>JAOPTO010002224.1:103139-414963 GCA_033822845.1 Tetrapedia diversipes | reverse complement strand
ACTCTGCGACGTGATGAAGCCTACCAAAGGCACAGAGCTGCTGAAGTACCTCAAAAAGGTGGATTTCGAAGGTGAGAGAGAACGAAAATTTCCCTAAGAGCCACCAAATAGAACGCCAATTAACCCTGCTGCGTTCCTCGAATTTTGTCCCGATCAGTCGTTTCCTAATTTCATTAAAGAGATCCCCTAATCTACCGAAAAATGGTTCTTCAACATAAAATTGAAAAGATTTTTCGAAAGAACAGTTACTTTATTTCTTGCATAAAATTAATAAGTTGCTTTTGGTGAAATGGTAACACGTTTGGGACAAAAATGTCCGAAAGACCGCGGCAGAGTTAAAGCAACGTAACAAGCTTGTTATCGACCGCATATTTTGGGTTGTCGCTGGAAGTACCCAGACCGTAATTTTGGTTGTTGAACGATTTGTGACTCGACATATTTAGTGTGTCTCGAGTTAAAAATTATGTTAGAAAATGTCGAAGGATGTATTGTTCATAGTATGCGTAGGAAAGTCTAGGAATGGCAAGCAACCCAACATTGCGTCGCCTAAAAGATAGGAACTTTGTCCTGAAGGATCTGGCCACGAAGTGGGGAAGGCTATGTAGCCTTCTGTAAAGAGGACTGTATTGTTCATAGTATGCGTAGGAAATTCTAGGAATCACAAGCAACCCAACGTTGCGCCGCCTAAAAGATAGGAACTTTGTCCTGAAGGATATGGCCACGGAGTGACGAAGGCTATGTAACCTTCAGAAAAGAGGACTTTATTGTTTATAGTATGCGTAGGAATGTCTAGGAATGGCAAGCAACCCAATATTGCGTCGCCTAAAAGATAGGACCTTTGTCCTGAAGGATCTGGCCACGGAGTGGGGAAGGCTATGTAACCTTCAGAAAAGAGGACTTTATTGTACATAGTATGCGTAGGAAAATCTAGGAATCACAAACAACCCAACGTTGCGTCGCCTAAAAGATAGGACCTTTGTCCTGAAGGATCTGGCCACGAAGTGGGGAAGGCTATGTAGCCTTCTGGAAAGAGGACTGTGGTTGACCCCACAGTACTTACCCCAAAACCTAGGTCGAGGAAGTATCTATAACAAGCTTGTAACCTATCCGTGCGAAACGTTGATTCTATCGAAAATGCAAAATGTTGAAGGGTTGAGCGGGGACAAGTTCAAATTCGACAAAAACGGAGACGGGCCGGCTCGATACAATATCATACATTTCAAGCAAATCGAGCCTGGCAAGTACAAGTGGATCCGTGTCGGCAAATACCTGGAGGGTGAATTACGATTGAATATGTCCGGTAAGCCAAGCATCGTAACTCCGCTTCTGAATATCCGAAAAAGACCTTCGTCTTTTCCACTCTTCTTTTTTTTTGGCGAGATTGCGAAACACGCCAACTGAGACCAGCTACCTATCCGCTCGCATATTCCTTGCAGAAATCCAATTTAAGCTTGGACATCCTCAACCGCCCGAAAGCGTGTGCTCGCTACCCTGCGAAGTCGGCCAGGCAAAGAAATACGTGGAGGGTGAGAGGTGTTGTTGGCACTGCTTCAACTGCACTCAATATCAGGTTTGTGAACCGTTTCCGAGCATGATCGTTCAGAGGTCTAGCTGGGAATATTTTCCCATCGTTCTGTATTTTTTTCTGTTTGCATACGTTTCCTCGTCGAGGGCAACGTCGAGGAAAGCAATTTTGATTCGCTTTAGGAACAACGTTCCCATTCGTTGTTGAGAAAAAATTTAATTAGCAACTTTAACCGGTTTTAGAAGCATCGTTTCGTTGATGAAACATTTCATTTGCAATTTTTACGGTCGGATAATTCATATTGTTGAATTTTATTCTTCGATGCTGCGGTGGTGCAGAATTATTAACCACCGATTGTCACTTTTGATCGAAACGTTCATTTTCTTATTATTTAAACAAATTCCACGATGTTCAAGCTGCTTCTCAAAATTTATTTGATTTAACGTCAATATTATTTTGCAAGCAGTAGCTGAAAATCAAATTATTGGGTTGGCAAGTAAGTTCCCGCTTTTTTCTTAAAAAGTAAGAAGATTTTCACCTCTTTCGATTTCTTTCAAATATTATTCGAGGAGTTTCGTTCAATACTAATGCAGAATTGAGAGCTTGGATGTAATCGAAATCAGAATACAATAATAGAGAATACATCATTGATTAATCAGTTGTTAATTTTTATTAAAAAATAATCTTTAAACAAATTTAAAAGAACAGCATTAGATCTAGAATAACTGTGACAATCCAAGGTTAAAAAATCCCTGAAATTCTCTCACCACTACTACAATGTTACAAAATGAAAAAAATTTAGCAAGTCCTTAAAATTCTCTCACCACTGCTACAATGTTATAAAATAAAGTTTAAAATTTAGCTGTGTACATTAAGTGAGAAAGAAAAAATTGCGAATAAAGTATTACATCGATGCGGCAATTTTAACGAGTTAGAGAGGCACAGAAAGTAGCTCTCTTGGCCTTTGAAACGAGGTTTCTCTTTGTGCATCTCAGGTTTTTAAGGAACCGGCAATACAGACGTAAACGAGCTGTTCGTGAAATTTATACCTCTGTTAAACAGATACGACATCCGAAAGACGAGACCCAATGTATTCCCTGTCGCCAAGGCACCGTACCAGACGAGACGCATTCTACTTGCCGTGATATCCCTGAGGAATTCTTGAGACCAGAAAGCGGATGGGCAATTGGAGCGATGTCCTTCTCTGCCACTGGGATTCTGGTAAATATTTCCCACAGAACAGAGCTGTGATTATTGAAATAAACAAAGACACGTGTTATTGAAGAAAACAATCAAGACGAAACTTTAACCCTTTTTCCACGTTTACTTTTTGTTTCGGAAGAGAATTAGATAAGATCACAAATTTATTTGTATTGTAGAACAACGAAGTAGAGAAAATGACATTAGGTGTCTAACAAATTATAGTATTCTACACACCTCGAAGTAACTTTTTTATGAATAATAATGATAAAATTTTGTATAGTTCCTAATAATTCCTAATAGTTCCAATAAATGAAATTATTCGACAAGTTACAATAGTGACAAAACACAAAATTCCTGTTTTCTATTTGAAATTCTTAGATCTAAAATAGGAATGCATGAAGATTAAACTAAATTCAAACTTAACACTTCTCCCAATGAAAGATCTCCCGTTTTTTCCTCGACGAAGCAATGCCATTGATTCTATTTACTTTTATTATTAATTAGTCTTAGATCAGTGTTGCATTTATTAAAAATTGTACTTCGGTATATAATAAATAACATGTCAATTTAACGCATCGTGTTTCAAAAGATCGTCAGAAAACAAATTGAAGTTCCCGAAATAGAGATCACCAATTCCTCCCCTATCGATCCACAAAATTCTAGCTCGAACAAAGTATTTCACCCCCGACAGATAACTTCCTTCGTCGGCGGGGTGTTTCTGAAGCACAACGACACGCCTGTGGTTCGCGCTTCCGGTCGCGAGCTGTCGTACGTCCTCCTTTCTGGGATTCTGCTCTGCTACCTCGTTACCTTCGCCCTGGTTCTCAGACCGACGGACATCGTGTGCGGGATTCAAAGGTAAGAGGGCCAAAGGTCCGGCATATTTTTCCCCTCCGGCCATAGAGGGAACGACACGAAGATTGAATTTGCCCGAAGACACGAAGTCGGCCGCTGAATATCGACGTGAACCGGGGAACGCGAGCGTCTGATCGATCGGTGCAAAGCTGATAAAGCCGGGGGGACGAAATTTCATCCGGGGGAAAGCGAATTACCCGCGATTCAATTACGGGGAATCAAAAGAAGAATATAGAGCGGGTCGGCGAATCCACTTAGGAGTCAAAGTTGCACCTGCTTCCTATTTCTTAAACGGCCTCGAGTCTCTTCGAGCGTCCTCCGTTTCCGGTTTCCGTGCGGGAACCGTGGACGAAAACGATATAAAACGATGTTTGCGATATTGTCAAAGTTCTGTATGCATTGAATTTTTTCCTTTTTATTACGAAATCTCATAACTTACGGAGAAAGTGCCTTAGCCTTAGGTCTTAACGCTACTTTCTTAAAGGATTGCGGTTTCTTAGAAAATAAGTGACTTTTTAATATAACAAAAAATATTTTTTGTTGATATCGTGTAAAAGTATTCCGTTTGTATAAATCTGAATTCTATTACTTCGTTGCAAACAAATACGCTTTAATCGTCGATAGTTTCAATTTTGACGAATTTTCTAACTGTCTGCCAATGAATGGTGAATGTTAATATCAAATATTATGTAGATACATACAAACCTTAATTTATTAAATTTGTCTCAATATTTCTCCTATTATAATAAAAATGGTACACTGGATCTATCTAAGTAGCTCAAGACGATTTATTAATAAAGAAGACAGAAATTACATTGTACAAATATTTAAAACTGTGTCTAGCAAGGACCAAATCTTGCTCTCAAAATTCTGTCAAAGCTATAATATTCCTTTAATTAGATTATACAAATATTTTAAACTGTGTCTAGCAAGAAGGAAATCTTGCTCTCAAAATTCTGCTAAAGCTATAATATTCCCTCAATTAGATTATACAAATATTTTAAACTGTGTCTAGCAAGAAGGAAATCTTGCTCGCAAAATTCTGCCGAAGCTATAATATTCTCTCAATTAGATTGTACAAATATTTTAAACTGTGTCTAGCAAGGACCAAATCTTGCTCTCAAAATTCTGCCAAAGCTATAATATTCTCTCAATTAGATTGTACGAATATTTTAAACTGTGTCTAGCAAGAAACAAATCTTGCTCCCAAAATTCTGCCCAAGCTACAATATTTTCTCAATTACATTGTACGAATATTTAAAACTGTGTCTAGCAAGAAACAAATCTTGTTCCCAGAATTCTGCCAAAGCTATAATATTCTATAAAATACGATGGACCACGTTGTTCGACAGATTCGCCGCGGGTTTCTGTTTCACCGTGGTCTACGCGGCTCTCTTAACGAAGACGAATCGAATATCGAGGATCTTCAACGCGAGCAAGCACAGCGCCAAACGGCCATCCTTCATATCCCCACGATCGCAGCTGATCATTTGTTCCGGCCTGGTTTTCGTGCAAATCCTAATTAACGGCGTCTGGATGATAATCGACCCCGCCAAAGCGATGCATCATTACCCGACCAGGGAGGACAACCTGCTCGTTTGCAACAGTTACATAGACGCCAGCCACATGATCGCGTTCGCTTATCCCATCATGCTGATAGTCGTTTGCACCGTGTACGCGGTCCTCACCAGAAAGATCCCAGAAGCTTTCAACGAGAGCAAACATATCGGTGAGTACGACTACGTGGCATGGTACAACGTCGCTTAACCCTTTCGCTACTATCATAGTCGCCCTCCATAAGATGCCACTGAGGTACTACGGGCGACTATACTTTCGAAATTGGGGATTTTTTTTTTAAATTCGTTTCACATAAAAAAGAAATGTTAAGTCACATTTTTCTCACAAAATATCATAATTTCTGAACTAACACAGTACAAAGTATCAATATAATGATAAAATAGTTATTTAACGAATTTCAAAGAGCTCACTTTTTGGGGCTTGTTGGATATTTGGAAAGTTAGTGCTAAAAAGGGTTAAGCCTAGTGTTCGCTTGAATTTTCAAAAAGATAATCTTTCCAATTTCCCAAATCTTCCCGAACCTTTCTAATTTCTTTCTTACTGGGGCTAATTCCTTTTCCAGCACCTTCGTGACTTACTCACTATCATTTCGTATTTTTTTCTATTGGTCACTACCGAAATTGGGGTCTTTTAACAAAAGTTTGTTTCGTATAAAAAAAATGTTAATGACATTTCCCTCACAAAATATCATAATTTCTCAACTAACACAATACAAAGAATTAATCTTAAGAATCTTCTTTTTGCACCATCTTTAACTTTATTAATAAATTCTGTTTCTTGTTCAGGTTTCACGATGTACACCACGTGTGTAATATGGCTGGCCTTTGTGCCGTTGTATTTCGGGACAGGGAACAATGTCGCATTGCGAATCACCTCGATGTCAGTCACTATAAGTCTGTCCGCGTCCGTGACCATAGCGTGTCTCTTTAGCCCAAAGGTAAATCGCTGCGACGAGGATAAATAGGACAGGATAAAGAGCAAAACTTGTTAACCGTGCCGTTTCTCTTCCCGACAGCTGTACATCATTTTAATTCGACCGGAAAGGAACGTGCGCCAAAGTATGATGCCGGCTAGATACAGTACGACGAAAAGTTCAGCAGTCACGGCTACCAATGCGTCCAGCATGATAGCGCCAATCACGTTGACTGCGGCTACGTGCGACCAGAATAAGGCGGTTAAGAAGCACATCACCGCCACCATAGATTGCTCGACTCAAAGCGAATGTGAGTATACGCAATGTAGGAATGCGATCGAGTGGATGCAAGTTTGGGAAAGTTTGAAGAGTGCTTGAGTTGGGCGATACTCGTGTGAACGTTGAATGTTTGGATTCGAGTGTTTCTAAGGCGTGAATGGTGAGCACTTGAGAAAACGTTGCGACTGAGAAATTCTGGGTGGTCGTGAGAAAGGTTGGCAATTAGAATGAAAGGAAACGAATGTTTGGGGGAAATGCAAGCGCGTGACAGAAAGAGTTTGACTGTGAAAGCAGAAAAAGTGTGATTCTGAAGGAAAAACATAGTAATTGCTAAGTTATAAATTCGTTTAAGTTGATAGTGTTAAATCGTTTTAAATATACACTTATTAATATTCTAATCACTTCGCTTTTATTTTATTTACACCTGATGAGCCCTATTATCTCACTCCATTAAATAAATAAAAATAAAATTTCCTATAGTTAAACTATCGCGCGACGAGGTTTTAACACTCTGAGACTCAAGGTAGGAGAAATGCCGGACCAAAATCCCTTTCGCAGGCCTACCGTCTCGTCGTCCTCGAAGATTGGGGAAAAAAGAGAGGGAGGAAAAGATTTTCTTCCGAGTTGCGTTGGGCCTCGAACCATATCTAATTCCTTGGTTGAAATACAGTTGGAATTCTAATTCCTTAATTGAAACACAGTTGGAATTCTAATTCCTTGGTTGAAACACAGTTGGAATTCTAATTCCTTGGTTGAAATACAGTTAGAATTCTAATTCCTTGGTTGAAATACAGTGGAGGCCAATAGGGAAACAAAAGTGACCGAATAGAATGGAATTTTTCGGATAACTGAACAGTCACTTTCTGTCACTCTTCACATTTTCCTAAATTCGCATTCCTACATATCTAATTCCTTTATTACACCCAGGGCCCGGGCACTCGGATTGGAGTGTACGTTTTTCCTCCACTCCGTATTTTTCTTGCGTACTGTACTTCACACTTTGTTCTCACTCGCCGCAATTTTCGCGGTTTAATCGGGAAACATCGTTGTTTCGCAGATTACGAGCTGGAGGTGAAGGATCAAAAAAGCAGCAAACCGCAGCCCACGGTCGTTTCGCGATCGACCCAGACTTCTAATAACAACGACAAGGACCCGAACGCGGCGATACCGAACAGGGAGTCTAAAGAGAGCACAACGAAACAGTTAAACAACAACGCTAGAATAGGGAACGGGCCGGTGAATCAGAACGACGTCCCGTTATAGCAGCAGGCCGATTTAGAGTCAGCCATTTTGTCGGCGAATTTGAAACCGATCTCGAAGGAACCCGTGGTGGTTTGAAGACACGCGAATGAAAAGAAGCGCGAGGAGGCGATGTATCGATGTTTTGTAAATACACGACTGAACACAATTAATGAGATGTCGATGCACGATATAGGATGTACGTTATCGCTAGAAGTACCTAATGCTGAAGATTAATTTTTATTGTCTGTTTGATTTTCACGTTTGATTTATAAAACAAATCCAGTTGGTGAAACGAAGAAAGATATAGTTTATTTATTATTTAGTTAGTTAGTTACTATTTATTTATTTATTTATTTACAGGTAGAAACCCTATGGTATACGAAACAGGAAGATTAGTAGGTGAGTAAGTTACACAGTAAGTTGTAATTAACAATTTTTATTATATATTTCCACACTGTATTTTAAGTATTCAAATAAGGCAATCGATTGCTGGGATTTATTACTCGCACTAATCGAGATCTACCTGTGTATAAAAGAATACTTAATATAAAAAAACAAAAACAATTTTTATTCATACTTTTTACGCGTTATCATGAAAATTTTCCAAAGGTGTTTCACCATTGTGAACTATCGATATAAATTGGTAATTGGTAAAAAAAAGTATAAATTGGTAATTTTGATCGTTCTCCGGTACTTCTAGCGTTAATTTCTCTTACAGTTAAGCTTCGAACGACGTTAAAACACTGTGACGACTGGTTAGTTTCACGAGTAACCTTCTTTTTACGGAACAATCCATCGCTTCCAATGATTGTTAACGATTATCCATCAAAATGATACACAAAACAATACAACGAAACATATAGATCAAGTAACCTAGTACCACAACTGTTAACAACAAAGAGATAACATTAAAACGATAACAAAACCTTTAACACTAAAACTACCAGACCAGTCAAAATAGACCAATTGGTGATTATTCATAGCAGTCTTATAAATTCACTGATTGCAGAATTTACTATGATTTTCTGCAGTAAATATAAATAAAGATTTGTTTCCTATGTATTCAATATATTCTCATGTAATTTTCAATTTGACCTCTTCCATGCAAATAAGTATAATTGTCGGTAGTTCTGGTGTTAAATAGCGATCGTCATAGTGTTAAAACTGGATGATGTGAGAAAGTAATCAAAAACGGACACTAACGATAATGAAAATTTATCTCGTGTATAATTGATGCTATTAACCAAAAACGTACTAATAATATTAATAATAATAATAATAATAATGTTAAATTATGGAAGAAATGGGATGGCTAGGCGATTTCAAAGTGTTCGAAACCTGAAAAATCGATTTAGCCAATTTCTGTAAATACACGAGAGATCGTAAGGTGCACACTAAATTGCATAATTGTACGACACATCGCATAATCATCGATCATAATTAATCGTTAAGTGGCGTTTCAAAAACTGCTCTGGTTTCTTCTGTGATCATAGCATAATGCGTGTAACCAACACGTGAGGATTTCGTAAACCTATTTTGTACATACATTATCATTTCGTACCGTCTATGCACGTTAGCACGAGCCATTCGCCTGTTAATCGAATCGATCAAAACACCGTGTAAATATAGTGAAATTCGTCGTCAAGTGAAAGAAAAGATAAAATGAATCAAGTGACGTATCCAAAATCGTTGCCAAGATATGATAACGTTTTGGTCAGGCGAACTACTTCTATTAACACGTTCGCGGTACAGTAAAAAGCTCAGTGAGGTGCAAAAATAGAAACGCGATTTTTTTCTAAATTAATTGTGATATCCGAAATGTGACTGGACACATTTCGTAAGACCAGTCAGAATATCACAATTTATATTCAGTGAATCGAGGTGATAATAAAATTAAATCAATAATAATTGGTTTTAAAATTTGAATGCTATAGCATTCACGTCCGCGAACGTGTTAATAATTTTTGTAAAAAAAAAACACACAAGGAAGAAGAAAGAACAGAAAAGAAAAGAAAGAAAAAACGTAACGAAACGATACTTCTTTGATACACGAAGGATAACGTATCAGTTTATCAATTTTTCTGTACATAAATTTCCCTGTAAATATTACACGAAGTGGAAAAACAGGCGCGAGTTGTTCGAAGGATACAAATGAAACGGTTCATAATTCGCTTAACACTGTAACTACCGACTGTTAACATTTCCGAAGGTGAAGGTGTCGAAATAAAATTACCAAGATTCTGTGAAAGATTACGAATTGGTCATTTTGACCAATGTTGATAGTTACAGTGTTAAGAAAACGTTCAGATGTGACACAAAGGCGGATTTAAGTTTTATGCTATTTCTATTCCATTTCTATTACTATTCTAGGATATCATATCTTTGCCGCCGCCCCAATGAAGGGAAAGGGTAAAGAGACAGGAATGAAGGTACTCGTAAAACATTAGGTGTGCAATAGACACCATAGCAATTTTTAACTAAATTTTTTAAGCTTTTTAAACATTTCTTAATATTCATCTAAAACTTTTTACGTCTACGCTTCAATTCGGAAAATTCACAGATTAAATACGAATATGAAATAGATGTACTCAAAAAATCTATAATAGTTTCGAAAATAAGAAAGGAATTCTGGTAAAATTGATAAAGGAACGTTGATAAGGATGTTACATTCATGACTAAATTTTTTAAATTTTAAATCACTTACACAGAAGTTTGTAATTAGTTATAAACTATTTAATGTGTACGAGATTCTTTAATGAGAGCTACGAATAATTGTTAATAATTATTCGAATACTATGAAATTGGTGTTCTAATCTATATAGGAAGGTAGCTAGGGATGTTGGCTACATTCTACAATTTCAAAAGTGCATAAATTGTGCTTAAAAAATGAGTAATTACAGATAAAAAAGTTTCCGTCTATCTTTCAAAGTATCGCTTTTCGCGCGGCGAAAGTCAGCGCCATCTCTTGTTTGGAAATCGGAAGCTCCGACTCGTTACGCGGAACATAGGAAGAAGTGGAGGTCGTCGAAGCTAAGCAATAGATATATCAACAATACCGGCGGTAATACACGCAATTCTAACCAATAGGAACATATAAACAATAGCGGCCATAATGCGCAAGGGGAGGAGTTATTTTGACCACCAATTAGGAAAGACAAGGGGTCACCGATCTGACCAATAGCCGTCTAAATAAAAGCGGCCGTATTTTGTGGGAAGGCCGGAGTAATTTTTACCACTAATCGGAGAAAATTAATTAATTACGCGATAATGAACAACAATTTGTAAACTTTTATGTACGCATTATGTTCTGTAGAGGCTGTAGAAGATTCTTTAGCAAGAATTGTATACATTATCCACTCGAATCAGGGAAAATATTAATTATTTATTGACATCGATATGAATATGAAATAGATGTACCCAAAAAATATATAACAGTTTCGGAAATAGAAAAGGAATTCAAGTGAGACTGATGGAAGAACGTTGCTAAGGATGTCATATTTACGTCTAAATTTTCTAAATTTTAAATCACTTACACAGAAGCTTGTCATTGATTATTAACTTGTTATATGTTGATGAGATTCTTTAATGAGTGCTGCGGATAATTGTTAATAATTATTCGAATACTATGAAATTTGTGTTCTAATCTATATAGGAAGGTAGCTGAGGATGCTAGCTTCGTTCTACAATTTCAAAAGTGCATAAATTGTGCTTAAAAAATGAATAATTACCGATTAAAAATGTTTCCGTCTATCTTTCAAAGTATCGTCTTTCGCGCGACGAAAGTCAGCGCCATCTCTTGTTTGGAAATCGGAAGCTCCGACTCGTTACGCGGAACATAGGAAGAAGTGGAGGTCGTCGAATCTAGCTAATAGGCGTCTAAACAAAGACAGCCGTACTGTGCGGGAAGGATACAGCTATATTTACAACCAATCGGATAAAATTAGCTAATTGCTCATTATTTAGACATAATTTATGCACTTTTAGAATCGCAGAATGTAGCTAACATTCTAAACTAATTTCTTATATCAATTTGAATACGATTTTCAATGCCTACAATTAATTATTAATTATTTTCCGATCGACTCTATAGAATAGATTCGACGACCTCCACTTCTTCCTATGTTCCGAGTAACGAGTCGGAGCTTCCGATTTCCAAACAAGAGATGGCGCTGACTTTCGCCACAATACAAACGAGACTGTGTAAGATAAACGGAAACATTTTGATCGCTAATTACTCATTTTTTAAGCACAATTTATGCACTTTTGAATTTGTAGAAGGAAGCTAGCATCCTTAGCTACCTTCCTATATGGATTAGAATACGAATTTCATAGTATTTGAATAATTATTAATAATTATCTGCTGCACTCATTAAAGAATCTCGTCAACATTAACAAGTTAATAATTAATCACAAGCTTAAAATATAGAAAATTTAGATATGAATGTAACATCCTTAGCGATGTTCCTCCATCAATTTCACCTGAATTCCTTTTCTATTTTTGAAACTGTTATATATTTTTTGGGTACATGTATTTCATATTCCTATCGATGTCAACAAATAATTAATATTTTCCCTGATTCGCGTGGATAATGTATGCAATTCTTGCTAAAGAATCTTCTACAGTCTCTATAGAACATAATGCGTACATAAAAGTTCACAAATTGTTGTTCATTATCGCGTAATTAATTAATTTTCTCCGATTAGTGGTAAAAATTACTCCGGCCTTCCCACAAAATACGGCCGCTGTTATTTAGACGCCTATTGGTCAGATCGGTGACCCCCTTGTCTTTCCTAATTGGTGGTCAAAATAGTTACGCCCCCTGCGCATGATGGCCGCTATTGTTTATATATTCCTATTGGTTAGAATCGCGCGCATTATGGCCGCTATATTGTTTATATATATATATATACATCTAATGCTTAGAACCGACGACCTCCTTGCCCATCCTATGTGCCGCGTAACAAGTCGGAGCTTCCAGTGTCAAAACAAGAGATGGCGCTGATCTCAGAATTGAAGATTCATTCAATATAAAGCGGGAATAAAATAATTTTGAATGAATATCGTTAAAATACAAAGACCGCGATACTATACGATAAAGATGGAGATATTTTTACCGATAATCAGAGGAAATTAGGTAATTACTAACTTTTTTATGCTTAATTTATGCACTTTTAAATTCGTAGAATGAAACTAATATTTCGAACTACTTTTCTATGTATATTTTAATATACAAATTTCATTACAGACTATTAATTATTAACAATTACCTGATACAGTCAGAGGCGGATTTGAATTTTTTTATCGCCACGTAATAAAGGAAAATTGCTTTAAAGCCGAAAAATTTTCAATTTCTATGGCACGCTAATGTGCTGCAAGATATTTTTAAGTGTGTTTCGTTAAATTTACGATTACAAATTAGGAATAGGACGGGAATGGACAATTTTTCCTTATCTTATTGGCAGTTTTAAGCAAAATTGGTAGAAGCTTACCTCTGTCTTGGTGATCAGTCAAAGATGTATACTTTTCTTGTCGGAGATCGATAAAAAGTGATTTCATGGGGTGGTTTGGATTAGGTTCGGATTATGTTTGAGTTAGGTTTCTAAAGTATTTGTTAATTTTATAGTGATCAGTTGTAAAATCATTTAATTACGATGAAATTTTTTTTTAAATCGCCACCTCGTAAAAGCTGTCGGTCTAAGCTATAGATCGCTAAGACTATACTTAAATCCGCCTATGTGGTGACCTTTTCTCTATTTCGAATATTCTCTGCAGACTATAGGAATTGTTACACATTAGAGATTAAGCATGCAACCACGACGACTACCGTTTATCGATCGGAGAACGTCTTCTCGTGAGATCTAGCCGGTCTAATTTTAACGCAAATCTTGGATTTTGCGAAAATGGAAAAGAATGAGGAAACGAGGAAAGAATTGTCCCGCAGCTGTGTACATACATACGTTAAGAGTTGTACATTCTTTTTCGTAGAATCGCAATCGCGTGATAAACATATCCACTCTAACCCGTGTACGTAGCCGTTTCTCGATAGCGATAAATAATTGCGCGAAAAGGAGCGATGTCATCGATCGTCAGTTTTACGGAATAGTTTATTCCTTCGAAAAAGAAGCAAACTGTAAACCTTACGAATTTTTACGAGACCAAGAATAATTTCTGTCGAACTTTGGATACGAATAAGCCCGGTGTCCATAGTTTGGCGTACGCGTTTCTTTAAATATGCAAATTACGTTTTGCAACGATGCTTAATTGATCGAAACTTTGAGTAATTTTAGCAGTTCCATTCGTGTACCGATAAAAATTTTTATAAAAAATAAAATGGTAATTATTTTGAGGGGTAGAAGAAATTTAAAAAATAAATAAGTATAAATTGTTAATTTATTACAATTATATTATTAATTTATTACAATTATATTATTAACTTATTACAATTATATTATTAACTTATTATAATTATATTATTAATTTACAATGATTATATACTATAATTATTAAATTATTAAACATTGAAATAAATAAATTGAATTTTTAAGTTACTAAATTTTTTTATTATTATTATCTAAATACTTATCGAATGAATTTATTGATTTACATAAAATTTAATAATTTACATGGAGACAAGCGAAATATTAAGATACTTATAAATATTTTTTTTATATTTATGTATAAATTTGTATGTCTTATAATTTCGTTACGGATTACTCTGGCGATGTGAAACGAACCTAAAAATTAATTAACGCGTGTCAGAGTTGTAACTTTCGCCGACAACGTGAAACGCGTTTTAATCGTGTTCGAACGAACGCGTTTAATCGACGAGCCTGTAAATACATTCGAAAAGAGAAGAATACGTGATTGTACATATTACAAGCGATACCCGTAAGTATTAAGGCATGAGACGACGAAGATGTTAGTTCGTATGGAACCAATTTAGCCGTAATCAACTCCGTTAAAATTAAGATCTTGCGAGCCAGAATTGAAAAGTCCGAATTCCACGATGCGACACAATGGCGATCCGAAAAGTAAAAGGAACCGAGAACTGCGAGCCAGTACTCGCGAACTGTTAACGATCGAAGGATATTTTAACCCTTTGAATGCTATGGACGCCTATACGCGTCTAGTGAAATCAATTAAATTGAAACAACTAAATTCCCGCCGATTTAAAAAAAAAAAAACAAGATTTCCAACTCTTTCGATTTGTTTGAAATGCTAATCGAAACTAGGTGATTGAAAATCTTGCTGATCATTTGGAAGAAGTTGTAAACAACAAGACAGAGTACATTATCAATTAATTAGTTGTTAATTTTTATTAAAGAATAAATTTTAAAAAAATTTAGAAACACAGCGGGAATTTTACTTATTACTACAGTATTGTCTCTCTATTTGTTGCAGTTTGTTACTGCTCTCTAATTGAAGAGTAACAAACTCTCTCATTCGTATGCGTTTGTTTTTTATTCTTCCACTTACTGTAACACAACTACCAGTGTATGGAGTAACAATAATGCTATCCACACGAACCACTTCGACCTAAAGTATTCAGCACTCAAAGGGTTAAATACGTACGAACAGTATGTATGATAGAAAGGACACGAAGAGACTTACCTGGCGCGTTACATCGAATGTATTCTACCGAAACGAAGGAGAGGCACGGAAAAGAAAAAGTTGCCGAAATAAAATCAGTCGTGAAAATTACTTCTTTCGTTTCTGATTGTTATTTCACCCCTTTGATCCCTGAATTTCCTATTAAAGATCGAAAAGGCAGAATTCTCGCTTTTAAAAGCGTAGTCAAGGAGAATTATCAAACTCTATGACACACACGCTAATGTGCTGCCATAAGATTGATTAATATTATTACTTTTATTATTAACAATTTATCATTATTACAATTTATTATTTATTTATCATTTACTTTTATTGATAATCAAGATTATCTTACTTCTTACGTGGTTATAGTGTTTCGATGCTCAAAAACAGATGAATTTTGAAATCAATAAAAAATACATTTCCAGAAGTTATCTATTCTGACAAACAATTAACAAAACTGAAAAACTAAGACTTCAAGGTGTCTTAGATACTTACCTTTATTCTAAATTTAATAAGAGTCCAGATGAATTGCAGATGAAAGTTTTGTTCGAAATTAATTGAACCATAAAATTATTGCGCAGCTCTTAGCTTGGTACGGAATTCACTTAACCCTTTGCACTCGAGAAGTGACTGTTAGTTGTCTAATGATATCGATTTCAAAGATTTTCAAGTGCAAAATATTGACTATAAGATTCGCTTATATTAAACTTCATTCAGTTGAATTAAGTCATGTATTAATATTTACATATATAACTGTTTAACCTCTGGGTCTGACTAATAAACAAACTAATTAAAGTTTGAAAATTTGCGAAACTATCATTTGGCGACTAATAGTCGCCTCTCGAGCGCAAAGGGTTAATGAATAATCAGTGGAAAACCATACCAATTTCCAGGTCTCACCACGAGGAGGTGACTGCGCTTCGAGACCCGTCCCCGTCTCAGCCTAGATGTTTCAGAATCTAGAATTCTATGAAACACTAGATTGAGCCGTGGACCCGACCGACTCTACGAGACTGGCCGGGCACTGAATAGTTTTATCCCCTGTATGGGGTATCGCTTCGTAAAAATTTGTGCGTGTTAACAAATCGAAGCTTTATTATGAAATAATCTGAAATTCTAACGCAAATAATAATATCGAATAAAACGAAATTGTGTAAAATTATTAAATCATACAAAACAAAAATGTATGCAATAAATTTATGTAAACGCGAAAAACAAGAAAGCACTCGCAAATAATATATACACGAGCAATAAAATATTCGTGTACACTGATAATAATAATAAAAAATACAACCAATTCCCGTGTTGTTTCGAACCATTCGCCCTACGACATGATTGGGAATCGGAGGAATAATAAAACATGCGACTCACCGTACGCAGATCAGCATCACGCGTCTTGTGTGGGCCCGACATCCTGCATGTTGAAGTCAGGAATTATCAGACGATTCGTTAAAAAAAAAAAAAAAAAGAGTCTAACACTCCCGATCGCGATATACCGTAAACAAATTATATTTGCATCGAACCGATAATAAAAAAAGGAATAAAAATGGAAATCTAACACTCCCGATTATTAACTGATAAGCAAACTAGTTAAATTATACGAAATCGCGAAGATATAGCCCGTACGGACGCGATACATGTCTAGCGACCTTCACGCGCCGACGTCTCAGACTAGACTAGGCTCTGCGCATACGATCGCGGTTGCGCAATAGATCACGACTGCGCACTGGAATGCGGCTGCGCAGTGGGACACGGCTGCGCAGTACGACCCAGCACGAACTTCTGATCTCTCCGTTCAGTTAACCAAGTGTTAACACTTTATCGACCTATTAACACTATTCCTACCGACACTTCACGAATACCTATTCCTACCGCGACATTCCCACGTAAGACAGACTACAAATTTTTCTTAAAAAATAAACAATGAAGAAAGAATATTGAAAAATGTATTATACGTATATTTGAGAAAAAGTTTAAAGTTTAAAGGCGATTCAATTACGTTGTATCTACGAAATTCTAATCGAAATTTTAAAAACGATCATTTGACCGGTTGTGGTAGTAATAGTGTTAATCGGCTTTTACATGCTTACAATTAGTATGTAAATTTTGTAACGTTTCCTTGCACGAAGGTGACTGTTTCGAGCGATATCGTATGTATACCGTAAAGAGATATTAAACTATCAATTACTCGAAGAAAATCATTGTGATCAATTCGTTAGCGATGCATCCGCGCAAAAATGAGCCGATTAGGAGTGCGTTTGCAGTAAGTTACGCGATCGATAAAGTGTTAAACTAATTTCTTGAAATATGTTATACGAAAAGCGACGAAATACCATTTAGATATTTTAGTTTACACGTTAAACAGAATCTTTTCTTTTGTTTCGCACGCGAATCTCATAAAGACACGAATAATTGACGCGTAAAATTAAAATCGTGTTTTAACCCTTTGCACTCGGCTGTCCCTCACTTGATGTCTCATGGGGCATCGTAATCCTAGCATATGATAGTTTCGCAAATTTTCAGACGTTAGTTCAGACCCGGACGTTAAACAGTCATATATGTAAATTTTAATATACGACTTAACTAAACTAAATGAAGTTTAATATACGTGAATCATAGTAAATATTTCGGATTTGACAATTTTTGAAGTTAGTATCATTAAACGACTAACGCGGTCACCTCTCGAGTGCAAAGGGTTAAAATCATAGCCACGCCCTTTTGCTCGTTTTCCACGCACACCAGATGCATCCCACAACAATCACGTGTCACTTTGTTTTCAGGATCTGTTTTATTTCTCAAAAAGTACAAAAACATTACAGAGAAAACGATGCGTTGTTCGTCAACGATGTGGACACAGATAGACGAACCGACAAAGTCCGATCGAGTTGGTGACACGCAGCAATGTTTCACCTAAGCTGAACGTCTCTCAATTTGGCTCGTCTTTCAGTTCGTGATGCTTTACCGGATTAGTGGATCCTGAAAATCCCGATATAGGCGTGTCATTTGCGACTGATAGGCTCAACAATACACACTGTTAGATTGTAAGAGAACACGAAAAGATTAGGCAATACTGGGTTAACCCTTTCGTTTCGAGCGCCAGACATGTCCGGCATCTATATGAAGTGTCTACATATTGATATATTAACTAATTCACGTTACATTATTAATTGTATTAAACATTTAATCGTGAAGTTTTGTAAATACATAAATACCTAAAAATATTGTAAATCGTAATTGGTCTATTGTTATTTAGAATAACTAATATAATTTTGTACAAGTCTTGTCTAAGTATTAAAAGCGTATTTGCCCTGAGTTTAATTTCATTTGCCAAAAACTTAACTTAATGTGCCAATACTATATGTTAATTTTAGCATATGATTTAACTAAACTAAATGATATTTAATATATAACCGAATCTTGGTAAATGTTTGGCACTTGATAATCTTTGAAGTTAATATTATTAGACGCCTAACAATCGCCTCTCGGAATGCAAAGGGTTAAATGCTACGATAAAAAAGCTTGTCTGATAACGAAAAGTATCGCAGTGAAAGTTTCTCAATCGATCGAACGGGAAGGAGGGGACCAATCGATAATGATATGCGTTTATCTATCTTAAACACCTACTTATTGTATCCTACGCTACTTAATGTAAACCTAATTTGCTCTAAACCATACAGCGAATGAAGGAGAGGCGTTAAAGGGTGCAGAGAAATAGAAAAGCCTGGCTAAAATAAATTATCTTTTTATTCCATTAGCAATTACAACGCTTTGTTAACTCGAGTGACATATCTTGTTTCACTAAACAACGCGCTGTTCTCGTATACCTCATACTTAACGCGTTCGCTACCAGCCTCGCGTATCTGACCTGTGACATACACATCGCACAATTTTATCCTTTCGTTGTTCCGTGCGAACAAAATCATTCCCATGCCCTCGACGTGTTATATATTTATGACACATTGAAGAACTAAATATCTACGCTAATTTACCAAATTTTATTTTACCAAATTTGGTGGGGTTCAGGAAGTAATGTCGTTTCTATCATTCCAACTCAAAAACCAATTGATTTTTGTCGGTCTTGGCATTGAAAATTTGCACACTAGATTATTAGATGATTACATTATTGTGATTAAAAATAAAAACTCGTTAAATCTTAATTAATTTCATTATTATTAATTCGATCTTCAATTAGTAATTAATTTAATGTTAGGAAACAACATTACTTTCCGGTCCCCCTAATACCTGGCGACCTTCCTGCCCTCCCCCCTGGGGGGGATCAACCGACTACCTTTCTCGCAGGTGCTCGAGTCCACCTGATTTTCTATATGTACGAGTTTCGAACTGTTCTTCCCTATCCCTGTGTCTAAGGCAGGGGCCTGCTAGGGGCTGCTAGGGGCCTGCTAGGGGCCTTACTAACGAGTCCCCACTAGCAGGCCCCGAATGAATTCCCAATTCCCAAATTCCCAATTCCTTTTCCTTCTTTCTTACCAACAGCCACACATATATGAATAAAAAAAATCTGCAATACGTTTCGCGGTACTGTTTTACAGTACAACAGTTCAAGAGATAAGTCTCTTCTTCGCGGTCAGATAGCGAACGCGTTAAATCCTTCTAAAACGCACAACCTTTCACCTCTTTCCTTTTATTCAACAACAATAAGACTAGTTACGCTTTGTTACTTCGTTTCATTATACCGTTTCTTGCCAACCACGTCGTGACATCGTGGTTGGCGGGGGGGAGGAAACGAAAGGGATAAATGAAAACGATTAATACTGCACACGGGACAACGCACGTGTAATAAGCGACAACCCATTACGCTGGATTCTACCGTCGATCGACAACGACGATTTTCACGTATAGGCACAGATATACAATGTTAATTATGCACGATTCATTGCAACGAGTACCACAGGCTTGCCTATAAAAACTTGAACTACTCTGCTACCCTTGGTAACCATTCACACTTCACAACGTAAAATATGTATATAAAATCTTTGGTCTGACTGAAAGAAAAGAAAAAGAAAAAAAAAAGAAAAGAACTCTCGTACACGATACACCACGTTTTACAAAATTCGGAAGCTTATTCGTTATAAAAGTACTTTTAATTCTCTCTCGCTCTTTCGCTCTCCCGTAAGAAAATTGTTCGTCGTTTTCACTTCTACCTTTTTTAATTCTTTTTTTTTTCTTTTTTTGTTAAGTCTCGATACGAGGACGATCACAATGCGTTTGCTATATTCGTGACACGATTTACATGTGTCTGCTTGGAATCGTTGACAATAAATAATGGCTCGACATTAAGTTTAATACGAGCACGCGTTTTTACAACGATTCGTTTGATAAACCTACGATGCGTTACTCTCTTTGACGATCTCTTTTTTTATTTTTCTCTTCAGCTCAACTAACGTACTAGCGTGCAGCGTAATGATAGGGAGCTACGTTTACGATCGGGAGTTTGTAAATTGTTTAACAACAACGAAGCGGTAACTTCCTTAATGTATAAAATATTTAGATAAAAATATACCTAATTCTGCGAAAACGTGAATGGTGAAATATGAAATTTGAGACCTGACGGCCGAACAAGAGGACTAAATTTCTTTCGTTCCATCGAAAAAATCTAAAACCACCTTAAAATATTTCCATAGATCCAATAATCCTAATATTTCCAATAATCCTAAACAGGGTAAACACTAATAGATTCATTTATGTAACAGCCTTTCCTGTTTTCATTCATCTCGCTCTGGCATGCAACTCGGAAACAACAATTTGGAAAAAATTTGCAACATTAATACGTTAAACTTTCAATATAAAACAAATGCTATGATTAAACAAACACAACAGTGATTCGTAATGCTATATTAGATTACTTATATTTACAAACTTCTTATTTTTTTTTCTTTTTAAGTTAATTAAAATTCAATCCCTCTGGAATCTGTGCGACATACCATTGCACACGGCAATAAATTCTTCTGTTTGCGAGCAACGAACTTCTGTTAATTGTGTTAGCCATTGTTTATCGCAGTTTTACATAGGATTGCAAGGATTTCAATGCAAATTATATGTACTGTACTACAGTCCTGTCATCGATGAAATTACATTTTTATGCGATAAAAAAATTACTGAATTGTCTTCCAGAACTTACCACTGCTTTTAATACCTTTGACCTTCTGTTGCTTCTTTTTTGCGTCTGGTGGGACTGATAATGCTTCCCTGCTTGATTCGCTTCCTCCTGATCCTGAACTACCGCCAGCCATATCTGCTTCCTGTACACCACCACCTGCAGCTTGTGCAGCAAGCGACTTTTTTATATTAACAATCTATGAAAGAAAGAAATAACAGGTTTCAGTATATTTCACCGCGTTTGCTCGAACAGATATTACTTACTTCTCTCTGTATTCTTTCTTTGTGAGTGGTGGCTTTTTGTTTTTCTACATTGGCTCTTGTAACTTGTTCCTCGATACATGCCAATACAGTATCGCAAGCTTGACCCCAAGCAGCTAACGTTTCAGCCACTATACCTGTATCACCAGGCCTAACATCGCGTCCTAAGCCAGCATAATCTACCTCTAATTGTGAATTCTTTTGATCAAGCTTTCCGTGTATTATGTCCGCATAAATGGCTTCTATTATTAAATCTTCTAAATCTCTAACATTCTTTATATCTAACTCTTCCAACAATACAGAATACGGTATGCATCTAGATTTTGTGGCTAACGTTACAATTGTTAAATGTTGAAGCTTTTTCTTTTGAACAGGGGTCAATTCTAAAACCTTATCTTTGTTTTCTAAATATTCTTTGTACGTGCCGTACGCAAATAAATTCAAAGTATTCCAATATTGAACAAACGGTCCATTTTCTAGTTCCTTAATGTTGGGCATATCCAATAGCTCTCCGAATACATTAACACCTGGTGTTTCTACCGCTTGCTTAATAAGCTCTACTGCAGCTGCTCCTTTGGCAGTTTTCGCGAGCAACACAAACTGTTCCAAAGGATTAGTAGTTGTTTTTTCTGTAGTAGTGGCCCCAGTCATATTGAATCTGTTAAATAAACATTGATTGCTTGAATAAATGAACGTGTTACCTAATAAAACTCCTAACGTTACAAATGAAAAAGAATGAGTTACAATGACAAAACAATGATGTTTATAAAATACAATTTATTTAGACTTCAAAAGTGATCAACGCATTAAAGGTTAGAAACTGCTTGTCTTTTATTCATTCTTCACCTGATTATTACTAACCAAGCTACAGAACCGTTTATTTAACCAAGGAAATTAATATAATACACGTTCATTATGTAAGAAGGACTTACTCTGATGTTTACAAATATCGAATGCCTTTTTCTACTGAATATGCCTTCGGATATGTACAAGTATGCAAATACAATGGTGCAAGTCGTACCACGGGAAAGGAAATGGAACTTTCACTCGATGACGATGTATTGTCTTACACAAAAGGCGAACAGAATAGAGGGCAACGATAAAGAATCATACAAAAGGACCATCAAGAGAAAACGCTCAGTAAAACATATTTCGCCCAGAATCAATACATTCTTTGTGAAGTTTTCGTTCGTTCAACGTTTACGCGAATGGTTGCCGGCACTGGCAAACAGACTCTCGTGCCGAGAATAACTTCAATGTGTTGTATTCTGTTTGACAGAAGAGAGGGGAATGTGTTGTTCTCCGCGAATACGAACGGTTTATGTTAATAGTCTTTCCAAATGATCGTGCCGTTTGATGAGAAATAGTGAACGGAAGAATTTCAAGATTGCAGTTCGTCGGACGATACTGCGCTTGAAAATTCCGGGCAACGGATAGTACAAAATGAAGCCTTTAATCGAGTTCGAGGAATGTTTGCGAGACACGCCAAAGTTTCGGTAAGAATCGGTTAAAAAAAAGTACTCTAACGCATCACACTGTTGCTTGCTTCTCGTGCTCTACTCTGCTGCACGTCGCGCACACTACTATGAATAATCGCTATTGAATGCACCACATAGATAAAGCAATGATTAATTGCAAAACATATTTAGAAAATATTCATTTCATTTTTTTTCTAGATCCTGCATCGAGGAAGTAGAGGCAAACGTTGATTTACTCGAACAAAAATTAGACAAGGTATTGCTGTTTAATTAAAAAAAAAAATGAAAGTGAAAAAGATGAAAGTTTCTTTGTACACATTATGTTAGTGTAATATGAAAGCGTTATGATATTTTCTGTCACTCCAAAATAAATTACTGATCTTATTAGAAGCATTTAGATGTAAACATTTGTATGTTACTGCATTGCAGCTGCATTATAGTAGATAATGTTACATAAGTAATCTCATATTCCTCAAGAGGATTGTTATGATAATTACATATATTTTAAAATACCCTAACATAAATTCCTTTGCAGGTGTTAAAAAACTGTAGCCAAATGATTGATACTGGAAAACTTTTTGTAGGACAACAAAGGTATGTTATAAGATTTGTAATAAATTATGTGTGAGTAATAACAAGATAAAAGTTTGTCATGTGAAACTGATATTACATGACAGTTAAAAAATAATATTTAATAAAACTATAAATAATTAATTTGAATAAAATCTGTGATTGAAAAGACATTAATTGTTTTAAATTAAATATATATCATAATAAAATGAAAGGGGGAAATTCAGAGTCAGGAAATACATACCCTCTGAATTACAACTCTGTTAAGAGTGACTCATACATATGATACCTAACTTAACACAATGAAGAATGATATAGTGGAACACTTGTTGAATTAATCATTCATTTTTCATTTTTCGCTGACTGAATATTTGAAAAAAATACTAGTTTAACAATAAATTTTTTAAATCATTTGTTTAAAAATTAAAGGATAACTTTTTCTTTTGCAGCCAATTTGCCAATAGTCTTTGGGAATTATCTCTGTACTTTAATGATGATTCAGAGATAATGGCCTTATTAAATAAATTAATACATGCTTTACAAGAAATGAATAAGTTTCATAGTATTTTATTGGATCAAGCATCTAGAACTGTTATTAAAGATCTTAACTCATTCATTAAAAGGTAAAATTAATATTAATATTTCAAATATGTATTTAATACATGTAATTATTCTATATAATTTATTTAAAAGTATATATATAACATTTTCAATATTTTAATAGCGATATCAAAAGGGTGAAAGAATCTCGACATTACTTTGAAAAAATTTCGGCAGATTTAGATATAGCGTTAAACAGAAATTCGCAAGTTCCAAAATCCAGACCTACTGAGTATGAAGAAACTTCAAACATTTTATCAGCTACTAGATCCTGTTTCCGGCATACTGCTTTAGATTATATTCATTCTTTAACAATGATACAAGCACATAAAAGACACGAAATATTAGGTACTCTACTTAATTACATGAACGCTTGCATTACTTATTACCATCAAGGTAGCGATCTAGCGCAAGATTTGGATCCATTTTTAAAAGATCTCGGGGAGGATTTAATTAAAATGAGAGCCGATTCCATAAAACTTGAGAAGGAAATGGAAAACCGGCATATTTATGTTACAAACAGAGATTTAATAACATTCCCAGCGCCTGGTAATCCTAAAATGGAAGGCTATCTCTTTAAACGCACTAGTAACGCATTTAAGACATGGAATAGAAGATGGTTTTGTTTAAGAGACCATCAGTTGGTATATAAAAAAAGAACCGGTGATAATGATTACACAATTATGGAAGATGATCTTCGTCTTTGCACTGTAAAGCCAGTGGTTGACTGTGATAGAAGAAATTGTTTTGAAGTATTAAGTCCTACAAAGTATGCGATCGATAACAGTAATAATACATAATAAAATTCGATATAGTTACCGATTTTCTATATATTATTTCATTTATAGGAGTCACATATTACAAGCTGATAGCGAAGAAGCTTATTTGGCATGGGTTACTGCAACACAGCAAGCAATTGGTGCTGCTATTCAAAGAGGTATGGGTGCTGGTACTTTAGTTAGCATGCAGGAATCGCAATCACAAAATATTAGAGGATTGTACAGGCAACAGACCAAACCTAAATCAAGGTATACATTTATAGTGGCTATGGTAAACCAATCCAACTGATGATTAAAAACAAACAAAAAATGTTAATTTATTTTATTTATCACAGAGTCTGGGAACAAATCCTAAAAATTGCTGGAAACGACACTTGTTGTGATTGTGGTGGTGCTAATCCAAGGTGGGCCAGTATAAACCTTGGAATTACACTCTGCATAGGTACATCGATATAGATAAATAGATAATAGAAAAATAGATATAGATAAATAGAAAATATAATCTTTCTAAGTTTATTCATCAAAAATTTATCGTATTTAGAATGCTCTGGGGTACACAGAAGTTTAGGTGTTCACTACAGCAAAGTCCGTTCTCTAACGTTAGACGACTGGGAACCAGAAATACTAAAAGTAATGGCAGAGCTTGGAAATACGGTAGTAAACAATGTTTACGAGGCTCTGCCAATTTCTTCTGATATTATTAAAGCTACTCCAAAATGCAACGGGTAACTAATGCTGATATACAAAATTATAATTATTTTTTACTCAAAGAGTTCATGTACATTTTTTTTTTTTAAATTACCAGCAATATACGGGAAGCTTGGATAAGAGCAAAATACGTGGATCGTAAATTCGTAAAACCTTTAAGCAACATAATTTCATCCGGGCAACACGCCAGTCGTGACAAAATGCATTTTCGCAAGTGGAGCGTCCGTAAATTGCGTCGTCGACCGCGGAGTTGTGACAAAATCGATAATGTGGATCGTAACAAAACTACGACGCTATCATCTGTGAAGGAGGGTCATCATTCGACGAGCTCGGACGACAGCAAGCATACGTCAATCGAAAGCTTAAGTTCTGTCGATAAAACAAAGAAAACCGAAAGGAATTCCTTAAGCTCTGACGACAGCGCAAATTTGGATCTGAAGAATGACTCTACTCTCTACGGGAAAATCTTAGCGCGGCCGCGTAGCGAAATAAACGAAAATAATCCTAAGATTATCGACAGCAATTCAGAGTCGAACATCGAGAGTGAACTCCGTACTCTTGAAATCAAAGACAATACAATCACTGCAAACGATTCAGAAAATAGTCTGTCAATAAAAAGTGAAGTGTCCTTAAGCACAGAGATTTCTGATGTGAAAGATACGTTGGAGAATAAAGACACTGGAACGGAAAAAGTGGAATCTGATGTATTGATGTTCGGATGCGATTTACCAAAGCCAACGATCGATAATAGCTTAGAGTTAAGTTCTGATCAAGACTCGACTGCCGGCGAAGAGGAAGAATTTACAAATGAAGAAGATATCGAGAATTTGCATCCTGAGATGCTGCTTTACAAAGCTGCTGCTGCACACAATCTCCCTGTGATGTGCGCAGCATTGGCAGCCGGTGCTGATAAATTATGGACAAATGTTAACGACAGAGGAAGGACTGCTTTGCATCAAGCGATTATAAGTGTAAGTACAAACAATATTTTTTAAATTCTTTAACGATTAAAGTGTTCTTCGATTACAGGGCTCTGTCATGTCTTGTGAATATCTCATCCTAAATGGAGCTCGTATCAATTGTCAAGATGCTGATGGGAAAACGCCACTATACTTGGCCACAGAATTAGGTATGTATTTTTCTTACAACGCATCTTGCTTCTTAATTAATTTGTTACAACGTTTGATCGCTTAATACAAAATTTAGGTCATACTGCCCAAGTATGCTTACTATTGAAGCATCGTGCTGATCAACACATTCAGGATGAAAGTGGCATAAAACCGTTGTCCATAGCCGTAAAAGAAGCTAATGCAGATATTGTTACATTGTGAGTAAATAAATGATGAACGAATTTATTTGATTAGTTCTATTTCATTACATTGATAAACGTTTCAGATTACGACTTGGTCTCTTGAACGAAGAAATGAAAGATTCGGAAATTGGGATTAGCGGCGATGAAACTTTCAACGACGTCGTTCGCGATTTCAGTCAGTTAGCTTGCTCTCATCCAGAACGATTACAACGACGAAACGAAAGTAATAGCGCGTCGCAGCCGCCTGAATGAGGTTTAAGGACATGCAAAGTTTATTTGCAAAACCTAAAAAGTAAGCTTCAGCGTAAGGAGAAGAAGGAGTAGGGTACATCGAAAATGTCGTCTTTCAGTTCCTTGCAGGGTAATAAAGTTGATTAACGAGTAAGTACGAAGAAACAAGGTTCGAAACTTTACGATGTAACAATAGTTGAAGCAGAACAAAAGGAATATCGTAAAAGTTGTATCTTTTTACACTTTGACCTCTGTGTAACAGAAGTTCATTGGAATTTATTAGCGTTTTGTATTTCCATCGAGAGAAGAAACAAAGCCAAAAAAAACATTCACATGTTTCGCAAGAAAAAAAAAAAGACAGAAAATGTTATATTTTGCTTACGCGCGAAATTTACGCCATCCTCTGACGAAACTATTAAGATACTGATGATCTTTTTCTATACCTTCATTCCTAGTTTCCTCTTCAATTTACACGAAGATGTGTCACGGTAATATTTTCATGTTGTACTCCGCATATACGTATATTTTAAAGAAAATTTTACAGATTAACAAAGTTCATAAACAACGTGTAGTATAAATGCAATCTGGAATTTGAAAACTTTTGCAAATACTTACAGCAAAATGTAATACTGTTACTAGTGGGTATTTGTATATCGTTCATGTGATACGAAAAACGTGACAAAGTAGTTTTAAACTCTGTGGTATGAACAGTTTGACTAATAGATGACAACGTTTTCGATATGAAATATGGTCTAGCAAGGTGTCTTCAGAACAACTGTTTTATACATGTATCTGTTTTTATAAACTTAATATTACCAGTAACGTATATAGAACTGGCACTAAGTAACTTCCTCTTTCTTTTTTTTTTTTTTTTTTTTTTTTTTTTTTTGTTCTTAAGTAAACGTAGCGATTGCAAATGCTATGCAAATAGTATCAGTTTAATTATAGTGTTATAGATACATATAGAATTATGTAGTTTGTCTAGAAGTTACATTTATAGATAGCTGTGAACTATATCTATTAGATTACCAAAATAAACTAACAATGATTCTCGTATAGTTCCGTATAATATACATATATAAAATTTGTTGCCAAAAAGTAATCGTTTGTATATACAAACTTATAGATCTGACGACTATTTCATGTTAATTATTGAACAAATACTTTATTTCCGAGGATTGTTTAGAGTTAACAATTGCAAAGGCATAAATCCAACGATGCACATAAACGTGTTTGTATTTACCTCTTTTTTTTTTTTTTTGTTTAGAACCGTTTCAATATCTTTCCCTTTTTTATGATCTAGTTTACTTTCATGACCTGTACAACGAATTAATTATGCTTCCTTTTGTGCATATTTTGTAATACTATACTAACTACGTTGAACAGTATTTATGAGAAATTTATAGCGTAATGCATGATTTTTAGTCTACCTGTACGTAATAGAAAAGAAAAAAAAAAAGAAGTTAGATAAGAAAAAAAAAAAAATCGTATTAATCATTGTTAACGAATATTTTTCGTTGTTTACGTAGGGAGGCTTTATTGTTAGTTACGATTTAATGGTACAAAGCCGCAATCATTGAAGCCTTTATAAAACTTTGTTTTACTACTGAAAACTATCGTCGTATAATTTTCAGATTTGATATATTTTTTTATTTCACATTACCATCACAGTTTCATCTCTCGAGTCTGTGCGAGACTGTTTGTTCAAACAGATTCGATGTTTAACATAAAAATCTTGTTTAATTAAGCAAACCATGATCGCAATGACGTAAGCATAATTCTAACAGAATGAGATACTCACTGTTGCACAAGCGATTAGCAACAAACAAACATGTGGTCTCTACTATATTTTTTAATGTACAAGTATTTTGTTAGTCGCCTTTTTATATAGATTAAAATTAACTTTAAGCAAAAATCTCGTTATTTCGCGATCGTACGTTTTTTAACTTTCTTACCAATTATCATTTCTTTTTTTCGCGTACTTTTTTTATCCATCGAAGGATCCTATTCGAACGAAAAAATAATCTCGTATTTAGTACTCCTGTTTTGTACTTAGGTTTTTTTTTTATATGTTTCGCGTATACAATCGAGAGGAGGATACGATGCATCATACGAACAAGTAACAAAAGAATTATTTTTAATTATACACGAATGGGAACCGTCCTCCGAATGGTGAACACGTTTTCATCGCTGAAAAAAAAACCTGCGATATTCATTCGAAATTTATGATTTTCCAGTTACAGAATCAATGTGTCTTCTACGTTGTAACGTTATCGGTTACCGTGAAATCGTTACTGCCTAATTGTGAAATATTGTTACAATATTCCATGCAAGACGTCTGCAGACGAGTCGAAACAAATAATATCGTTTCTCTGTTGCGCGCCAATTGCAATAAAATTGTAAACAGTCTAATTAATGTATCATACTGTACACAAACTTCGCGTCATAAAGCAGTGATTATGCAAGTGTGTGCGTGTGTGTGTTCTTTTAATAAACCTTTCTCTCGTTACTTTATGTTAAACGAACACTGTCTCGATGCAAACGAAGAAGAGAAAAAAAAGGATCAAGAATTATACGTAATTAAATACGTTTTTATCAGTACTTTGGTAATTACACTATGATCTTTTCGTTTTCTTTTTTTTTTTTTTTTTTTTTTTTTTTATTTCGCTCGCTTCGATAACGATGCGAACAGATATGGAATTTGCAAGCGTTAGAGAAGACGAGGGTTGCGCAACGGATTGTTTATTGTGGAGGCGATTGAAATTACGACGCAATTCGTGAACTCGGTGATCGATAAATCTTCTCTAATCAAAAGAAACGCGTATGCATCGTGTACGCATAATTTACGCGTTGCTCTCTCGCCAAGTTGCGTAAATTAATCCAAACGGGTCAATACCCTATCGCTATATACTTATCAGCGTGTTCACCCATACATATATATATATATCTACTGCCAATAATGTCCAAACTGATTTAACCGTGAATTTTTCGATCTTCCGTGCAGAAGCTCGATTTTTCATTTCTAACATTTCCTCGAGCGCCTCGTCAAAAATATACCGTTGCCTGAGAAACTTCTTGAAGCATCCAGAACCTTGATAAACCTCCATCATCGAAAACGTGAACGTTTCCTCGCAACTTAATAAAAAAAATTGATTACCTATCCCTTTTCCAAAAATTTCTACCCTCAATTTTTCTGTCTACATCGAAGAAATTTTAAATTTTATACCTTGATTTTCAAAAATGTTAAAATTGCCAAATTTCACTTGTTTCGAAAGAATGGGGAACACGTTAACACTAGAACCAGCGACAATTACAAATTGGGTCATTTTGACCCCCTTGGTATATTCTAGTGTTAACACGTTCGTCGCCACGTCACCCATATTTTATCACTATTTTCCTTAAAGTTAAAGAGGATGATAAATTGGAATTTTAAAAGGAATTCAATGGAATCAGTATTGAAGTATAATATACATAAAATAAAAATAAAAAGTTGAAAATTTTGTTATTAGTTAGTTTTGAATTATTGTTGTTCACAGATCGTCAAATGCACCTTCTACTTTTCCAAAGTACAATTTTCAATAAATTCAATACTAACTCAAGACCAATTAATAAGTAAATAGGATCAATGACAGTGCTTTGTCGAAGAGAAAACGGGAGATTTCATAAATTAAATATTACATAAATATAAAATAAATAAAAGAAAAATAAAAAGTTGAAAATTTTGCTGTTTTTATATTTTTTTACCCCAGTTTTCTATGCAATCAAATTCAGGCCCAGCGAGAAACTCAATCGAATCACGCTGGGCGACGAGCGTGTTAAAAACGGCTCGTTGTGAACCGATCGCGAAGAATCTCCCCGACATCGAAAAGCTGGGACCAAACGGTCAGCCATCGCGGTCCCATAGTCATCGTCCGCTTACTCATTGGCTTGGGAACATCGAAACGCTCGGTTATTGTCGATCACCAATCGTGGATTGGCTCGAGGAAGATAGCTGTGATAAGACCGAGCGCGGTCCCATTGGTCGAGGTTGCGTTGATAAAAGCGTTGTTTGTCAAACTATCAATCGTCCACACGTTGGGACACCCGTACTTCGTATCAATCTTCCCCACCCCTCCCCCTCTAACCCCCCTCGACGCCATTCATGCGTCGCGTTCGCGCGCGTTTTCTTTCCGTTCTCTCGCGTTTCGCTCACCATCGAATCCCGCCCGTATCAGCGAGATTAGAAACGTTTCCCTCTCGAAGTGACTCGTGGTTTAACCCTTTGCGGACGGAGCAGTAAAGAAAATAGTTACGTCGCGCATTTGTGTTATAAAAACTAAAGCTGTATTTAAATAAGTTCTTCATAAAATCTAACAAAATCATAAACAAACAAATTTAGGCCAACTTGACTTCTTAGGCTAGTATACCCATGCGTATCTTATACGTGTCGTTTACGACAGACAAACGCCAGCCGCAACGCGAGAGTTGGGCGGATATATCCGACACTCGTCCGCAAAGGGTTAACCCTTTGCACTCGACTGTCCCCTTTTATGGGACATCGTAATCCTAGCATATGATAGTTTCGCAAATTTTCAGACTTTAGTTCAGACCCGGACGTTAAACAGTCATATATGTAAATTTTAATATACAACTTAACTAAACTAAATGAACTTTAATATATGTACGTGAATCATAGTAAATATTTCGAATTTGAAAATTTTTTAAGTTAGTATCGTTAACACTGTTCCTTACCACAACCGGTCAAATGACCGTTTTTAAAATTTCGATTAGAATTTCATATATACAACACAATTGAATCGCCTTTAAATTTTAAACTTTTTCTCAAATATACGTATAATACATTTTTCAATATTCACTTCTTTTTTCATTGTGTATTTTTTAAGAAAAATTTGTAGTCTCTCTTACGTGGGAATGTCGCAGTAGGAATCGGTATACGTAAAGTGTCGGTAGGAATAGTGTTAAACGACTAACGGTCACCTCTCGAGTGCAAAGGGTTAACTCTTTGAGACGCAGGATTTCAGAGAATAAATAGACCCATGTTGCACAGGAATTTTGTTGTGTTTTAAATTAAACAAACCTATACTAAACCTGTATCAACATGTTGAAACTTGCCAACACAAGCGAACATATTTGTAACATTTTTTTTGTGGTATCACCAACTGTTTTACACAAATAAAAATGCTCCAACATGCTCCATTACCGTGCATCAAAAAGGTGGGACATTTTTATCATTTTAACCGTTTGGCTGCTGACGGATTTTTTCGGACATATGCCAAAACTGCGGTACTAATTGCGCGTGTATGGAAAAAAATGGAAAACACTTTTCATACAATAAACTCAGTTATATTACATTGCAACAACTTAATTTTTTTTTAAATACCATTTATTTACTTAAATTTGTTTTAATTCATTTCGTGGATAAAATTGATAGAAAGCACTTATAATTCAGTGAAATTAACACAATTCATATGCTCCGAAAACGCAACGAGCTTTACTGGACGCACAACTTTTACTGATTCAGAGTAGTGTTATTGCGCTCTCCGCAGTTTTGGCATAACAAAAAAGGAAAGCGCTATTGCGCTCTTCGCAATTTTGGCGCAATATAAAAAGAGCGCGATGGCGATTCTCAGCAGTCAAACGGTTAAGACCCTTTATAATTCTCCCGAATAATTTTCACCAGAGACGCATATACGCGTCCGTAATCCACGCGAGTAATTTTCACCAGAGACGCATATACGCGTCCGTAATCCACGCGAGTAATTTTCACCAGAGACGCATACACGCGTCCGTAGCAGTCAAAGGGTAAAAGAAAAAAACGAAAAAAGAAAGAAAAGAAAAAGAAGTGGCGCGAAGCGACTTTAGTCGAGTGAGCGCACACGATCCGATTCCCATTCAAACGAGAGGCAGCTCGCGATGCACGATCCTATGTCTATCTGCAACTATGGCGGCAGGCAGTCTACGACGACTAGAACAGCTCCTATTTCGAACGATTACGGCCTCGAGGTTGCGTATGTCATTCTGAGCTCCGGCCAGCTGCCGCGACAGCTCTACTGACGGATACGAACAAACGGCGGGGCCGATCATTAATCCTGCCCGCGAGATTACGACCCTTTGAAGAAAAGCCACGTCGCAAATTGGCCCTTGAACCAGCCGATGCGATGTGTTCCGCGAGACGAACCGCGAAATGAGTTGTTTTCGATGGTGCGGTTCCAGGAACGGTGAAAATTAATTGCACGCGGTAACACAGTGAATCTCGGAACGTAATTGTTCGGGTTATAACGGGCAACTGCATCGGGAGGACTAACGGATGGACGAGGAGATCTTTCGTGGTCTTTGCACGTAGGTGTATGATTTAACTCTTTAAGGCACAGGATTTCAGAGAATAACACAGTAATATTTTTATTAACGAAGTACTGACATGTTGAAATTTGCCAATACAATTTTTTTTTTCTTTTTATGGTATTACCAACTGCTTTGCGTAAGTAAGGCTAAATATAAACCTACGTGCGTGCAGCTATTACAATATTTCAAGGTGGGTCTAAAAATGTCCCACCATGTATTGCCGTGCATCAGAAAGGTGCATTCCATATAATTGTACAACTCGCAATTCACCTCAGATATTTGACATACAAAGAGGGGTGATGAGGGCAATATGAGACATTCTGAAAAACTTAGCGTTCTGTCCAATGTAATTTTAAGCTATATAACATCGCATAGAAATATTAAAACACAGAATTACTTTTACCGCTACTTCCCCCTAAGCAATTTCTCAAGACCCACCCCCTGCGTAAAACTGGCGAAACAATTGAATTCCAGCGTAAGCTCTCAGCCGAGCTTTAAATTAATAGTTCTAACACGACCATAGGGATATTTCAATTTTTTTTTATTTTTCCGTTCCACGCAGCAAATTACAGAGTGGAAACGTTGCGGAGGAGAGGATTCGCGGTGATAATTGGGATTGTTCGATTTTAAAGAGAGGCAGCGTGAAACGCAAATCGATGGTCCCGCGAAGCAATTTACTTTTTACGACACCGAAAGTAAGTATGAATTACAGCGTTGATAAGGCCGCGGGGCACTTTTCGGCTTGACGCCGCGTCGTAAATCAAGGGCTCCCGCAAAAAGTCTCACCGCTAACTACAATTGAGATTGGCCATGGGCCACGAACGAATTTCTTGCTTTCTTTTATTTCGCTGTCCGTTTTGGCTTACTAGCCGCCTGAAACGGGCAGTAAAAAGCGAAACGACGAACCGGCACGTATAGGAAAATTACTAGCGAGGCGCACCGCGAAGCGTTAAGCAATCGTCATAGAGACCCTTCACCTATAACAATTCGTTAAATTCTCAATTTTTCCTGTTCCTTTTAATATCCAAGGCACAACAAATTTAAACTTAAAATAATTAAAAAAATTAATTACGAAACTCAATTTAAAAACAAATTAAATTAAACTTAAACTTAAAAATTTTTAATTATAAATTTGCGGCTCTTACAATTTAACACTAGAACTACCAGAGCAGTCAAAATAATCAGCCGGTGATTATTCATAGCAATCTTATAAATTCATTGTGGTAAAGCTTCCAAAATTGACTATGATTTTCTGCAAAATGTATAAATAAAAATTTGTTTTCTATACATTCGGTGTTTTTCATGTAATTTTCAATTTCAACTCTTCCATGCAAATAAGTACACTTTAATCGTCGGTAGTTCTAGGGTTAATTACGCTTTCTATGCGATTTCTACAGATCCTTGCATAAAATAAGTAAAAATTAAAGTAAAGAACCGTATTTCTGAATACTGTTTAACGATCTTAACATCTCCTTCATGAATTTCTCAAGGATCAACCATCACCCACCCCTCTCACAGTGATCTTTCAATCTCTTAGCTGTGATCCACACGATAAGACTCCAACCCTCTGTCATCACTCGAATTAAAAGCTTCCTTGCTAATTATCACTAGAGATTCTTAAATGATCTCGCGAACAAGAAATCCCTACGATCATTCCGATCGTAGATCGATTCTACGCAAGACTTTGCCCAGCCGGATCAAAAGGATCAACGATCAATCTCGCCGCGGTGCAAAGATCGCCGTTGCAACAACCGTTCTTTTTCGCCTACTCGCGGATTTCTCGGCCAGGGAAAAAGAAGCGTCAAAGTGGGCGTCAAAATACACGCACAGCGTATTATTTATACACGTGGACAGTTCTCGCGTTCTCGATATAACGCCAAGTGCGTAGATCCGCGACCGAATGGATCTGGCTGCGTAGAAGATTAGAATGAACCGTGAAGTCCGACGTCTGGTCGATCGACAAAATTAGTATCGCTTACTCACCCTACTAATCACACACTCTGTCTGGCCGGCTTACAAAATTCTGGGTTCCTCGTACTCGACACCGGTCGCGAGGGAACGACGTTGTTTTCGTTTGGTCCCGGGTTTCCCGATCCTCGAGTGGGGATGGCGATCCGTTTCCCTGGACCCGGATGATTTTTACGAGAAAAATCTCACCATTCGAAGCTTTCAATGCTCGTTCATTTCGATCAACTGTCTGTCTTCTTGAGGTGAAACATACTATGTCACCAAGGACGAAGCAAGGATTTCGTTTAACACTATTCCTACCGACAATTCACATATGCCTATTCCTACCGCGACATTCCCACGTAAGAGACACTACAAATTTTTCTCAAAAAATAAACAATGAAAACAGAAGTGAATATTGAAAAATATATTATACGTATATTTGAGAAAATGTCTACAGTTTAAAGGCGATTCAATTAGGTTGTATCTATGAAATTGTAATCTAAATTTTAAAAATGGTCATTTGACCGGTTGTGGTAGGAATAGTGTTAAGGAATAAAGAGGAGGGGATGGAGCGAAAATGCTAGCTCAAAATTAAATTTAAATTAAATTTAAACCCTCTGTGGACCCGTGTAACTTTCAGGTCACATGCTAATTTATTGACATTTTAACAAATAATTTTAATTTTTTTCATGAAATGGCGTATACATATTAATTCTATAATGTTCTATTATGTAAAATTGTTCAAACTGGAAAATTTGTTTTCATCTACATTTATAAGATTATAATCGTTGATTTTCCGTTCCATCAATTTTCTTATATTTCAAACAAGAATTCGGCCCATAAAGGGTTAATGTGAGATGAGTCGATTTTATTGTTTGTACCCCAAATCTTATGACGCTCGCGACGCAACGCAGCGAACGTGTTAATTTGTTTTAGTTATTGGCTACTTAAACGATGTTGCTAATTCAAAATAATTAAATTTCAATGTTTTTTTAACTTGGAATTAAATTTCGATATTTTAACTTAGAAGGGTAATGTGAGATGAGTCGGTTTTATTGTTTGTACCCCAAATCTTATGACGCTCGCGACGCAACGCAGCGAACGTGTTAATTTGTTTTAGTTATTGGCTACTTAAACGATGTTGCTAATTTAAAATAATTAAATTTCAATGTTTTTTTAACTTGGAATTAAATTTCGATATTTTAACTTAGAAGGGTAATGTGAGATGAGTCGGTTTTATTGTTTGTACCCCAAATCTTATGACGCTCGCAACGCAACGCAGCAAGTGTGTTAATTTGTTTTATTATTGGCTACTTAAACGATGTTGCTAATTCAAAATAATTGAATTTCAATGTTTTTTTAACTTGAAATTAAATTTCGATATTTTAACTTAGAAGGGTAGTGATGGCCACGTTGCAGAATTCTACCGGGTGCTTAGAACTGTTTATTACGATCGATCGATGGCCCACGGAGAGCAGCACGTGTTAACGAGGGAAGATCGAGCATGACGGCGAAGAAGAAAGGCGGAACGACGGCAAAGGGAACAGAAGTTCGGCGTTTCGTCACCTATAAATTCGATTCTCGTTAGAAGAGGCCGCGAAAGAGAAAACCGCGAGGAGAAAGGGAAGAAGCGAACAGATTTATAACATCCAGAATCCCCAGACGCAACCGTCTTACGAAACTATTTTTAGGCGTTTTTAGGCCCTCTCGAATTTAGGCCAGGTTTCTCAGAAATCGGGGGAACGAACGTGCGACAATGATAATAACGACACCCACCCACGCTGATGACCGCGTTCGATCCACCTGTGATTTAACGGAAGCTCACTCCCCCCCCCCCCCTTAATTTTCTTCTACGTTTCTGACGATCGAACGAGTCTATAACAAATTTTGGTCCCTCTGAATCTACCTTTTCTGTGTTACATGTATCAAAAAAAAAAAACGATCATCGATACTTGTGTTCGATTCACCCATAATTAGCGAAAAATCAGCTCTTTTTAAATCGTGTTTGATAAAACTTTTAATGCAAACACTGACCCAAAGAATGTGAATAGCAATAAATAATAATTTTAACACTAGAAGTACCAATTGGTGATAACTTATAGTAACCTTATGAATTCACAGTGGTAAAGCTTCTAAAAGTTACTATGATTTTCTACAGAAGGTGCAAATAAAGATTTGTTTTCTATGTATTCGGTATTTTTTTTTTTTTTTGTAACTTTCAATTTGATTTCTTCCATGCAAATAAGTACACTTTAATTGTTGGTAGTGTTAAAAAAATTATCATAGTTTTCTGAAGATTTTGAGCTTTATTTAGATGCAAATAAGTACACTTTAATTGTTGGTAATTGTAGTGTTAAAAAAAATTATAATTTTCTGAAGATTTTTGAGCTTTATTTAGATGCAAATAAGTACACATTAATTGTTGGTAATTGTAGTGTTAAAAAAAATTATAATTTTCTGAAGATTTTTGAAGTTTATTTAGATGCAAATAAGTACACTTTAATTGTTGATAGTGTTAAAAAAATTATCATAATTTTCTGAAGGATTTTGAGCTTTATTTAGATGCAAATAAGTACACTTTAATTGTTGGTAGTGTTAAAAAAATTATCATCATTTTCTGAAGGATTTTGAGGTTTATTTAGATGCAAATAAGTACACTTCAATTGTTGACAGTATTAAACAAATTATCATAGTTTTCTGAAAATTTTTGAGCTTTATTTAGATGCAAATAAGTACATTTTAATTGTTGGTAATTGTAGTGTTAAAAAAAATTATAATTTTCTGAAGATTTTTGAGGTTTATTTAGATGCAAATAAGTACACTTTAATTGTTGATAGTGTTAAAAAAATTATCATAATTTTCTGAAGGATTTTGAGCTTTATTTAGATGCAAATAAGTACACTTTAATTGTTGGTAGTGTTAAAAAGATTATTATAATTTTCTGAAGATTTTTGAGGTTTACTTAAATTTTCACGAATGCCCTATTACTTTTAAAGCAAGGTGCATATTGTTTACGCGAGTTGAATCAAATTACTTTGAAGAATAAATTTCTGGTAATTAAGGAAAAGATGGAGACTCGATCAGGTGAAGAGCGAAGTGAAATTCACCGAGTTCGCACTCGCGATTCGCATCATCGCTAGCGTAGCCAGATTCGATCTAGCAATTTTGCGCTCCCAAGCCGTTAACCCGATAGCGATCGATTGATCCTTATTAAAGTCATTCGCGGAGATCTCCGCATAGCGAACATTCCACGTGTGAACATCTGTTGCCAATCTGTTCGATGTCGGTCGTACATACGTCACGCGTTAATGTAAAATCGTGCATGGTGGCAGTCACCAATTTATTTGAAAGAAATTAGCCTGCCGAACGATAGATGCAATTTCACTCTGTAAAGATTACATCTATCACAATCAGCGCTCTTGCGGGGTCCTTAGCATTCATCATGGACGGACGGCGAATTTCATGCAAATAGAATATACCGAGAACGCAAAGTCAAAGTGTAATATTAACACTTAGCCAACCGAATGGGGAAATCTCCCGTTTTTTCTTCGACAAAGCACCGTCATTCATCCTATTTACTTATTAATTGGTCTTGAGCTAGTGTTGAATTTACTGAAAAATTGTACTTTGGAAGAAGATGCATTTGACGATCTATGAACAACACTAATTCAAGACTAACTAATAACAAAAGTAAATATAATCAATGGCAGAGCTTTGTTGAGGAAGAAATGGAAGATCTCCCCATTATATAGAAAGCATCAAGATCGACAGAATCTTCAGACCTTTTCTAACGAAAATAATTTTTTATAATTCGATAAAATATGAATCGTTAGTTCGCACACGCAGTCGAAAATTTTTATTTATCTAAACACCTCAGATCTCTCGTTTAAGTTAGCCTTATTACAAGTTTAACGTTTTAGGGAATGATAAAATTTTCCTAACTTCCAAGAAAACTTATCTGAACCTCAAAGCCAAAATGTATTAAGCTGCACTTTCCAAATTTTGGAAGAGAGCAAAGAACCTTTGGCTCAGAACCTTACACAATCATTTTTAAAACTTCACTTTTAATACATTTTGGATAAACTGGCTATACACTCTGCATATACACCTTTTAATATAATTTTTGTTTCGATAAGAGAGTAGAAAAGTAAATGATTAAGCAAACAAATTCTATGTCCGTGTTCCACAGTAGTATATACAAATCATACAAATCATTTTTTAAAAAAGGTAAACTTAATACAGTTTACCTCTAAGATCTACATAGGCAAACTTTATAATAAACTGGCGAAACAATAGAATTCCAGCGTAAGCTCTCAGCCGAGCTTTAAATTAATAGTTCTAAGACGAGCGTGAGAGTATCTATATAAAATAGTCAAAATGAATAAATTACAGAAATTCTAACGAAAACATGTATCTTGATCCAGGAAAGCTTTTGCTGGCCAAACAATTCGTAATAATTGCCGTCATTCGTCCTCCTAGATCATTTTGATCTGTTGCTTAGCGCGGATGAACGGATAAAGCGACGCAGAAATTCGACGTAGTAACCTGTCCCCTTTTAACGGTAAAGTGCGTCTCTGATTCACGCATCGGGACACGCGTGCGTGCGTACACACCTGTAGCGTGGAAAGGGTTACGTCATTTTTCCCCTGGATCCATGAAAGTCGATCCGGCCAGCGTCAGCCTGATGGATCATCGCGCGCACCTGTATCGCGGTTTCGCTCCGATTTCCAGCGATCAATCGATACGCAGCGCATTGCTTTATTGCGCGTTTACAACCGCAATTTGGTCGATCAGAAGCAACCATCGTGGGAAATCGCGGTAATGCTTTCTAGAACGATTTATTGCGCGGCATGCTACCGATTGCCGACCGTCTCGATGAACTTATTGGACGGAGGAGAGCGGTGCACATGAACGTGTTAAAAGAGGGATTATAGATCACCCTATTCGAACTAACAGGGAGGCAAAACTAGCCGAATGATGGAATTATTCGAATAATAAAACAGTTTTTTTCTGTTGCGAGTTACATAAATTTGTTAACGTAAGCCGGCGTTCCTTAATTTATTCATCCAGTTTATTCTATGTGAACGCTAGCACGACTCGTGTGACTTACGTTATACCGTTTTCAAACCGAGGTATAGCTATGAAGACGGTTATTTGGATATTCGAATAATAGAATCTCGGATATGACAGCCTCTACTGAATTAACCTTTAACACTTTTACTTCCAATTGTGAATATCGACCGACAATTCCAACTTATTCTCGTCATATTTTGACTTGCATGTTCTTAACGCTAGAACTAGCGACGATTAGGGTATACTTATTGAAGATAAAGAAATCAAATTGAAAACTTTGAAACGCGTAGACACCACAGTAGGTTTACCACGTTTCTATGAAAAATTACAAATTGGGTCATTTTGACTCCCTTGGCAGTTCTAGTGTTAAGCGTCAGACTTTAAGTGTCAGGCTACAACGACGTGTAAATAATAATATTAAAGCCATTCAAAACAATCTTTATACACTTCAGAAGTGTAAATATAATGTTCATTACAATATTTATAATATTAATTATATTGTTGGTGCTTGAAAGGCACACTTGGAGCCATAAGCGTTAGAGACTGCAATCTGGTACGCGACGAAGCAACGTAAGAATCGGCATCGATGCACAACAACGATAACCGAAACTAAGATCAAAGTCGCATTAATCGAGGGTTCGTTGTACTCCATCTGACGATAACGAAATTCGCGAAATCATCAATTATAATTCCATCTAGCGCGCGGAGGCCACGCCGCGATAAACGCGAGTTTGCCTGCTAGCGCATAGCAAATAGGTCAATAAATGCGATGAACCGCAACGATTTCTGACCTAGACAATGTCGCGAAGAATATTCTGCATCGTTGACGCGAAATTAGATTACACGTAGTTCCAGCGAAGTCAATAACAAACTGCGCGCATGACACAATTTGTGGCCATTCATAATTACTGCCGTTTTGCGCGCGTGCACGCCCGTGCACAGGTCGTGGAAGTTGTTGCGAATTCGTGGAAACCGCGACGGCGAACGACGGCAGGCTTGGTGAGAAAAATAAAATGATAATTCGATATTATTGGCACCCTATTGATGGCGGACAATTGATCCTCCGGTCGTCGTGACGTTTTCGGCTTCTTATGCGCAGCTACACCATCCCGATGCATCATGTACCGACGGCACGGTAAACAAATTCCTCGCTCGTTCAGACGATTGACGTTTAATTGAAACCACGTAATGCTAAGCATAATCGTTACAACAAAACAGCCATCAATGGGAGAGAAGGAAAAAACGGGACTATAAATAGAGAGATGAATGGGGATCGAATTCTCGATTAAACACCTGTGCCATTAACGCTAGAACTACCGACGATTAAAGTGTACTTAGTTGCATGGAAGGGATCGAAGTTAGAATTAGACGAAAAAATATGGAACACATAGAAAAGAAATCTTTATTCGCAACCTTTTGCAGAAAATCATAGTAAATTCTGCAAGAATTTATAAGGTTGCTATGAATAATCCATCAATTGGCCATTTTTGACCGTTTTTGTAGATCTAGTGTTAAAGTGTACTTATTTGCATGAAAGAGATCGAAGTTAATATTAGACGAAAAAATATGGAACACATAGAAAACAAATCTTTATTCGCAACCTTTTGCAGAAAATCATAGTAAATTCTGCAAGAATTTATAAGGTTACTATGAATAATCCATCAATTGGCCATTTTGACCGTTTTTGTAGATCTAGTGTTAAAGTGTACTTATTTGCATGGAAGGGATCGAAGTTAAAATTATATGAAAAAATATCGAATACATAGAAAACAAATCAGGAACGTCAAATTTTTATATAATTTTAGAATATAATAGTCTCTAAAAAATGTAAAGGCAAATTCTGCAAATTTCTAGAGGTACTGTTAAAAATGCCTAAAGTTCATTTACGTTGAATAATTAAATAAATAACGAGAAGAATTTTAGTTGAAATGCTGGAACAGACTTAACACTTAGCCGACCGAATGAAGAAATCTCCCATTTTTTCCTTGACAAAATAGTTCCATTGATTCTATTTACTTTTGTTATTAGTTGGTCCTAAGCTGATGTTGAATTTATTAAAAATTGTACTTTGAAAAATTTATGAACAGTTCTAATTCAAGACTAACTAATAACAAAAGCAAATAGAATCAATTGCTGCGCTCAGTTGAGGACAAAATGGGAGATCTCCCCATTCGGTCGGCTAAGTGTTAATAGACGATAAATGTTGCATATTTATCTGTTAATTATCACTGTATACCCAAAAAATTAAACGCTCAAGCGAACACAAGCACACGATCATTTTTCCGATCCTGGCGCACAGATAAAGTCCCTAGAAACTGTTTGCCACCGAAACTTTTTCAATTCCGACGTTATTATTGGTTGACGTTAGAATACACAAGTTAACAAAACAAGGAGCGATACGAGAGTGCATCGTCCGCGGGAAAGATCCATCGATTGGAATAATCCATGCACTCTGGACACAGATTACATCAGCAATGTGACATTCCCGGTATAGAAAAGCTCCACTTATACGTAATCCATTTAGTGCTAGTTTAACGGAACCCTAGCTGCACTCTTAGCACCCGAACAACCACCAGTAACTAATTTACAGTTGCTCGCAAAACTGGTCGTGTCAAATTACAGGTTTGCCAGTAAAATATTGCATAAATCTAAGAAATGCTTCGTACAAAAATTAATTTCTTAAAGAAACAAACCAATAAATATTCCTTAAAAATAAATTTTGCTTCGATATTTTACTTGTAAACCAATTAAGAGGATACAAGCTATTACGATTATTATCGATTTCTAAAATTAATGATTTTTACCATTTTTTTTATGTTACTTAGATTATTGAATGTATTGTTATTAAGATTATTTCGTTTTAAGATTATTACGATTACTATCGATTTTTAAAATTAATGATTTTTACAATTTTTTTTATGTTACTCAGATTATTGGGTGTATTGTTATTAAGATTAATTCGTTTACAACAAATTGACGAGAAGATTTTAGTGGCTATATCATCAGTTGTTCAATCTTACGCAAAATCGCTTCGTATAGATACGCAAGGTGGCCAAATTCGAACGATATCCGATGAAAGAAAGTAACTGAGCTTCTATTATATGAGATACCCGATTATAAGAACCTACCTGTCCCCCTTCCAGTTTACATAAGTGGAGTTCCATGAGTATGCGATACAGCTGAGCCCGGCTCACATCGAAATTCTGCCTAATTGTGCGATTCGGGAAGACCGGATACTACACCGTGGCCGACTACCACCACCGGCCAAGCTCGTTGGCTTCGGATAGAGAAGTTTTCCAGGCCCTCGGCCAAGCGACTGGTTCATCGCTCTGCGTTTCACAGCTAATAATTTAGCCGCTGTGCCGGAGTGCCGGCCAAACGTACTACACGAGCTTCCTCGATTCAGGGAAGCTTTGCTCGCCGTCAAAATAATCCGTAGTAATAGCGTTTCATTCATCGTTTATCGAATATCGAGATAATTCATGGGATCCGTCGGGTATTCGAAGTAATTCGAGGTGTCTCATCGGGGCACTGAGGGAAAACGAACGTTCGTTTAGGTTTTTAGTTGAGAACTGAGCCAGTTAACAGGTAAAAAGAAGGTAAAAGAAACCTCGAAAGTGATGTTAGTTTAAATTGAATTGAAAGTTTGCATATTTTATACATATAAACATCCACTAATAATCTAACGCTAATGTAAATTTTCGAAATTAAACTGATATGACTGAATTTTGGAAAATTCTTCAACCCATGTCCAATTATAACTATCGAAAACGCGTGGTACGGAAGACCAATCGTATACGAATCATGAAAAAATGTAAATTCGCGTAAAAGAAGCTTCAAAAATGGTGTGTTGTTACTTATTTCGCCCTCCCTCGAGCAACGCTGAATTTTGGAAAATTCTTCAACCCATGTCCAATTATAACTATCGAAAACGCGTGGTACGGAAGACCAATCGTATACGAATCATGAAAAAATGTAAATTCGCGTACTGAATTTTGGAAAATTCTTCAACCCATGTCCAATTATAACTATCGAAAACGCGTGGTACGGAAGACCAATCGTATACGAATCATGAAAAAATGTAAATTCGCGTAAAAGAAGCTTCAAAAATGGTGTGTTGTTACTTATTTCGCCCTCCCTCGAGCAACGCTGAATTTTGGAAAATTCTTCAACCCATGTCCAATTATAAATATCGAAAACGCGTGGTACGGAAAACCAATCGTATACGAATCATGAAAAAATGTAAATTCGCGTGAAAGAAGCTTCAAAAGTGATGTGTTCTTACTTATTTCGCCCTCCCTCGAGCAACGCTTCTGTATCCGCCTCCGAGGCCTCGTCCTATCTGTGCGAGGACTGGTGGATATTCGAAGACGAAGGGACGGTCGCCGTTCCGATTCGACCTGACCAACGGCGATCGTTTGTCACGTCTTAGGAGCAACCGATAAACGTTTGTTGTTTAATTATAGTGTGCAAAAAAGTGGACGACTTTTACAACAATGTTCGCGGCGTCTGGCAGGCGATTTGTGCGTCTAGACGAGTCCCCGTGTACTCGCGGGGCTGCCTCTTCTGCTGTGTGTTGATTCAGCGTAACCGATTTAGCCTAACCCACGCGATGGACACACTTACACCGTCTTCTCGCCCGCCGATACGCATAAATTTCACGGACAGACGAAACAACCCCGGGACGAGATGAGAACTCATACCGCGCGTCGGCACACGGCAAAGGACGCGGATCGGAGAACGGACTTAACAAGCCGATGCAAATCCTTGGAGAGGAGGTTGACAGAGAGACCTGAGCTAGACCCTGCTGGGATCCTCTACTAGCAGGGGCAAACTCAATCCCTTGCCTCGGAAGGGATTTTTCTGGTGGCGGCAAACTTTTGATTGCAGCGGATAAGCATTAACATGGTGGAAAACATGAAATATTGAAATATTGGAATTTTGTAATGTTTATTTGGTAGTCCTTAGTTTCAGCTAAACTTTAGTTATGTCGAAAATAATTTGGACTGTAATCTGCATCAGTAGGTGAGCTTTAACATGGTGGAAAACGTGAAATATTGAAATGTTGTAACTTTATGTCTATTTGGTAATCATTAATTGCAATTAAACTTTAATTCTATCGAAGATAAGTTGGACTCTGATCTATGCCATAAATGCGACTCGCAGTTATAAAGTAGAGTTAAGAAGAGAAAGCATTATAACACTTAGGCTCGTGATTTATGAGTTAGCTTCTCTTGTTAGTAGGTAAACGTTATTGAACTCTGATTCCAAACTTTTATTCATCACAACACTCTTTTCGTTTGAAAGAGAAACGAAAGGGAGTTGTTACTACCTTACGTGAAAACCGAGTAAATTTCCCATCCATCTGATTTCAACAGCGAATGAAAAAATGCGTTCGACGAGTTACCGGAAGTCTGCAAATCGCGGATCCCCGATAGCCCACGTGGCGTCGAACGTATTATTATCAACTTGACAGAATCGCGTTTAGGGTTACACGCCACGAAAAGCATCGTCATCGAATCCACGCCTGTTTCAAGTTTCACTTCGAATCGCGGAGGGATAACAACCGATGCCACCAGGTCCAAACTCGAAACAGAAAGTGCCGCTTCGACGACCAATAACAACAAAAGCACGCAACATGAATAAATAATCTCAAAAAGATAAGTGTGAAGGGGGCAAAAGAGACGAGGGGGAAAGAAGGTGGGAATGAAACTGGCGCCGCGACGCTCGCCGCGGCAACCGTCGACGGGGGTTAAAGAAAAAGTGGTCGGACACGATCGTATTATTTCCAGCGGCGGGATCGTTTATTAAAAAGAAAAAGAAGGGAACAAGAGCAAAAAAAAAAAAAAGAGCGGCAACACAAGCGGGCGAAAAGAAAACGAGAATCTTATGGCGCCGCGACAACTCACGTCGACAGCTTTAGGATTTGCCGGATGGCGGGTGAGAAAAGGTGTCGCGTCTCTCTGTTGCCGATATCTTCCTCTTGGAAGAGGAGGAAACGACGGTACCGCGTCGTGGTGGTCGTCGCGGGTGTTCGTCGTCGCCGTCGTCTGCGTCGTCCCCGCGGCTCGTCTCGGGGCTCTCTCCTCACTCACTCAGGCGCCGGCGTCTTCGTCGTCTGACTAGGTAAATATGCGTAAATTCGCCCGCGATACGCGCACCGGATCCGGCCACCATCAAACGTGTCTTTCGCCTTTTAATATGTTGCTGCCGCGCCGTAGCGGGCGGGTAACACACAAATATATCCGCGTACGTCGTCGTAACATCTCGTCCCTCACCGCAGACAGAGAGAGGGAAAGGAGAAAATGAGAGAAAGGAGAAAACGAGGAAAGGAGGAAGAGGAAGAGGGAGAGAGAGCGAGAAAGAGAAATAGAGAGAAAAAGGTGAAACCGAGAGAAACAGGGAGAGGGAGAGAGAGAAAGGAGGAAACGAGCGAAAGAGGAAGAGGAAGAGGGAGAAAGAGAGAGAAAGAGAAATAGAGAGAAGAAGGTGAAACCGAGAGAAACAGGGAGAGGGAGAGAGAGAAAGGAGAAAACAAGGGAAAGAGGAAAAGGAAGAGGGCGAGAAAGAGAGAAAGAGAAATAGAGAGAAAAAGGTGAAACCGCGAGAAACAAGAAGAGGGAGAGAGAGAAAGGAGAAAATAAGAGAAACAGGGAGAGGGAGAGGGAGGGAGAGAAAGCATCACTTTACATTTTCGCAAGGGGTTTTTTCCTTGAAACCACGTCTGGCGCCGCCCGTGTAATAGCGACCGTTTGTCCGGCACACGGGGACGTCGATCGTGCGCCGGCTTTAACGATAATTATTGCTTTGGCACAGGTCGCGAGAAACGAGAAAGACAAACAGAGGCGAGAAGAGAGCCCAGGGAGGGACTGACTGGTTTCGAGAGGAGATGCGAAAATAGCGTTGGCCCATACCTGGAAAACGGGATACTCTCTCAATCCCTCTCTCTCTTACTCTCGCCCTGTCGAGTTACACGTGAACAGACAGAGGGTCCCCGATCGCTTTATACAATACCAAGTTCCCGAGTTCTCGTGATTTCTATCTAACCGAGTTGTCGCGAAGTTGCCCTCCCATCGAGCAGAATGGAGCACTCGACGGAGCATCATCGTGGACTTCGCTTCCTTCGATCTTTCGTACGGTTTAGAAGAATCAAGAAAGCGGAAGAAGAGCGTCAAGGAAGATCGATTCCTACCTTTCGACTCGAAAATATCGGGTGATTGCAAAAGTTCGTGCCTGATTTGACTAAAAATGAATACAACACATTTTCGTAAAAAATAGTATTTATTAATCAATAAAGTACTCGTTTTTAAGATTAATCTGATATACCGAAATTTTGAATATTAAGAGTGTGATCAGAATTGAATTAATTTTGATCCTTCGTATTCAACAATTCTTTTAATTGAAAATAATCCTTTGCTATCCACGAGGAAGTCAATAAAATAATAACCGAGTAAGGTGAACTACCTTGTTCCTCGCGGATTTTTCTCTTCGTTTACGTATCATCATCTGTTTTATCCTTTGCGTATATAAAATGTTGATGACGGGCTATTTGAATACGATTTAAGTACGATAAATTCCGTTTCATTAACTTTTAATTTACACGAGAAGGAGATCCTGATTATAAAACGGCCCGGTTAACGAGTTAAACGTTAACGGTACGACGGTCGTTGAATGGATTTTGATTTAATAACTATACAACAGAGGATACTTCATTTTACGGTTGCCACGTTTACGAGGAAAGCGGTATCAACACACGCGGAACGTTTAATGCTAAGCTGTCTATTCTCGTCAATTTATATTACCGTGGAGAAAGAGCGGGTCTGTCAGCAGACGTGTCTTATGAACCCTTGTCTGGGAAAACAGTCGGTAGATTAAGAGTATAGTAAAACTGCATTCCTATCCGCGGGCCTTTTATACCCCTCGACAAGACAGAAAATAAGAAACTTGGACGATAATAAAGTTTCCAGGAACCATCATGCCGGCAGACTTTTATTAAACTCCCTGTTTAATCGCCATAACCAAACTTTAAACCGGTAATCTCGGAGGATCGGTAAAGCTGAAGCAACGATTACGCGAAGCTAAACGATTCGAATAATTAGATAACTCGAGCAATAAAAATTTACTTATCCACCCCTGCTATCTATAATTTCCCAATTCTAATATTCGTAGCACGCGTTTGGATAATTAGTTTCAACCGTACATTTGCCTATTGCATCGATAACCTATCAATAACGCCTTTTGTTACTCGTACGAGCCAACGCGAAAAGAAAACAGTTAGTGTAAAGTGTACATTGAACATTGCACTACGTCACAGTGCATGAATAAACGTTTTGTCGCTTTTCGTTGCTGCACGCTGCAAAACGTTTCCAATATAAGACGACTTACAGAAATATTTTATCCGCATTGAAGCAACAAACGGCAACTTTTTCGACAAACGTAGAACATCAATGAAATGTTCCTCGAAGTTACTTCAACGTAGGTGTAGCTCAAAGAACAAATTTAAATCGGGAAGTATATCCGACAAATCGATCGGAAACAAGAACGTTTAATTCTTTATCTGACAAGCATTGAAATTTCAAATAAACAAATTTGGGAGTTATCCAAGTTAAGTATGTATGCCCTTTCTAAGAGAGTGAAGAGCTGAAAAAAAGTTTATTAGTATAATTTATGCTGTGGGCATAAATAATTAGGACATGTTGCTCTTTCACATGCAAGATGCTAGAAACACATGTTGCTTGAGGTCAACATTACCAGATAAAGGGTTAAGTTATACGTAAACGCGTCTTTACTGTAAATTTAAAGAATCAATTCTGTGATTTCTCGCAGATGCACAAAAATTGACGTACACCGAGTAAACGGAAGGCCAAATTAAAAATTTCTTCCGTAATTAAGCTGAATTCAATTTTCGAAGTTCAACTCAAAGTTTACTCTGTTGAAATTTCTCCACTATTTTTTCTCCATCGTATTTTTTGCTCCACGAAATTCAATCGTACCTTTTTATGTTTCTCAGTTAACAGTGGATTTTTAAGCAATCACCTACACACGCGTGTTAACGCTTTAATAGCCGAGGGTTATTAACTGGTAACACACTCTTGTAAACGTTTTCTTTTTTGGCAGCATTTAAATTCATATTAGCATATTAGAATAAAACATCAATTATAGTTAAAATATCAGTGATAAAAAAGTGTCTACGAAGGGATTGTCGTATTATATCATTATTTCCGGTTCCCGGCGAAGTTGAACCTCATAAACGTGCGGCCATTAACACTAGATTGCTGGATGTTGGGTATCTACCTATTTTGCCTGAAACGAGTCAAACCGATTCAAACATGTAAATTAAAGTTTAAAAAAAAAGTAAAACTTTATTTTTAAGAAAGTTAAATAAAACAAAACAATTTTTACATATACATGCTGTTTTTAAAATACATTTTCCATAGATTTTTTTATTACATTTACCACGAACTCCCTTACTTCTATTCCCTTCACATGATACACGAACTTGACAAAATCATAAGTGAGTAAAATTGACTCACTCCGGCAATCTAGTGTTAAAGTGTTAATGACAAAGCCACGATCGAGCACGGTTCCAGTAAACACAGTTGTACCGTGGCATCGACCAAAAGTCAAGCTTCGTCGTCTCAGTCAGAGGTTTCCCCGGTTGTTCCTGGTCTCTCGAGCCGACGTTTCGAGAATCGCGGTCTCGTAAGTCTCCTCGTTATTACACAACAACCGCGCGTTGGGTGGGCACGGAGTAGGAAAATCAGCAAGGCCCCCCTCGGGCCGGCAGCTCCTCTGTTCCACCACGAATAGACCGGGCCGGATGTGGACGTTCGACGGAATCAGCGGCGAGCGTCGCGAGCAAAACCGCAACGAAAACTCCGAGAAACCGTGGGACGCACCTGTGCGGCGACCCGACGTCCCATCACGGACGCAAATAAACGGCGTCGCGCCGTCTGCGGCTCGACCGACACTTTGCTCGACCGAATGGCCAACGGCGACCCCGGCCTATCCTCCGTTTCCGCGACCGCGATGGAACCCCTTTACAACGATCGGTTATCCAGGCCTGGAGAATCGATGGACAGACAGTAACGACGGGACTTCGAATCTTGTATTGTATTGCAACATAGGTTCGAATCATTTCGAATTTGATATTCTTGATCGAAGTTATGGCTGTTGGTAAGAAAGAAGGAATGAGAAGGAGAATGTTTCCGCGATGGAACAATCCTTTACACCGATCAGTTATCCAGACCTGGAGAATCGACGGACAGACAGTAACAACGGGACTTTGAAACTTATATTATACTGCAACACAGGTTCGAACCGTTTCGAATTTGATATTCTTGGTCAAAGTTGTGGCTGTTGATAAGAGAGAAGGAGTGAAAAGGGGAATGTTTCCGCGATGGAACCCTTTACACCGGTCGGTTATCCAGACCTGGAGAATCGACGGACAGACAGTGACGACGGGACTTCGAATCTTGTATTGTATTGCAACACAGGTTCGAACCATTTCGAATTTGATATTTTTGATCGAAGTTATGGCTGTTGGTAAGAAAGAAGGAATGAGAAGGAGAATGTTTCCTCGATGGAACTCTTTACAACGATCGGTTATCCAGGCCTGGAGAATCGACGGACAGACAGTGACGACGGGACTTCGAATCTTGTATTGTACTGCAACACAGGTTCGGATCATTTTGAATTTAATATTTTTGATCGAAGTTATGGCTGTTGGTAAGAGAGAAGGAGTGAAAAGGGGAATGTTTCCGCGATGGAACCTTTTACACCGATCAGTTATCCAAACCTGGAGAATCGACAGACAGACAGTAAAAACGAGACTTCGAAACTTATATTATACTGCAACACAGGTTCGAATCATTTCAAATTTGATATTCTTGATCGAAGTTGTGGCTGTTGATAAGAGAGAAGGAGTGAGAAGGAGAATGTTTGGACTCGAGTGTTTCTAAGGCGCGAAAGATGAGCACTTGAGTAAACGTCGCAACTGAAGAATTTTAGGTGAACGTGACCGAACGCATCGAGTGAGAAAAGTTTAAAATGGATGATACTTGCAACTCGTGAAACTATGCTTTACATTATGATCTCGTCTTAAGCTCACCTCGTGTAAATCTTAATAGATTCATGAAGAAATCAAGAAACAAAATTTATCTTTAATTAACAATTATTACTTTGTTTTCCCATGTTGTACAACGCGTTCTAAAATTGTAATTTACACGAAATTCCCTCGACACGCAAAACTGTACACCAGCTATTGTATAACAATGACTACAGAGCTTCTGGATGCCCCCATTATGACTCCGCTGAAGTGCGACAGCGCTCGCCGATACCGAGAAAGAAATGTGTGCTAATGAGTAAGACTGTTTTTCCCGAGAACGCGTTTACTTCTTTGTATCCGATGAAGGCTAGCGGAAGGAAGGGTAACACAGCGTTTAACATAATCGCTTGTGAAAGTGATGAATGGAAAGAGTGTGAACGGAGATAAGCGGTAGGAACGAGTGCGACTTCTGAGGGGCCGTTTGATGAATGAACGGCTTATTGCAAAATGTATACTAAACTGATTATGCTGTAACAAGAGGAAAAAAAAAGCTTGTGTCGAATGAATTGAACAGAAGAATCGTGACCAAACGAATTTGCAGATATTAAATATCGGAGGTAGAAAAAAAAACATTTCGAGGGATAACGTCATTTTTATACTTGCTACTACCTATTCACGGTATATTGTAATAATTATGGCGACAATAACGATAAAAGAAATTAAACTGTATTGAAATTCAAACAAGATAACAAATAATGGACAATAGAAAAATCATCAGAACATTTGGCAGAGCTCTGTAACCTAATTTTACTAAACCAATCTTGGTTGTAAATAAAGATAATAGTAATAATAATAATGGTGAATAAATGATAAGATAACAAAATGAACCACCATTATAAAAAATAAGAAGAATTATAGCTAATTTATGCTTTCTTTATAGAGTCTTGTACTTCAATGCTTATATTCGAGATTTTGTCATTCAAAATTTATGAACACTGTTTCTCTAAATAGAATCTGCTCTACAGTTGATGCTTACAAAAAAAAAAAAAAAAATCTAAATTTCCTTGCATGTAACGTCAAAACTAAACTTTACAATTTCTTCTACTAACAATATGCTATAACTTAAAACCCTTTAGGTTTAATTTTTCTCATTTTTACTCTTATTTTATGGCACTGTACATCTATGTCGACGACCTTGCTATTATTACTGTAAATTGAATATTTGCTCCTATGTTAAAATAAATAAATAAATACACCAATATGATCTCATATGACGAAATTTCCCGCGGCACGGAAGTCAGTTGCATCATTTCGAGGAAACTGGATTTCCGAGCAGTACAACGGCTATTATCGTTGGTAATAATTTTTGAGTGTGTTACAACTCGATGACCGATGAAAGAAGCGGCTTGCGTCAGCCATCGTTTTAATTTTGTGGTGCGAAGGAGGGTGTATGTAAGTAAATAAGTAAATACTGTGAAGTATCTTATAACGAACGACTTTACAGCTAACGAATACTATAACGAACAATTTCTTTCATCAAATCAAAGAATCTCTCAGATTTTTCAGCGAAAAACTTGAAACTCTACGTGATATTTTATCTCGTCGAAGGAATTGAAGCTTTTTCCATCGAAAGAATTTTGTAATGATCAAAAAAGGTACCGTAAATAGCACGTATCTTGTTTGCCATTTTTGTGGCATTTTTGCTTTCTGGTTAATGAAAAGCATTAACCCTTTAATGCCGAACGACGATATATCGTTGCGTATGCAATGGCGACTAACTATTTGCATCACGAAAGAACTCTATCTCAAAATAGATTTATAAAGTGTTATAAATTTATCCCTTTATTTCGTAACATGCTTCTTTTTGAATTTTATAAATATCTTACTTCGGTTTTTATAAACTTTTTCCTAAACTTTAGCAAATTCGTACAATTGTTCCGGTATTTCTGTTGGCACTAAAACGGTTAAATACCTGAAATGCACATTGTTTTCTTCCTTACTCAAAGCCGTATAAAACTGACAAAAATTAACGTATCGTACGCAAATTCTGTTTCAAATATATCTAAAGTATTGTGTTTTACGATATGTACGCGTATTATTTATTTATTCAATCATTCTAACATATTTAAACCTGTCTTTATGCCACCTATCAAAAATCGGCACGAACTTTCCAAACAAACCCGATAGATTCTATTACGAACGAATGCTGTAACGAACATTCGTTTTACAACGAATCAATTCGTTACAGGATACCCCGTTGCACTTGTTTGCGTATCCAACGAACACATCGACACGGATGTTCGTTCGAGCATCGTAGAATGATGCCCCGTCAATCTTTTAACCCGTGTTACCCGCGTGCCTCTCTCTTTATCGGCAATTTATCAAGCTAAGCGGTGCGCTTTTTTCAAGAACACGGCACACGCACAGTTTCGACGTTTAATTAATGCCCGCGTTTCGAAATTAATCACTTGTTATCTAAAACAGATACGTGCCGTCTTGTGCGTAGTTCACCAACCGCCTTCCACCCCCATGCGCTTTTTTCGTGGAAGTCGTGTGCGTCACTTGGAGCGGCTGCTGCGAGCTGGAACGGTGACCGGAGGAGACTTTTCAGGCCGGCATTTTTGTATTTGTGCCGTCACGAAAATAAAAAAAATAAAAAAAAAGGGTCGAACGAAATAGATGCTTGTGTTCTGGAACGGGAGGGAAGGAGGGAGGGGACAGAAAAAAAGGAAGTGGTGAACGATAAGAACCCATATATCGATCGTTCACGTGCCGGAAACGGCAAAAAAAAAGGGGGAGAAAAGGGTCATTAAGCGGAGATCTCTCTCTCAATCAGGACACACGTACGCGTTTTCTATTCACAAAACTTTCCGTGCATTAAATCCCCCCCCCTCCCGATGGCACGATATTTTGATTGAATCTGTTGACCTCTCTTCCTACTTCGAAAGTTGGAAGATTCCATGGAGCGTATGTACTGCTGACGCGAGGACAAAAGATTTCGTGTAAATAATTGTACTATTTTTGAAATGATCGAAATCTCCTCTTTTAGCACTAAATTTTCTTGTACATCAATCTTTGGATTTGAATCAATAAAAGTCAACAAAAATTGTTGGGAATAATGGTAATTGTTTTTGTAAATTTTGCTCGTGAAGTCTCAAACCCGTTAAATTGCCGGGTTAGAATCGAAGCACCTTTTGCATCTTTTTTAAATGAAAAATACTGTAATAGTGTACAGTAAGACGATAAATGATTTTTATTTTGGAAAGATAGATGATTACTGTATAAAAGTACATACACGAATCCGCTATTCAAAGATGTGGTATAAATTAGAAAATAAAACAAAACGAGAAAAAGGTTATTTAAAAAACGAACGATACGACGAAAAGTGTATTTAGTCGGGAAAAATTCAAAAACCGTAAAATGTGTTACTAATTTCTCTGCTGGTCGATTACTTTCGTGTCAACGACAATTAATTAATTACCGTTAAATAATAATACTTATGGTGGCACAGTAATGAATAATGTTACACGGTACCGGTCAAACCTTCACAATTATCATATCAATGCACGCAAATGTACCGCATAACTGTGAAATAAATTGCACTAAACGTGGAACTTGGAAATTCCGCGTAACTCCGAACGATTAATAGACCATTAACTCGAGCATCTCTTCCGTTGGATGATCACACAGAGAAATAACCGGCTCACGTTCAAGATTATCCAGAGTCGCCACCCCCTACTAACCATCGAACAATTTAAAGGTGATCACAAAGAGATTATATCACCGACCGTAATTTCGAAATGATTTTCAAGCACTTTCTCTTTGTACCTGGCCAGAGCCCCGAGTTCAACCATTAAGTTCTTTTTAATCGCGGGGAGAGATCGTTGGCGGCTCTTTTTCGGGGAATTCCTCCGATCTTCTGGACGATGCTGACGTCATTAGGGACCTGCGATAAACCGGCAGACGGAACCGACCTTAGAATTCCCCCTAAAGAGAGATCCAGCAAGTCTGAGTACGTGATCACTGTCATAGACTCGGTTCTCGTGAATATGACCTCTGCTATGGTTCAACATATGTTTCGTATTCGAAGTGTACGTTTTTTTGGTCGATGAACGAAAAAAAAGGTTCCGATATACGTACGTATGTAGTGGAAGTATGAATCACTTCCAGTTTTACGGTTTATTTAAATTTTGTATGCTAAACTGCATAATTGACGATAAATACGAATTTTCTATTTTTTGTTTGTTTTGATTAATTTGATTTACTATTAACCCTTACAGTACTAAGCCTTTTTTTATTACACAAACTACTGAGGAAGGCTTCTATGTTTATTTTATAATAATTTATAATATTTTGTAAAAATTGTATCGTTTCGATGTACGTATTTGGCGATAAAGAATTGAAAATTAAGTATTCCATTAAAACGGAACAAATTCGTTGCAAACCCTCGATTTATTGATAAATATCAATATAACGGGCCTCTGTAAAAGTATTGTCTCCTTAGTAGGGAGAGGATTGAACTACTTTGAAAAAGTTTCACTTTGGAAAATCAATATAATTAAATGATTGATAAGTTTTCCCTTTTCTCCTGTATTCACAAGAAAATTACAGTACTACATATTCTGTAATTTTGTAATAATAAATCTAAGAAATTAAGAAGACCTTTAACCCTTTGCACTTGGTTGTCCCCTCTCATGGAACATCGTAATCCTAGCATATGATAGTTTCGCAAATTTTCAGACGTTAGTTCAGACCCGGACGTTAAATAGTCATGTATGTAAATTTTAATATACGACTTAACTAAACTAAATGAAGTTTAATATACGTGAATCATAGTAAATATTTCGAATTTGAAAATTTTTCAAGTTAGTATCATTAAACGAGTAACGGTCACTTCTCTAGTGCAAAGGGTTAACTGCTAATAATCATCTAAGAAACACAATACTTCACGGTTTACATAGGAGATATGAAACAATAATTCTGAAATACTGCACCATCTTGCGCCCCTTTAAATGTTAATAGTCATCTAAGAAACACAATAGCTCACGAATTACATAGGAGATATAAAACAATTCTTTAGAAATACTGCACCACCTTGCGCCCCTTTAACTGCTAATAGTTATCTAAGAAACACAATAGACCACGATTCACATAGGAGATATGAAATAATACTTCAGAAATACTGCACCACCTTGCGCCTCTTTAACTGCTAATAGTCATCTAAGAAACACAATAGTTCATGATTTACATAGGAGACATGAAACAATACTTCTGAAATACTGCACCACCTTGCGCCCCTTTAATTGCTAATAGTCATCTAAGAAACACAAGAGATCACGATTTACATAGGAGATATGAAACAATACTTCTGAAATACTGCACCACCTTGCGCCCCTTTAACTGCTAATAGTCATCTAAGAAACACAACAGTTCACGATTTACATAGGAGATATGAAACAATACTTTAGAAATACTGCACCACCTTGCGCGCCCGTTCGATTATTAAATGACTTATCTGGGAATCCCGATAGAATCGCATAGAAATTCTTATGCAACGAACGGCGACGATTAGGGTCTTCCCGGACGTGTGACCAATCAAGATCAAGGAAAACACAATAGAGGTAGACGGCCGCGGAAGACAGTAACAGGAAAATACTGGAGCGTTCGGGACCACACAAGTTTAATGGGACGTACGCACGGCGATCACACGTAACTCCCTCGGTACAATTATATCTAATTCAAGCCATAAAAATTCCAAAACGAATCACACGGCCCGATTACGTGACTACTACTCCTATGAGCCCTCCCGTCTGATTTGCTTCTCGGAATACGCAACCTCTTACATCGGCCGGCTGCAAAACCGAAACGTCACACGCACGCCTGCGAAATTACAGCGTTACGATCAGCAAACGATCGTTAGCGAAGTGATCATCAGCGGAACTACAATGTAGAAGCTGGCCAGAGAAAATGGCGAATTAATGTATAACATTAGAGAGAGAGAGAGAGAGAGAGAGAGAGAGAGAGAGAGAGAGAGAGAGGGAGAAAGAAGCAAAGAAGGATAGAAAGAAAAGAAAAAGAGAGAGTATGTGTGAGAGTGTGTATGATAGTGAGTGAAAGAGAGAGAGTGAGAAAGGGACAGAAAAAGAGAAAGAGAAAAGGAGAGAGAGTGAAAAAAGGAGAGAGAGAGAGAAAAAAAATGGAAAGAGAGTGAGAAAAGGAGAGAGGGTGAGAAAAGGAGTAAAGTAATTAATTCATTCATAAGAAATAGCACGATAAACGAAATTCTTATTCTATGCTAATCAATAAACAGAGTTCTACCATGATAACGATAAAAATAAATATACAGACAATATTTGCAAACCATAAAACTGTGTTTTACATTGTCCTCACGTCTCAAACTTTTGTCCGCTACTTGTTCCTAATCAATCGTCTCTTAAGAAATCGATTACAAGAAAAAAGCGTTTGGTAACGAACATTTCGAGCTTGTTGTGCAATGCAGAAGGGGGTGCAGAACGCGGCGAAATTGGCATTAATTAGCTTGAACGATGACGAGGCGTTATTCGAACCGCGAAGCATTTTGGCATTCGCCCTGTTCGCCTGTGTGCGCGCCTTGTTACGGTGTCCCGTGGAAAGTTTTGCTTGTGCTAGACGAGCGTATCACTGACATGTGGCATCCTGAAGGCGGACACATAACTATTCAGCCGAATTAGCAGCTGGAAACGCCGTTAGGCGATTACATTACCAAGGTCGGCTGAATCGATTACGAATCAAATATAAATCGTTAACTGGCGAATTGGCGGCCTTGCCGACGGTTCAATGCCGACTTTAGATCGGTTTCGCGATAACTGATGACTTGGTCACGTTTCGATGCGACCGAAAGGCGTTCCGTGGGATTTCAATGAATCGATTCGAAAAATTTATCGCGACAATTAATTGTCAGGTTAAAGGATGAAGGAAAGCAGGTAGTTCATACGTGGTTGCACAAAATGGAGAAAACCTTCGTTTCAAGTATTAAAATATTGAACTGTTCGAGTAATTTCAATTTCTCGAGGTGGGTTAATATGTATTCCACCATGCATAAAAAGCTAAGCAAAAGGAGGGACCAGTTTTAACCCAGCCAACCCTAAAGAGTTAAAGCAAAAGAAAGTGACTGTTCTGTTATCCAAAAAATTCCATTCTATTCGGTCACTTTTGTCCCCCTCTTCGGTTTCTACTGTATTTCAACCCAAATTTCCCAAAATTATAACCGAACATTCGAAAATGTGAAGAGTGATTGAGTTGAAAGATTACTGTGCGAACGTAGAATGTTTGGACTCGAGGGTTTCTAAGACGCGAAAGATGAACACTCGAGAAAACCGAGCGACTGAGGAATTTTGGGTGAACGTGACCAAATGCATCGAGTGAGAAAAATGTAGAATTAGGAAGAAAGGAAAAATATAGGGAAAATGCGAGCGCTTAGCAGAAAAAGTTTGACTATCGAGACAGAAGGAGTTTGCCTGTGAACGCAGAAAGAGTGATTCTGAAAGGAATAAGATCGTTGATAAGTCAAAAAATCGTTTAAGTTGTAATTATTCAACCAGTTTAACCCTTTTGCGCCGAGCGCCGCATATATGCGGCATCGAAATGATCTGTACAAGTGCCATCTATAGTTGATAATCTACATATCATAATTTTCGTCTCGTTATTAATTGTATTAAACATTTAATCGTTAAGCTTTGTAATTTTGTAATAAACACCTATGTTATCTATAATTTTGTATTTTGTATATCATAATTTTGTAAGTATTTTCATATTAACACTAGATTTACCGAATCAACCATTTTGACTCATTTCAAGGATATTTTTAACGAATAAAAACAATGTCCCTTAAATCTGGTGTTAAAAATGTAAATACACTTACATTCGAGCATAAACAGAAATCACACGCACACCGTGCATAATTTCCGGCGCGAGTTTCCGTTCAATGACGGTACTTCGACGAACGGAGCTGCTGTAGCGAAAGGGTTAAATGCTTATATTATTTATATTCTAATAACTTCGTTTTATTGTATTCACACCTGAGCCCTACCATATCACTCTGCCAAATAAAATACAAGCAGAATTTCCTATATGTACGGTGTTCCACGAGTTTTGTGGAAACACGCGCCGCAATCATCCTTCGCGATCACGAAATTCGATATCCCGGTACTCGAAGCGCAGTTTCTCGCGCGTAAAAATATGCGCTCACCGAATTTCTCACGTCTTACTTTACGCGGGTGATGCAACCCGGCGATGACACCGAGCGACCACCGAAAGAACGAGCAGGCCGCTGGTTTGCATCGTATATCAACGCGTTTTATCGCGAGCCTCGCGGTTTTCCTACCAGCTCGTGCAAACGTGGGATGTGATCCCCTTATCGGAGAACCTAGCATGGGTTAGGTTGCCCCAAAAAATTTGCGCCGTTTCTTAACCCGTTGCCGCAAACGACGTCTATAGCCGTCCGATCTTTGGTGATACGAAGGCAAAAGACGTCTATAGCCGTCCGATCTTTGGCGATACGAAGGCAAACGACGGCTATAGCCGTCGTACACGTCGTTATTTTGATCAATAAAAAAAAGAACAGCGTCAGTACAAAGTGTACTAACACATACATTCGTTAATTATTGAGTAACACGTCTAGAAAAAAAGTTATAGCATGCCAGACAGCATATTAATTGTTTTTTTTTTATGCAGTTATTGTTATACCATTTTATAAGCAAAATAACTTACAAATGATAATTTTGTTTCAAACTGATTTTCTTGCGTTAAGTTTACACCTATTCACGCTCTTTTATTCATAGGAATCATTTTGAATTAGTAAAGCAAATGCTGCATAGTCGTCGCGACGGTTATAGCCGTCATTTGCTCTGGAAAGTGGAAAAATGACACGATGAGCAAATAACGGTTATAGCCGTCGAGAGTTTTTTTCTCGAGAAACTGTAGCCAAATGTGATAATTTTCACTTGAAAACGTACAACTTACACTTGATTCCATCTGGCAATCATTAACAATTAAAAAAAAAAAAAATGTGTTTCTGAGCACGATCATCAAATTAACCCCTTGACTACTGTGGGCGCCTGTAGGCGCTTAGAAATTTTGCGTTTGTGATACTGAGAGCGCCTATAGGCACTCGACACAGTTTGACTTTCTGACACTGAGAGCGCCTATAGGCGCTTCACACAGTTTGGCTTTCTGACACCAAAAATTCGCCGTTCTCGGCGCACATCGTAACTCAATCCCTGCCGTATGGTACGACCAGTACATATCAAAGTCTGCCGTAGTCAAGGGGTTAAAAGCGTGCGGCAACGGGTTAAGCGAACAGGGGAGCCTTGTTCATCTCCTATTTTACGGTGGTAACTGGACCAGGGACGTTAACGCGTTTCTGGAAACTTTGAATACGTAGAAATGCGGACGGTATACGAAAATATGCGAAATATCCAAATTAAAGTACGCGTTGGAATATTTGGAAGGTGGAATCTACATTTCTAATTAGGTTCCATTCCTTTAGTTTCTTTGTGTTTCGCTATTTTTCAGATAATTTGGAAATTCCACTTTTCCGATAGTTTCTCAGAGCTTTTAAAATGTTTACATGTAACGAATCTACTTGAACTTTTAAATTGTAACGTATATAATTTTAATTAGAGTAAGGTTGCTCAATTCGCGCCACTTCAATTTCGTTATAATAAATAACAACAATATTAACACAAGTTTTTGAATAACACGTTTAATTTCCGTTTGTTCGATAAATCCTAAGTTTTATACGGATTTTTCCTTAAGGCTGACTCGAGCAACCTTACCCTAGCTTATATATTAACACATTGTATGCCGGTGGCATCTAAGGCACGCTTGTTGACGACCAATGAGTAGGTGAAGAAAATGTTTAAAATTTTATACATTATTGTGAAACACTAAAATTGGTTTGCATATTCATTATATGCAATTTAACGATAACGAGAAATAGAAACAAACAAATCGCCAAACAAAAGAATGTATTATTGGCGCTAAAGCGACAGACTTCCAAACCCGCGTTTTCGCGGGGCCGGCATACAATGTGTTAAAATGTGAGGTCTTAAATCTGCTAATTTAAATCGTTCGTTCGTTCACTTATCGAACCACCCTCTAATCTTCCGTCCCTTCTCTTTCTTTTACACACAAAATGGCCGAGAAACGTTTAAATCGAACACGATCGCCGATCGACATCGTTGTTTACTCGTCTCGACGAGCACAGCCTCGCCCACGGACATTTTAGTTCGACGACGGATAAACACACGTGAGTCAGAAGTGCAGAGGCTTGACGGGGGCTTGTCAGCATCTCGACCAATGGCACACAGTCTTTCGACACGACGCCTGGTCGCATCGTGTGCGGAGGACACGATCTATCGAGCCCCGTTGACTTGCTCCGATCGCACCGTCGATTTCGCATCCAGCGTGAACCGGTGGAGCAAACGAATCTCGTGTTTCCTCCACCGGGATTCCGATATCAACGAGAGCGAACGCGTTGCGAACAGCCGAGTAGCTCTATCCGTTTTATCTTAACGCTTCACCGACCGGGAGCCTATTAACATTTAGCTAACCGCACGGTGTTGTACCTAATCGAACGTTATCCATTGCGTGTTAAGAATTGATTAAAAATTGTACTTTGTAAAAGCAGAAAATGCATTTAATGATCCGTGAATAGCAATAATTTAAGACTAACTAATAACAAAAGGGAATAGAATTAATTGCATTGCTTTGTTAATGCTTCACCAACCGAGGAGCCTATTAACATTTAGCTAACCGCACGGTGTTGTACCTAATCGAACATTGTCCATCGCGTGTTAAGAATTGATTAAAAACTGTACTTTGGAAAAGCAGAAAATATATTTTATGGACTATGAAACACACTAGTTCAAAGCTAATTAATAACAAAAGGGAATAGAATTAATTGCATTGCTCTGTTAATGCTTCACCAACCGGGGAGCCTATTAACATTTAGCTAACCGCACGGTGCTATACCTAATCGAACGTTATCCATTGCGTGTTAAGAATTGATTAAAAATTGTACTTTGGAAAAGCAGAAAATGCATTTAATGATCCGTGAACAGCACTAGTTCAAGACTAATTAATAACAAAAGTAAATAGAATCAATGGCAGTGCCCTCGTTGTAAAAAAATGGGAAATCTCCCCATTCGGTTCGCTAAGTGTTAAAAAAGAAATGGGAGACCTCCCTATTCGGTTGGCTAAGTGTTAACACATTGACAGCCGGCGACCTAAGAGACATTTAACACTTTGCACTCAAGAGGTGACTGTTAGTCGTCTAATGATACCAGCTTCAAAAATTTTCAAATTTGAAATATTTACTAAGATTCGCCTATATTATACGTCATTTAGTTTAGTTAAGTGATATACTAAAATTTACATATATGACTATTCAAACTCTGAGTCTAACTAATAAACAAACTAACTAAAGTCTGAAAATTTGCGAAACTATCATTTGGTGATTAACAGTCACCTCTCGAGTGCAAAGGATTAACATTTAGCTAACCGCACGGTGCCATACCTAATCGAACATTGTCGATCGCGTATTAAAAATTGATTAAAAATTGTACTTTGGAAAAGCAGAAAATGCGTTGTAAAAGGATGGGAAATCTCCCCATTCGGTTGGTTAAGTGTTAAAAAAAAAAAAAAAATGGGATACTTCCCTAATCGATTGGTTAAGTGTTAAGATCAAACACCGCGATCGATCTTCATCGTTGAACGCGAACGTGAAATCGATCCGAAAAAGGTTCGATCCTTTCTCGGTCTAATCCTATTCCTCCGTTTTCCTATTTGCAGAAAAACAGCCTGAAACAGGTCGCACGATGACTAATGGAAATAAAGAAATGATTAAGTCATGCTCTTTATCGCATTTAACCGTAAACTTTCACGGTGTAATCATTTTTCTGATAAATGTTCGCTCGGATGCTTTCTGAACGTTTCGATTGATCACCGTAATCTGTAGTTTTTAATTACGTTTCAGCTGTACAAACAACGTATCGATCTCGGATTTAGAATTTTTGATCACAGCAACGATTGCTGACGTTTTATCGTTTTATCGTGTTTCACCTCTTAAATATTGTAATATGATTTTGCATATTACATATATTATACACTATATACTTTCTTGTCGTCTGAAGAAAATGCTGTGGGACATCATAATATATTTTTTGGATCGATAATAGTAAGAAATTCTAATTTATAAAGTCTCCAATTGTATCGTGGATGTACGTAAACGTGATATACGAAGAAATCTCATGGAAAGTTCAAAGAATTCAGTCAACTTCTATTTATTACTGATGGAATGATATCAACATATATTTTGTGTTATTTTTCAAACCATTTAAAAAAACAAGGTTATGGCTCGCACCTTTTTTCGAATAAACACTGTTTTTTTAAGATTTTAATGAGCTGGTCCGAACAGTCTCAAACAAATCGAAGATCTTTTATTTAAAACTATAACTTGTATTTTTGATATTTCAACTTCTTTTAATTTTAGATTTTAATTGAAGATTGTAAATATTAAAATTTCGAATCGAACATTATCTTAAGTAACATTTTTTTTTTTTAATAAATTGAAAAATTGTACTATTAAAAAATTATAAGAAAATTATAAGAAAAATTATAAGAAAATTATAAACAAAATTATAAGAGCTACTGTAATTTTCTAGAAAAAGAAATTTGTTTAAAATAATAATTATACCGAAGGTTTCGTCTATCGATTCCATCATTAAATAAAATCTGAACGCTTAAAATATAGGACAGATGAAAAAAGAAAAAATAAAATACCAGGCTGTTTATTATGATTTAGCATAAGCGATGAATAATCAACTGTTTCAGGTAACGATAGAGGTTAAACGATATTCGAAATACAAGAAGGGGCAAAATATTTTTGCAGCATGATATTCAGCCACGTGACCCGACCGTTACAAACGTTCGGTAAATAACAGCTGATAATCCCACAGACGTAACAATACTACGATCAGTTTTGTAACATAAAAATGTCACGAAAGTTTTGACGTAGGAATAACTGTTTACTCGTCAGCTGATGAAAACACAATGAGGAAACAGTGGAATCTGCTTGGTAAGTTCCATAAAAAAAAGAAAAAAAACATGTATCCGGATTATCGAACATGTCGCAACGAAAATTACAGAACCAATTTCAAGAGTGTATAAACAATTGTAAACTAGCAAAAGTTTAAGCTTTCCAATTCAACGAACGATTCAGGGAAACTTTCAAGCTACGAGGTCGCAGAAATTCTCAAAATCAACAAGACAACACTTCAAATCTGTTACACGGACAGCAAGAAGAACTTGTCGAACGTTCCGAAACACAAATATCCAAAAACCGTTTGAAACTTGTAAAAAAAACAATGTGTCCTAATCGTGTGCAACGAAAAACAGCAAACACGCGAACTCTAGGAACGATTCGAATTCGAACGATCTTCTAGAAACGTATTCCCAGCATAACAACACACAATATTCGTTCAAAAAACATACCGCCAGCGTTATTCCTAGCCTTCGTTTAACACTACATTTACAAAAATTAAAATTTTTAGAAACAATCACTATTATTCTTAACAATTTTTAGTCACTTTTATCATTGGAGTGATTCGAACATATTTTAATCTATTTTTTTCTCGGTTCTGTAATTTCAAATTCTGTATGATGTATAACTATTAGGGGGACCGCAAAGTAATGTCGTTTTCTTACATTAAATTCAAACAAATAAATTTTTAACTACTTTTTATTTTTATTATCAAGAATCTTTTACCATCTGGTGTGCCAATTTTCAATGTCGGATCGATAAAAATCAATGTTTAATCAATGTGATCGCTCTCATTATCAACAACATTTTGTCATCTAGTGTGCAAATTTTCAATGCCGGACTCGATAAAAGTCAGTTGGATTTTGAGCAAAATATCTAGAGATGAAATTACAGAAACGACATTACTTTTCGGTCCCCTGAATATTTGTTGGTATTCGTGTGTTACAAATAAATGTACAAGAAACGTCCGTGAATTTAGTGTTAAGCACACATAATTAATTGCGACTACTTGATATGTTACGTATTTATCTTATATCAAAGGGTAATTACTCGTAAATCAAATAAAGAAAGAAAGAAAGAAATGAATAAATAAATAAAGAAATAAAGAAATATAAGAAATAAAGAAATGAATAAATAAATAAAGAAATAAAGAAATAAAGAAAGAAATAAAGAAAGAAATAAAGAAATATAAGAAATAAACAAATAAAGAAATAAAGAAAGAAATAAAGAAAGAAATAAAGAAAGAAATAAAGAAATAAAGAAAAAAATGAAGAAAGAAAGAAAGAAAGAAATGAATAAAGAAAGAAAGAAAGAAAGAAATGAATAAATAAAGAAAGAAAGAAAGAAATGAAAAAAGAAAGAAAGAAAGAAAGAAATGAAGAAATACATAAGTAAATAAATAAATAAATAATCAGTCCAAACGAGGCACACAGACACCGCATATATATGGATGGACACGTCAATTTTTGAACATGTTGAAAAGAACGACCCCCTTCATATCAAAGTTAATATATCATTCCTTTCGTCGTTTTATTCCACTCTAAACGAGGCACAACGTGCTTCCTCGGAGTAAAATGTTTCTCATACGATAAGTGTGTTATGCGTATTGCCAAAGCTCACGGCACGCACTTCGTTCAGAGTGAAACAGAACTGCGAAAAAAGTCGCGTATCAACTTTTAAGAGATTCACCGTGGAAAAGAAGCTTTACTCTTCAAACCTACAGTGGTTTCGGTTGTTTAAAAAATTGTTGAAACCACCTTCTTCATTTTCTTACTCATTTCCCACTGTACGAAAGATCTTCAGGAAAACTCGACGTAGGGTTGCGAAAGGGTTAATCAGAGTCTCGTTTAGAAAATCATACTGTAATTATTAAGCACGATTTGAAAATTATACCGTAATGTAACGTACTTTGATTATTATCATATCAACATTTGTTTGTTTTCCTTTATTTTTCTCCGCTCTCTTTTAATTTTCACCGTACCCTACACGCCACATCTACTACAACCTTACGGATTCTTATTCAATTTATACCTCCTTATGTACAAAAATTCGAGTTCCATGCCCGTATAAATAAATAAATTGTGAGGATCGTCACGAACTGTCCGCAGAGAGCGACGTTCGGGCTCACTTCTCCCCAAAAATCTAAAACAAATGAGCGGTTGCCCTGTGTTGCCGATTGCTCGACATACAGTTCAACCAGCCATCGTTCCTCTCCGCAGACAATGTCGCATCTCTTACAAAATAAATAAATAAATATCTATAACGAAACAGTTAAAACGACCCAAGGAAGAACATTCTACGACTTCCCTTCGCGAAGTTACAACGATCCAACGATCGACAACGTTTCCGACCGACTTATCCCGATACTTCTTTCAGTCCTCCACCGAGTATATTTTTCCTCCGAATCCGATCAAGTGGTGGTGGCTCCAAATTAACCCCATGAACGATCTTCGAATCGACCGACAAAACAGATGAAACGCAGATGTCCCCACCCGCGCTCCCGCCGGCTACTAGCCCAGCCTATATAAACCCGCGGCATCTCGCAAGTCTCTTCATTCTATACGAGGCGTTCGGTCTATGTATAAAGTCGGAAGCACCGCGGGATCAACGCGTCGGTAACACGCCACGAAACAACCGTCTCGAAACCGAAGAAAGAACGAGACAACGGGCCACGATCACGCGTGCATCTTGCTCGAACAGGCCCAAAGTCCCGAGCATCAGCCAGGCGACGAAGAGGTGTTATAGATCGCGATCGATCACGATAAAACGTATCCACGGAGCGAAGAGAGCCGCTGCGATCCTTCCTTTGGCCAGAGGCTTCTGGTCAGGGTCAGTGCGCGGGTCTATCCCGCCTCTAGATTCATCGAGGACCGTTCCCGAAGCGGAAGATCGTTGCACCTTGCCTAACTCGAAAATAACAGAGCCCCGCTTTGCGTCACGTCGCGTCACGTCACGTCACGTCGGTGGAAGAGCGACGAGGATCGAGCAAGGAAACGCTCGAAGGAGGAAACGACGACGGTTCTCGACGGATTCAGCGTTTTCACGAGTAACATCGTTTTTTTTTTGGGAAACAAGAGGTTCCATTTCGCGGGGACAGGATGAAGCTGATACTCTTAGTGACTTTGGTGGCGGTTCTCTGCGCTGTTGACCGCTCGAACGGTGCAGCGGTCAGGTCGGAGGTAAGATATGCAAGATTGGCATGATCGAGGGTAGCCGTGTTGCGTTGGGATCGATGATCGAGGGTAGCCGTGTCGAGTTGGGATCGATGATCGAGGGTAGCCGTGTCGAGTTGGGATCGATGATCGAGGAAACGATTCGAAGGAGATTATGGTAGATTAGATCAGGCTAGTCGCGAGTCGCGAGGATGGATTTCACGTTTGTCGGTCTGTGCGCGAAGCTTCTTATTCTACTGCAGAAATTATACCGCTCGGAGATATCCGAATCCTTACTACTTTGAGATTCTCAGACGATTTTATAAATTAACTGTTTGGGCCACGGTGGGATTAAAAATGTCCCACCTTTTTGCTGCACGCTAATGGGACATTTTTAAACCCACCTTTAAATATTGCAATAGCTACATGCGCATAGGTTTATATTCAGTCTTTTATTTACGTAAAACAGTTGGTAATGGCATTAAAAAAAAATGTTATAAGTATGTTCGCTTGTGTTAGCAAATTTCAGTACAAGTTAGTAGCACAGGTTTAATTTAAAACGGAACAAAAATTGCTGTGCAACATGGATCCATTTATTCTTCGAAATCCTGTGCCTCAAAGAGTTAATCGATTGAGTTTAATGTTGTAGATGTTGGAAGAGATGATAGATACATGTTCTTTTCTCTTGTTCTTTTTCTTTTAGCTTGGTAGCAATGATTTTCTTGCTCCAAATCGAGCTTCTTGCGAGTAACAAAGCGAGATTTCAGATTTTATTTGAAAATTAAGTTGTGATCGAATACGGTCACGATTCGAGTCTGATAAAAGTAAGTTTAAATTTGAATTGAAGAAAGTAGAACTGGAACGAAGTGTGGCTTTATAACGATTGAAGTTTGAAGAAGAATGTTGTTTTCCAGCGCGGACAAAAAATGTTTTTTAAATTCGCGATATCGATCGCGCTTTACGAAAGAATATTTATTTATTTACTTATTTTTAGCGTATGAATCATCTAACATTATCGAGAGCTTTTTTAATCACGAATTCACCGACACCGCCTATGTTTTCTCGTTTTTGAGACAGATAAACGGTAAACTTAAATATTATATTTATCGCGCACGATTGCAGTTGTACGATCCGAGATTTTATAGTTGCACGATAACGCGATTCGTTGAAGAATTAAATCGCGGCGTTTCTTTTCCTAACCGCGAAATCAACACCATTGACCCTAACTGCGCTGATGATTTCGTACATAATGCTTAAAAGATAATTGCCAAAGAATTTGATCGTCTCTCAACGTGTAGCTACTTAAACCTATTCTAAATGATGAAAAATCATAGTCATTAAAGTATGCTATTTTTCTTTCGTGCAACATCCAACAATTTTTCAAACGTTCCACACTTTTACTCAAATTTAACGATATCTATTATTAAAGATCTTTCAAATAGAAAGAAATTCAAAATTATTAAAGATCTTTCAAATACAAAGAAATTCAAAATTATTAAAGAACTTTCAAATACAAAGAAATTCAAAATTATTAAAAATCTCTTAAATACAAAGAAATTCAAAATTATTAAAGAACTTTCAAATACAAAGAAATTCAAAATTATTAAAGATCTTTCAAATACAAAGAAATTCAAAATTATTAAAGATTTTTCAAATTCAAAGAAATACAAAATTATTAAAGAACTTTCAAATACAAAGAAATACAAAATTATTAAAGATTTTTCAAATTCAAAGAAATTCAAAATTATTAAAGATCTTTCAAGTAAAAAAAAATACAAAATTGTTAAAGATTTTTCAAATACAAAGAAATACAAAATTATTAAAGATTTTTCAAATACAAAGAAACACAAAATTATTAAAAATCTTTTAAATACTACTAATGCATTGAACGAGGGAATACAAAATTTTGCAGCATTTGATATGCCATTATGTGACGCAGGAATTCGCTGAACAACTACGGAGGATCGTTGAGATGCATCCCGACAGCTTAAGAACGCAAAGAGCAACGGAAAGCGGAAACGACGAGCCGCCAAAGCGGAACTGTTATGATACTCCTTGCGGATGGAACTCGTACAATCCTGTGACCCGACGCAGCACGAATTTCATGCCGAATACGTGAGTTACAATTATTTTATTTTATTTTATTTACGGGCAGATGCTCGTTACAAGAGTGAACAAAGTAACCGCGAGTGCTTGATAGGAAGTAGAAATAATTAAAACGAAAAGACAGATATAACATACTTTCATAGTAAAATTAAAATTAAGAGGACAAGCATCTGTATAATTGCGACCTGAATACGTTAATGGTAACTGCAAAAAAGTCATTTGATGTGCTGATGTTATGCGATCATGATAATTATGCAATCATGATAAATAATCACAAGCAACAATTGGTGTGAACTGATTAACTTTTGATGATTATTACTCGTATACATACTTTTAACATTAGGTTTATGAGATCCATCAATTTAACGGGTTTTAAATTTCATGAGGAAAATTTATAAAAATATAAATAATAATTATAAATAATATAAATAATAAATAATAAGGAATTATAAAAATAATTAATATTATTCCCAGTAATTTTTGTTGACTTTTATTGATAGAGTGATTTATTTCCCTCTCAGCTTTGCAATTTCAAATTCTGTATGATGTATACCTATTTTTTAATTATATGTATATTATTACAAATAAGATATACAAGAAACGTAATATCATAGAATATCATTATGACTATGTAATAATTGTAATTCTACACAATTCCCATCGATGGATCTCCTAAATAATAATGAAATGCATAGTGAATTAATAACAAAGCAATTACAAGTAACAAATAGTTGATTAGGACGTTACTTGTATGCATAACTTATTTTTCCAAATCATTAACGTTTAAATTGTTTATATACAATTGTACAATATCTGTAATATTGTATGGATACAATTTCTATCAATACATTTACTAAATATTAATGAAATCTGGGGTGTATTAATTAAAAAACAATATAATTACAACCAACAAGTAGTTTGCAAAAAAATATTTTGTATACAGTACAGATTGTAAATAACGTTGAAGTTTGTTATGTATAATTATATAATAGTTGTAATGTTATATACGGTTTCCATTAACATATTTATGAGATACTAATGGAGCTTAAATAATTTACGTAGCCAATTAGCATTTGGCATCTATTGTTTCTCGTGAATCAGCGAGAAACGTTAAGAAAACTGGATGCTTTATGAATGAACGACGTTAATATGTAATAACCTTGCATGATAAAAAGGAGCAACAAACATTCTTTATCATACACCAGCAATGTGGAATAAACGCTTAATCTCTCTCGTTGTTTTGTTATTATACGCGTTACTGACGTTACACATGAAGCTACTATTCAAATCAATTCTAAAGCAGCTTATAACTTTGCAATTAAACATTATTACCATTCATGAAACTCTCATTAACTCATTATCACCGATCTATATTACACACGGTAATTCACCTAGTTTCCACATTAAAAACTATTGAATAATTTATATTAGAATAATCTAATAAATTAACTAATAATTTTGTTATATTATAATATAATAACCTTTAAAAGGACGCTAAAGATGTTGAACGATAAATTTTATAAATATAAACAGATTTGAAAGTCAAGGAAATTATACGAAACGATGTATATGTATACTGTTTTGATGTAGCAATGTAAACAGAGTTTCTTCCGATCAGTGGTATATACTTTTATATCTCGTATGTTTGTTTTCTTAGGTGCAAGTGTCCTGACGAGACGTACAAATGTGTACGTACAGGAGAGAACGTGTCAATGAGCGCGTATGTGTACCATTGCCGTCAGAATACGACAGTGGACGACATCGAAGGCGAAACCGGCGAAGATATGGATTACCTTAGTTAAGAGACATGCAAACATACCTGATTCACGAACATCCTTTTGAATAATCGTAGCCCATAGTGTCATCGCCGTCCTTGTCACCGTGTATCATCGAACGAAGCGATTCTCCGTTTTCACCTTCATTTGTCAACACACCAGACACTCCGAATAAACACTGCGCGGACAAGCCTCTCGTACGTAATCTAAAAAAAAGTTTAACGAATGACACTAATATACGTTTATTTGTGCGAAACAATATTTTACGTTGAATTTTCAAAATTTTCCGGACCGACTAGCCGTTACTGATGCAACGAACGCGTATTGGCGGCAACGAGATCGAACGCCAGTTCGATTATCGAGATTAAAAATGGCCGCGATATTATTTCGATAATTAAAATTGAGGACAAGTCCGTGCAGAGAACGTTTTACTTGAAATTTGCTTGTTTAGATTCGAAAAGTAAATTTAGACTTAAAAAACATTTCGACTGATTGCAATTGAACATTTTTAATGAATTTTTAGTATTAATAGAAGGATAGAATGAAAAATAAACAAAATTAATTGGATGTAAACTATAGGAACGCTGTGGCATTCTAACGACGCGACACTTTTAGTATAGATTTATATTATCAAAAGCGCTTGTTTATAACATATCTTTACATAAAAGTTTCCCTAAGCTTATTACCTACGGTTTTTGTACAGTTTTAGTAAACTGTTAGCGAACTTTTGAACAACGATCCTCCACCTATCGTTCAACTCGAGAGACTGCACGCAAGTTGCTGTGGGAGCGAACGTCTCGCCATAATGGCGCCAGTTTCAAATTCCTTTAACACCTAGAACATCATAAATTTCGATTTTACTACGAATTGGCTAAATAAAAACTAGGAATATTGCATTGTCATGTGATTTTTCATAAAATATGGAATATTAACGTAAATTGATTTGCTTTCGTTCGAAACAGGCTAGACGCACGGAATACAAAAACCGTAAGTTAATCGCAATTTTATTTGAATTACTCGTATAGAAAATTCATGTTAAGGCAATCAAGCGATAACTAACCTGCATTAATATTTTATGAATTTTAACCGTAAGTTTCATTTTACTTTCTTAGCATTAAATAGTAGAAAGTATGAAATATAATCTTTTCAGACCTGATTAATTTTATCGATATAAATTATTAACGATGAATTTTAATCGTTTCTACGAAGTTACTCAAATTATAAGAAGTTATTTAAATATTTTAAAAACGTATTTTGAAAATAAAGTCAGGTCTCGAAGGATTCGAGTTTGTATCAAACTTTAATATGATTCAAAATTCGTATTCGTAACTCTATTTTTAAATTACAATACTTCGATACTTACCCCGTAAATAATTTAACTTGCTTTAAAATATGAAAATATTCAGAAGCCTCGCATATTTTTTCATTTTCCATAAAAATAGATTGTTTGGTAATAAATTAACTAAGAGACAAAACGAAGTTCTCAACATTTCATCACCATCATGACTCATCGAAAATTTCCAGATACGGATCGATTTTTATAATCGATAATAGAAAGAAACTTTAGTGCGCGGTTCATTCAAATCGGTTTATATTTAATTTCTGAAATATCGGTTACGAATAAGAATGAATTTACTTTTTAATGAAACTCATCGGCGATTAACAATTAATTATACTTAAGTTAACGTATCACCTTTGAAGTACTCAAGGTGTTGTAAAATTAAGAAGAATAGATTACAGTATTTCGATAAGGCACGATCCACAATTTTGTACTTAATGAGAAAAATTGTTTCGAACCTTTTTTTGTATATCATAATTAACTATTTATGTGCAATAGTAACGTATAATCGATACAAGAAATGTAGCACATTTAGGTTGAAATCACCTAAATCATTATATTTCTTCCACCGACTGTATCATTCACTCATTACATAACATCATATTCTAATTTTTACTTAAAGAACAAAGAGGTTCTTACTTCAATAAATATTTTGTCAATCAGATACTTCACATTTCATAAATACATTGCACCGTTTTACAATTACTTTGAAACAGTTTTTGGTGGTTATTAATAAAAATATGAAAAAACGGGAATGGCAATAGATCATCTTGTTTTGCTTCCAGTTGCAAAGTAGTAAATACTTAAGACAATAAAACAGAAAACTAATTATACAGAACAATTTTTCTCCACGTAAATATCATTCTTAAAATTTGATAAAAAATTAAACATCTAAACATTTCATCTTTTATATGTAATATTTCATTCATTTGAAAAATTTTATTCTTTCAGCACAAAAAAATATTTAAACGCATTAATAGTAACAGAAAAGCGTGTAGAAAATAATACAGGCAATGTATTCGTATACAGTATTTCATTTAATATTTAATATACAGGAAGGGTAAATTATCTATAGTTGTACAACGATTATCAATGTTATCATTTTTAATAAAAATAAGTAATGTTGCCGGAAGTATTATGTTATATTTTGTACCATTTCCCGTTTCCCATCAAATATTACTTACCTCAATTCTTAATAATCTAAAAGTTGTATAGTTAATAAAATAAAACAATGGTAATATTAATGGTTTATTAATATTAATAATGATTTGTGCAAAATATATCAACATTAAATTATTATCTCGAGTAATAAAATTGCCTGTACATTCACTTTTGATACATGGACATACACTTTTAAAATTAGCAATTTTTCGATAAAATACACTATCATCAATTGTCACAAGTAGTCGAGCATCGGAAGACCGCGTCTCTCTTTTCTTTGTTCACCTTTGATGACATACACAGCATAATGTACAACTACAGTATATTGCGTAACTGAGCAGCACGGTGTGTCTGTGGTTATATGTATAGTTGTGTAAATTTATGTGAAATGGCATCTTTTCAAAATTATCCACAAAAATAGAGACGCCAAAACAAAATTTATATAATTAGGATAAAAATGTATTCAATCAAACGTTTATGCATACATTATTATCCATTAATATATTTCAATCATTACATTTACCTGAATGCCTTGAAAACCGCAAGAGAGTTCATGTAATCAAATCGATTCGCATTTTTAGATTATTTATATACAGTCTGAATGTTACAATGGAATTATGTACTTTCTTTTTTACCACGCACGCATTTCTTCGTATAGTTGCTATTTTTTACGAAAATTTGACGCTGTATTTGATATCGACAATATTAAAAATAATTTCTTAATTTTTACTAGATTCAGTTATATGTATCCCGCATATCGACATACAAATAAAATAGAATCACTAAAAAGGTACACACTTAAGAGTAACATAAAATAATAACTATAGACATTTTTCGTGCGTGGTGAGTTAATGTCTTCTCCCCAATCAACACCGCACTTTAACGCTGTTAACAGTTTGCACTGTACAGGAACACTGCCATATTTTCATATTTTACAATTTCTATCGAGTAGCCTAAAGATCAGGTAAAAAATAAGGCCTAGTATTTGTTTTCGTTCCGTATGTGTATATACGTATACATGCACTCAATTATGATGCATCCATACATACATGCACACATATATATGTACAAGCATGTATTTATACATACACCTATAATATATATATACATACCGAATTCAAGTGTACGGAGACTTCGATCGTAACGTTCGTAAGAAACATAAGAGCAGTAAAAGTTATTAAAAACTTTAAATGAAACATATCTTACACGCATATGTATAAAGTTGTTCAAAAAAAATATACAGGTCTAGCCAATTGATTGTAAATTAACGTTTTGTTATGTTTAAGCTATGAATAAAAGGACATGTTTAAATAATAGAACATACTGTAAATGGGAACTTCAATAATTTTTCTCATCGCTAACCATATTTAATGTTTCAATGACGATCGTGTATCTATAAAAATAAAATGCTTAATAAAATAAAATTGACTGAATCTACAATGCACTTACAAACGATTATTATTATTACAATAGAATATTCTTCCGGAATCTTTTATGATATTATATAAAGTATCAAAAGTTTTACTTTAACTTTACTCTCTTATATAAAACCTTATTTGGAAAATCTGTATCTAATTATATCCGAAAGTAATCGATTTTCCAAAATGAAACATTACATTTGAACATCTTATATTACCTGATCACAAGCTTGTCTTCGGTGCAACTGGAAATATCGCTAGTTATAATCATCTCTTTTTCTTAACGCTCGATTCGGTAATTAATTTAGTATTTTAAATTAAAAAACTACATTAGATTCTTATATAACAATTTCAACAAATTAGCGGTATTTCCATTTGCACAAAATTATTCATACCTGTACAGTTAAAGGATCAAATTTAACCAAAATTCAATACAATAATTGTAATACATGGTGCATTTGACGATTCATTATAGTCTTCGATACTTTCTTTCTCAACAACCACTTCTACACCTTCGTTCACGACAAATTCTTATGACAAAAATAAGACGTTCTTTTGATGTACGTATGTACAATATAGTTCAAGAATCGGTCCTAATTTCGCCATCCGCTGCAACAATTTTCTCTTAACTATTTATTTCTTTTTAACAGAAAGTATTTACGACCTGAGATTACTGAAACGAGCTCTCAGTAATAATACAATGTATTCTCAAAGAATGGTAAAAACATCGTAACGGACGTACGGTTATACACATGATTCTGCCAGAAGATCAGGTTGCAAACGTTCCACACGATAACGATTGTATTGTCGGTAAGGTGATCTCGTTTGATCGTTGTCCGTGATCACTCGCGTCTTATGAGGAATTAAGTTTTCGTAACGTCCCATCAACCAATCTTGACATAATCGGTGCTGAATGTCCGCCACGTTCTTAGATGCCCAAGACGCAAGCCACTGATGAAACTTCGAGTTCAAATGTTTTGTAACAGTTGGATGGCACTATTGAAAATGAAAGGAGAAATATAATAAACGTTCTGAATACTTTCTATCGTTAAAAATTGAGAAAGCTTTTTTTTGACCACAAATATACATACCTCTCTGGCACGACTAAATGAATTCTGTTTATAAAGGAATGCTTCCTTACTAGCAACATACAGCATTTGGTAACTGTTGGGATTAAACCTGCACTGTGTTTCATCAGAATTGATAATGTCAGATGTATCCCCAGAATCTGCTAGTCTTAAACCAGGAGGCCGCTTTAAGAGTGTATCCACCGAGTCCGGTGACTTTTCTTTGTCTGTTGACCTAGGAAAAGAAATAAACATTAATATAGTGTGTACTGTATAAAATAATTATGTCATAAATTATGCTGAAGTTTAAAAAATATTTACTCTGCACTTTTCTCGGGATGATTACTACTGGGTATGGACGCCGACATCATTCTTGCAGCTTTTTTCCTCCACTGTCTAACATTACGGTAAAGAAACACAGGCTTACGTCCTGCCAAGATCCTGCCTAAAGAACTCCAACCATTTCCATCCATCTACAACAATCGTTTTATATTAAGTTTTTTTTTTAACAGATATACTACTTTAAGGTATATATACAATATTTTAAACATATTGTTTACTGTATTATCGTGGATAGTTAGTACTAAGCTTAATATATTTCAAAGCCCTTATTACAGTGCAATTGTAGATTAATTATTACAATTATTTTTGCACGTTGTACTAAATCACAAATATACCTTTTGTACGTTACATTTTCTTTACAGTAACACGAATAAAACAATTTAAAAATAAAAGAGGAATAATAAAGTATAAAAAATCTTGAAACTAGTATTATATTTTTCTGTATGAAGAACGAAATTTTGTTAACAGGATTGTTTTAAAAAGAATTCAAATTTTTTCGTTCCTATCTTGATCTTTTTTTAAACAAGCTGCTTGCTATTATGTGATTGTCATTGTATTTTGACATATACTTAATTGCACACGTATCAGCAACTAATTGGTTTCGCAAATAAAATTTATTTATAATTAAACTGAAAAAGCGATAGGCAAAAAATGCTTTTTAAGATATATAGTAAAAAATGATAATGTTTTGCAAGAAATTCATATATGAAGAAAACAATAAACATATGTAAAAATCGTGTTTGAAATAATAGAATTAGCTAAGAAATAAATAACTAATATCTTGATAATATTTGACAGTAAAACTGATAATTTTCTATTATGAAAAAAAGTCAAAAAGATTTATAATAACATTTAACAGTAATTATATTATCTCTAACATCAATAATACTTAACAATGATATAGCAACAAGTTTTTTCAATAAAACTAAAAAATGTTACACATTAAGAAAACTAATGAAAATGGAAAAAATGAGTTTAAAATATCATTTTCAGTTCAATTTTTGAGCTATGTATACTTGTAGACAACGTGCGAACTTTTGATTCGAAAGTATAATAAAAAAAGCAGTATTGACATGATTTGAGTGGAACTGTTTGACAATTTTAAGCTATTGGAGATTTGCTATGTTAAAATATAGATGTGTTAGAAAAGAGATATATTACTCTTAATATATTATACATATATATCACCGTTTAATACTCAACACATATAATATTTAAATAATAAAGCAGAATAAATTGAAGCTAAATAAGAGAAAATATCTAAAATAAAAAATCAGATGACAATAAACATAAAAAATATCAGTATCTGAATTCAATGTTTGCATGATCAACAAATATTTAAATAGAGTGTTAAAAGATATTTGTTTCGTATTGTTTTTGTTTTATGTAAAAGTATAGGCGAACACTTTTTTTTTTTCTTTTGTATAAAAAATTAATATCATCGAAGAATCAAAGTAATAAATTTAGTGGTACAAAATGATGTTAGACAATAATGTTTAAAAGCATTGTTCATGTATTTCAATATCTCTCTTCTATACAATATTATTGTTTATCTATTATTATATGTATATTCGTTTCATATACAGATTACAGTTACAAAATATATATATATATATGTATGTATATATATATATGTCTTATATATATATATAGAGTTTAAAATTCACTGCATAAAGTGAAAACGGAGATATGAGCTTATAACAATCACATAAAATCTGTCTGCACATACGACTTCAGAGTCTCAATGAAACTATATTACAAATGTCACAGTAACGTTTAAATCAGATCATTTGTGGCAACAATTACATATGTTCATATGTATGTGTATCATTAAATTAATTAAATTTTTGTGCCACCGTTATCTAATAAAAACGTATTGAACTGTTAAATAAACGAAAAATATATAAATACACGTACATAATACGTGTAGACTCTCTTCTCTCTCTCTACATATATAATAGCGCTTAAAATTCCAAGATGCAGAGCTTTGTCAGGAAATGCATTGTTTTACATTTTGTACAAAATACGAAGATATCATTTAATGAGGAAACAACGTTGCGAACACTGCATCTGAAAATTCACTTGCGTCATAAATTGTGTATGTATATAACTGTACAAAATTACTATGGCAGAGAAAAAATTAAGAAACAGTACCTGTCCGTAAAATATACAAATCGTAGAGCGTGCTCGGCATCGAACAATAATAAAACCCAGCAAAATATTTTTACCAATGTTGTACGATTTAAAAAAAAAAAAAAAAAAAAAAAAATAATGTATATCTCCTAAACGCGACTGTTAAGCGTGACAACAATTAAAAGCACATCGTTCAATCGTGAAATCGATTAACTCGTTCGAACCTAAGAAGCAACAAAAGACGTTTCGATGAATGTTTACTCTTTAAAACCGTTGAATCGTTTAACGTGAACCGAGTGAGCAACCAAAATTCTTACAAGCTTTTGTACCCGTGAAAATTATTAACACCTTCGACAGAATTGTGCCGTTTCAAAGGGAAGAATGTAATTGTACGAATTAATGAAAGTTAACCGAAGTACCAAACAAGAAGAGAGAAAAAAAAAAGAAAAGACAGGAAAAACAAACGATGGACCTTGTTTAATGCAACAAGCAAACGACTGCAACCGAAAGAGGCAAAAATTGTGAAACCTTTGGCAGAGATGTTAGGAATCAGATTTTCCAGGGATATCAACGCTTTCGCACTGTTACGTTCCCTTCGATCAAGGAATATCAATTAATTAAAAGATACAAGTGACTTTCTATTTACACACTACACCATATATAATCTTTGCTTCACTACTTATATATTAATATGTACACGGCAAAGAATTATCATACACGTGTATATTTCACAAGTGGCGCAACAGTTAAGCCAGGAACACACTTGGTCCACGCCATTAACAAGTACTTCCTCCACAAGTTTCTTTTTTGAGTTCCACTTATACAGAACCAACGCGTACTGTAAAAATCTTACTCTTGAATAATTAATATAATTATTAATATATATAATAATAATTAATCTTGCTCAACACCCAATTAAAATCGTCAAACCTGATTCAAAGAACGTAATAATAAATATAATAATGTTAAACCGTCAGACGTCCGTGTAATTTTCCAAATTTTCCAAACAGACCGATGACCTAACAGCACACGTTAATTACTACTCGTCGTTCAACGACTAATCTATAATGCCTAAAAAATATACATTTTTCAGTGTGCTTGGTTAACACGTACCCTAAGTTTGAAAAGTATGGACGAGAAAAAAATGTCCCAAACTTGTTTCGTCAACTACCAATAAAAGGGACCGTCGTTTAACGCACTTCGAAAACGTTTGAAAAAATATCCAAAACATTAATTTTTCTATCCGGTACTTCTGCATCTTCTTTTCGCATTCGTGATTCTTTTTTATTTTTTTTTCGTTCAATCCTTATCTTTTTCTCGGACTTAATGTTTTACTCGAAAAGTTTCGTAGTGACAAAATTTAAAATCGAAGACGAATAGCCCCCGGCGGTTAGGGTGTATTATATTATTCTGCACGACGTGATGTGGCGTGGAAGTAATGTGTTCACAAGTCAATATCCATATTTCGTTCCAAAGGCTTCACTAATGCTCGAATATGCGTGGTGTGTACGAACAGCGAGATGGTGGGGAATTTTTACAAGTTAATGGATGCACACTATCATCAGTCGACCTAGGTTGCGTATCAAAACGTATGTACAAATTTATATCAAATATTTACATTCCTTTAGATTTTGTCTCGTTAATAAATCCTAGAAATGATGATCTTATCTAGTAGTTTATAGTAATAGTAAGATGAAAAATGAACTAAATATTAAGAATTGACCGATATCAAATGTTCACGTTCTTTCTTTCTCTTTTTTTTTTTTTATGCTAACGTTTTACATTCATTTTTTATGGCACTGTTCGGATGACTTCTCATTTCGTGTATGCCGTGTCCCTTTGATGTTCGTTCTCTCACTCTCTCACTCTCTTTCTCACTCTCTCTCTCTCTCTCTCTCCCTTTTTTTTGCATTTTTTTTTTGTACATTTGCAGAACGCGTTTTTTTAAGATGCCTGTTACTATTTACTTCGATCTAGTAACTACACTTTGCTCTAACTAGTTAACTTTTATTTGTCCTTCTAAAAAAAAAAAACGTGAAGTAGGCAATTACGGAGACGGTAGACGATATTGCATAGCGCGGTAATTATATTATATGAAAATTTTCCTTGTTCACTTCGTTGACCCAATTATTCTTATATGTCAGGTGACAAATTTACAGGAATAAATCATGTTTTCAACATGAATGTAAAGATAATAAGTTTAGTACGTGTCTCAACATTTTTGCAAGCTTTCAAAAAGCTTTTTTCTGGCCTTTATACAATCACCGTATTTAATACAGTTTTTATTTCCTTTTGTTCCAAACAAACACGAAAAAGAAAAAAGAAACGAATAAAAAATGTTATCGGATAACCACAAGACGAATAATAAATATAACACATAATGGGTAATATAAAATTTTTAAAATAACTAGAACTTAGAATTTCTTTTGTACATGAGCTCTTAAGCGAGTGTTTACACCGCACACTTTTCTTTCGAAACATGAAACGCCCGAACCACGCGTTTTAACCCTAAATAAAAAAAAACGTTCTAACAAAAGAAAAAAAAAAAAAAAAATAGATATCACCGGGTGGAAAAATAAAGCCTTGCATAAACGACTGCATAGATAAACGACTTAATACACAAGTTATTCACGTCATCGAGAAAACGAGGAAGCAAAGTAATGGTTTGCGGAGCAGTATTCTTCTGAATGCATGTTTGATAAATTCTTGCATTTGGAAATTTAAAAAGATTGCTATTGAAATATCGTTGTTCTATTATAAATCGATATTTAAAATATAGAAATATAATTTGTAATTTGTCGAGAGTAACATCTAACGGTGTTGCAACACACCAAGTAGTGTGAATATACAGAATCAAGAATGGGGATTCGTAGTGCACTATATTCTTTTTTCTTTTACCTTCTCACTTAATTTACAGCACCACAATGGACGCACAGAGATGAAAATCATATATCTCTTATCTCTTTAAACGTTACGAAAATAAATATATAGCTTTCCATTCTTTCTTCTTCTTCTTCTCTTTTTTTTTTTTTTTTTTTAAGCATTTAAAAGAATATTAGTTCATTCTGCTTATGTATACAAAGTTCTGCGACTTCTATATAATGACAAGCATGAACCAGTGCTCTGACCCCATTCACATGATAAAAGCATTGATGATAGCAGATTGTATATGGCTACGTAGCTTCCTCGTATTAGCAAACAACCGATTATGTACTGTAACGATCGTTCCTAAAAATATTATTCTAACTCCTTTTTTTTTTCCAAGTGTCTTTCTTTAAGAAAGCCAACAAAGATTTCCCTCGAAGAGACCGAATTGTTTTAGAAGAGCGCCCGACTACACGAGATCAAACGTTTCACGCACGAATACCAATACCGGTATATTTTTATAGTACGATCACACGAAATAACTAGAAGAAAGTTCCTTTTTCTAGAAAACTTTCATTCTTTGGGACACTAGTTGTACACTGAATGACAATAGTACAACTTCCAATCACAGACATCAAATACGAATGAATGTAAACTTCAACGTTGGCAATGATTATGAAAAGGGATGTGGATCCTATACCTTCTTGCTAATGTCAGTGTTCTTGCGCTTTCTGCCCCTCCCCCCCCTTGCTGCCTGGTCGTTACTCACAGGATGATTGGTTGTTGGCTCATTGTCTGTTAAGGTAGGGGTGTCTTTCGGGCTAGTCTGTCCAGCTGGAGCAGAATACCTCTCAACATACGTAGACCATTTTTCAGATACCGTAACTCCTTCCCTTTCTCTTTCCCTACAACTGTTGTCCATCGCCTCGTCACCCTCCGTATCCAACAATTCCATTGTCATTTTACAGTCCTTCTTATACTGTAACAATAAAAAATTTTACATGTAGAATACCCTACTCTGATTTATTAAAAAAAGCAATATTTTTCTTATTTATGTTTTCATATCCATAAAGCAATACTGCCAGCTGTAATTAGAAAATAACACGTTAATGTACAGTTATTATTTATGAACTGCGACACACCATTAATTACACAGGTTAAACGAAACATTTAATACTTTTTGTTAACGTTTGAGCACATGTTATTTTTCGAATGTATAATTCACGAAATAATTTCTCTGAAAACAAATTGTTATTCAGTACTTACAATATATATTTTGAAACAATTTTCGTCCGCCATAGCTTTCTCAGCTTTACGTTGATACGACACTTCTGCACCAAGTCTCATATACGCAGTTGCGCATAAACCACCTGCACCATTGCTTTCTTTTGGTTGGCGTTGTTCTCGTTGAAACAATTCCATACACTGCTGGCATATTGGATCCGAAACCAAATGCTGTAACTGAGAGTTTCACGTTTTGTTTCAACATCCTGTTTCAGTCGTAAAATAACGTTATAAAATAATACTGATAAAGATATACTTACTTGTCTCACTGCGTACGTTACAACCTTATCTAACGTAAAGGCAATATACGCGTGAATACCGAACATTTCTCGCAACGTATCCTCGTACGCAGTACTTTCCATATTGCCATCGAGGACATTTTTAACCATATCCAAAAATGCAGGATAATAGTCTTCGATTTCAATTTCATCTGCGATAAATACATTACTTTCATTATATTCAATCCCAATAGAACACATCTCAGTCGAATAAACAAAACATTAAAGTATACCTACTTTTAGGTTTTAATCGTAACGCAACTGCTGTACTCTCCTTACGCTGCTGTTTGTACCGCGATTCTTCTTCGGCAAGAGCGACAGCTCGATCGTACATTTTCGTTAATCTTTCACATAAAATATGATGTAACCTCAAAAAGAGATACCAATTGTTGCTACCCATAAAGAGCGTGTACGCTTCTTCGGGATCGTTTGACATGGCATGGATTGGTACTTTGATATCAGGTTCAGTTTTAATCGACGTGGAAGACGGAATCGGAGATACCAGTGTCTTATTCCTATTTGCTTGTAAACCACCACCCAGCGGCGAAGTGTTCATCGTTACCGATTGAGTATTACTAGACGCGGCTACACCGAGATCTTCCTTTTCATCTGTAACCATGATACAATAATTCATGTCAAATATTTCTGCGTTAGAAATACTAATGTTTTATTAAATTTGATACAATACCATCTTCGTCTCTTTCGTCGTCGCTCAATTCTTGGCGTGGATGGAAGAAGAGATCAGGTATGAAATGCTTCAACAAAAGCTTTATTCGTTGCTTGTCTTCTTTATGGATGGCCGTTTGACGTTTCACGTGATGGATAAGGAGGTTAGCTGCATCGTCTAAGACAGACTTGTCTTTGTAAGATAATACAAGATGTGGACCACTATTACTTTGGCTGTCTCCATTGCTATCGTCCACTTGTTCGTGTCTCTGCAAAATAAATTAGCTTAAATAACCAAAAATGTGTTCCTGTCTAGAAGATATGTTGTTACAAACCTCATCATATAATGTCTCGATCTCATTAAATAGGCTTTTAGACCTTAGAGCCTTCACGTCATTTTGCTTGAAGTTGATACCTTGATGGTCCAGCGACTTCAAGTAGTACTTTTCATTTTGTTCTCTCCAAATTTTGTTGAAACCCTTTTGCGCTTCCCGCCATTCTTCCTCTTTACTTTTCAGTCGTCGAAGAACTACCGGTACCGCTACCACAGGATTTTTCTTAAGGCCGTCTATAATATCAGCAGCCTTATCACCATATATCCTTTTCAAGGCTCTCTGATGAATTGTAGGAGAACAACCACCAAGACAATCGTCAAGTTTGAATTTTTGAAGTTCTTCTTGACTCATTCTACTCATTTTCTTATGGACACCCTCAAGAACTCTGATTGTTGACGCGTTAGTTTCGATTACCCCATCCAACTCGAATCGTTCATCCTCGCAACGGTAAATAAATTCCTCGTACTGAGTTTTTCTAAACATTCCAATTCAATAATATACTCCGTTTATTATATGATAACATAGGTTACAAAAAAATAATTTAAAAAATACAAACCTCGATGTTACGAATGTACTATCCTCTGACCAGGTCGGAAATGAAACCCACGTATCATTGAGGACTTCTTTACATAACTGCGTTCTTCCTGTACACTTTGGTTGAATGTAAGACTTTGGTAACGCGCAGTATGATGCCCCTAAACGTTTACATGCTGTGTAATCGATTTCCATCGCCAAATCACCCTGCGGTCGTTCTTGATGACTTCGTACTACATTATTTGGTAGCGCTTCAACATTTAAATTGCTACTCGCATTTGTCGTATTGGTGTTAGACGATTCAGGCAAATGGCCTAGGAAATCTTTAAACCAGCGTAGAAGTTCAGGAAAACGACCGAGAAATGGCGTCACTAACTGCACCAACTCAGATTTAGAGACTATTTCTTGATTAAACAAAACCAAACATCTGAGAAAATTTTCATACACTTCTTGCGATCTCAATGCTTTACGAACCTATAATAATGTACATTTTTTATATCCTGTCACATTTTAAATATTTTTTATTACTTTTTTTTACTAATATTTAAAAAATTAAAGATTAAAAATACTAACCTTATCGAAGAATGCATAATCATTTAGACTGCCATATTTTCCAGCTTCCGCGATGGTAACACATTCACGCATAGATGATACTTTATGCTTTTTCAAAGGAGGTGGACCGTGTTGTATGTGGTGAGAATTTCCAGCGGTTACAGAAGGCGAAAACGACGGACTTCTTTTCAGCTGTCCCGTGTTGTGACCAAATTTTTGTACACTATTAATATCTCGTATACCAGATCTGTCTCGTTCACGTTCACGATCTCTGTGATCGCGGCTTTCGCGTTCTATTGTACCAGTGCCACTTGTTTCACGAAGATCCCTCGAAATATTTCCCGAATTATTATAAGGTGCTTTAGGTCCCAATGGTTTCTTAACAATTGTTGTGTGATCGTTAACTGTAGCAGTCTTATTACTCTGAAACGTCAAATAAAAGATTCATCTCCAAATGTTCTCTGTATTTTTTCTTACATTAATTTTAGCCACGCATAACTTACCAATGAGCTCTGTTGATTAGTAGCATCTGGCAAAAACTGTCCAAACTCCGCGAGTAAATCTTCTTGATTTTCGAACAATTTGGCAACTTGACTGTAAACTTCTGCTTCTGTTAAATGTTTTGCACCACCAGATACACCAGACCCACTTGTGCCACCCATGTGTCCAGATTCTTTTAAATTCCGTTGTTCTTTTTGATAAGTGTGTAAAATTTCTAAAAATCTTTTATATTTATCTGGTTGACCTTGGAATCGATTCTAAAATTACAAAGTATTGTATAAGCATCTTTAATTCTGTACTATATTTTTTAATCAAATACAAACCTTAATTTTGTTAACATAATTAATCGCATGATTAAACTCAACTGGTTGACTTTGTTGAGTTTGTCCACTGGTTGGTATGCCATCTTGTGCCTGGCTTAATGCTTGACTCACAGCCTGTGCTTGAGCTGCACTAACATGCGAATTATTATATGCTTGGACAGGTGGTGGTGAAGGTGCATGTACCGTCAAACTATTATTGGAAATATTGTTTGCCAATGAATGATGTATGTTCCCAGACCTGATTTTAAATAAAATATGAATTATCAATTTATTAAAAAAAACCAACAAAGAATAACATATACAATATCAATGCCGGCCTACCCTTGCATTATTTGTAAAACTGGAGGAGCTTTTGCTGGTTGTGTTGGTGGACTTGCAACAGGAGGTGATCCAACATTAACAGTACAGTGATGCTGCGACAAAGTAGCAGTATGCGTTGCTGTTGGACTTGGCATACTAACTGACACTTGAAATGCATATCCCTGTTCATTTGCTTGCACCTCTATTTTATAGCCAGGTGGAAGAAAGGTATTGAAACCAACAATAAGTTCAGGATGTCCTTTAAATAAGTGGCTCACTCTTGTTATCACTCCTGGTGTATCTATGCTTTGTGACTTAAATTCTTTCATAATATCCAAAAAGTCATTATATACCTAAAATTAGACATGCAGGATAATTACCACAATGTTCTTTAAAAAAAATATCTTAATCACCAATATTGTATATATGTTATATGTACCTGGGGTTGATCACTGAATTTGTACTTTACTTGATCTAAATATGATAATGCATCCTCTACTTTTAATCTCTGAAACTGTTGGGACCCACTTCCACCACCTAGGCTAGTGCCTGGTGAGGTAGAAGCTAATGGTGTTACATTGCCAGAATGAACCTATAAGAGGAGCAGTACATTTTTATACTACACCTTTTATTAATAATTAAAAATCAGATACATTAAAAGGGTTATCATTAATGGCTTATCCAAAATAGTAGCTTTGTGCTAATACCTTTATATAATTATAAAGGTACTGTGTGTAACATTTAAAAAGCACTCAATATTTATAATTAATTATAACTTAAATACATTATGTAATTATAACCTTATGCCTTATTGTTGGTTGTTGTTGGGTATGAACTTGACTTTGTGTTCCTGGTGTAGGCTGCTGGGAACCCATACTATGATTACTCCCACCACCTATTCCACTATGCAACCCTCCACCAGTATTTACACTGCTACTGCTACATGTAGAACTAAGTCCTGCAGATCCACTCCCCTGCAAAAAAATTAATAACAATTGCACAATTTACAAATCTAATTATTAAAAGCCAGACTATATTTTTATATACATTAATCTAAAATACAAAACTGCACAATTAAAAATAAATGTAAATACATGCCTAAAGACAGTTCTCTTATCATTTTCACATCCGTACTAATAACGCAAATTTCTAATTATTTACTATTATCCTTACAAAATTAAAGCAATCTGAGTAAACAACAATAACAATGTTGTATATTTATTTTACAAACAAACTTTCTGTAACATCATATGCAATACATCATGATATAAGTAAAAATTTATTAACACAGTAATTACAAAAACGTAACAGGTAAACGTTTAAATCGACAAGCCGCTTTTAAGCGGATTAATTTCATTCACTCTCACATCATTCTGCTGTATCGTATATTCCTATTATAGGAAAAACGATTATAAGCGATAACTCTGCAGGAAAAAAAGAATATTAAAAATATATCATTATACCTAAATAAAAGAGAAGACCGATAAAGTAATTAAAACATAGTAAATATTAAAAAAAAAAAGAAAAAAAGAACAAGGTATTACAGTTTGTAAAACGTTATTGTTTGTTGTTATAATATAGATAACACACACCTTAATGGGAGACGGGGCCGCGGTCGGCACTACAATTGCTCCAGTGTATTGCTGTTGAGCTTGGGCAGTTCCAAATTGTATGCTTCCCGGCATTTCTTTCGAAGCGACTGATCGAACTGCTTGGCCAGGTACAACAACGCCTATTCCACTGCTTGAATGGTACTCCAAACCAACTCCTCCGCCACCTAAGCCACTTCCTGCACTCACTGACGAGTGCTTTAATGTTGCTGCTGCTGGTGATGCTACCTCGTCCAGCCCGCGAACACGTTTCATCGCAGATCACATTGGAAATACTATAGGATCAAGAGACATTTCTGTTCAGATCGATATATCACATGGATATTAATCACGTGTTGTTTAATATCAAGTTTATACGAAACAGCTATCGTATGCGCATTACAGCTGTCATAAAATGCGGCACAGCAACTCTTCCGCGGGCTTCGCACATTTAGTGCGCCAAGAACGGTCGGAAAGGTGTAGCAGACTTCGAAAGTGTTCGGTAGTAGGTATTGTTTCGTTTAAGGTGATAAAGTGACGCGATCGACGATGCATCCGCACTATGCTAGCAAGCATCGTAAATACATTGGTCCCGTGTACGAAAGTACTCGCTAAATTCAACGTTTCCGATTTAGATCGATTTCAATTTACACGACATTCGGAATTTTGAAAGCACCGCGCTCGATCACCGTGTGACAGAACTTACGAAGAATCTAAAGCAGCGCGACCACTTTCCCGTAACTTCAAACGACACAATACTTTTTCGTCGTTAAACACAGTGAAGAAACACGAAATCCGATAAAAAAAATGAACAATTTATTATTGTTTCGACAAAAGGAATAGTTCAAGATAATAAATCACGAAAAATTCACTGATATTTTCTGTTAAATATAAACACGTTGACTCAGTGCGATCGTATTCGAATTTATTTCTGCACGCTGAAATACAATGACTTGTTAAAAATATTTTATTTAAGCCTATAAGTGAATTTTAAATAACTTGGATTCACTGTAACTTCATATTTACAATCAATTTTACAGTTAAAAATACTTGAATTACTCATACCTGCAACTGTTATATATATATTGCATAATATTTAATAATTAAGATGCACGTGGTTATATTTTGGTTCAAGTGTAATCATGGAAATATTAGGAAATAAATAAAATGCTAAATATAAATGTATTCTTTATGGATCCAAAAATTAAACAGATTTAGGTAATATAACCTCACACAAAAGGTATAATAAATCATTTAAATAGATCTCTATATAAATTTGGCACAAGTTTTCCCTTCAATAAATACTGCCATCCATCAATGTTAATTAATATACTTTTAAACTGTATTATCCTTTAATTTTGTAATAATTTATTACTGCTATGTATCTTGAACTGCCATAATGTCATCTGTATTCTTTTACACCTTATGTTTCTCAGTCAGCTTTTGATTAAATAAGTGAAAATTGAATAAAATACCTTCAACAAAGTAGAAATTCATTTTCAACATATTATCTGTATGGTATTTAACTTTATTCATATGTATATAATGAAAGAAATGTTCTTATAAGATTATTTATACTTACAAAAAGATATTTCCTATTTTAATTATGTGTTATCTGATTCTGTTCATACATTAATTACTTTTTATAGGTAACAAAATATTACTGTAATAAATACATGCTTTATTTACATCCACTTTTATACTAAAATTTTTAAAAGCGTAACTGCGCTTCTTTATGTGCTATTTTACATTTATTCATTACTACTAAAGAGTTTATTTCTTTCGATAATCTATTTTCCTACAGAACAAAAGTAAAAAAAAGAATATAATGATAAACAAGTAAGTAAATGAACCTCAACATACACTGACTAATGTAGTATGTTAGAAAACCTACTAATGTAAATTACTTATGTATAATTAAGAACAAAAGTATAATATTCAGTTATTTTGAATGATATCGAGCTAGAATTGGATTTAAATCATATGACTTGAAGAAAGTTGCTCTGAAACTCAAAAGTGTGTTATAAAAATAATTATAACCTAGTGCTTCTATAGGACATAGTCTACATCCACATAGTAGTTTATAATGACCTTGCATGGATATAGAAATGTCAGTGACTTAAAGGTAAGTAAAAATCTCGTGGAAATATCGAAAAAGTACATACCAATTTCCATCTGAAAAGAAGTTGAACGTCCTTGCACCAGGGAATTTCGAGAGAAGTTATGCAGAAGCAAGTGGTCGAGGTTGAAACGAAGTTGATCGTGAGGGAAGTGCGTGTTGTTCCACGAGGAGATACGAACGTCGGTGGAGTTTCTTTCTTCGGAAAATTTCGATCGCGGTATCGGCCTCGCGAGGAGAATTTCGCTGGGACAGAGGAGACGAAATAGAGCCGGTAAAGCCAGCTGCACGGACGCGTACAGGTCGTGCTGCGAAGTCGTCGAAGCGAGGTTTGTCAGTGTTGCACGTTTCCAAACACTTCCCGGCCCTCGACGTTACGCAATATTCCACGTAAATACATAACACATTTTCCCGAGAGCTCCAGTGAAAATATTCGTCCTGCGGTGCTCCTTTTACAAAGGAGTCACCTCGAGTATCCGTACGCGCACTTAGGTACACTGCTTTTTGTCGTATCGGTCTTTTCCAGTCGTTTAACTGACTTTCCGCACAAAAGCTTCGGCTCCGTTGTTTTTTCACGACCAAAAAATCGACGAAGCCTTAACGGGCCGGTCGGTCTGGTCTTGGACAGGAATTCACTATGCTTTCTTGGATCTCCTTCTCAGAACCATCGAAATCTTGTAGTATGAGTGAACAGATTCAGTAAAATGCACATTTTCGCGAGTACTTCGATGAATTACCGCACTTTTTAAAAAAAAAGGCAAATGCAAAAGGCATACTCGCACTCTCTCGAGGTACAAGGCAAACTATTGGATTTTGTATGGCAAACAAGGAACTGACTGGTCGTATAGCGGGATGAGGAAGGTGGAGGGGATCGCGCAGGACCGTATTCATCTACTAAGCGTCTCTGTTACCAACCACACGGGTACCTCCTGCAAAGCATACGTGCCGCAGGCCTCACGAGACTTCTCTTCGAACTTTCATTAATTGTGCATCGATTATTCTTCGCTACTTTTTCCACTGCATCCACACACTTCTAAATTACAAAGATATTGCACGCACTTTTAACTACTTTTAACACATCCGGAATCACATGGAATGTAATTGCTACGAAAAATCGTCTTTGAACGTTGTTAACAATAACAATTACAGTTGTAAATTTGTTGAAATCGTATTTTTCTACAATTAACATTTAACCACGCTTTCTAGTTATTCACTGACAGTTTGTGTTTTAAAAAATTTCGATAAACACAATTACTTTAATTTCAATCTTTGTTTATACTTTTTTATCTGTTACATTATCGACATATTTTTAGGCAAATATTGTCGTAATAATTCATGTGTATTACACGTAGTAAGTTAATATTTAAGATATAAAGTATTTCTTACAAAACAGCTAATATCTATAGATATAAATACATTGAAAAAAGAGCACGCGAATACTCTCGAATAACATACCGCCAAAGTTTCATCGGAGCACTTCTGCACGATATGAACTTCTCATAAGTCACATTAATAGTTACAGCGATGTTAACAACAATAAAAGTTTACACTTTGCAACTTCTGTTTACTCATTCACTGTTGTGATCTTTAGAGCATATGGAATTTTAATTACGCCATGCAAGACGACGATTTAATGCAAACCGATGGGATACGCATAATTTTATATAAACTAGTATAATAGAGTGAGGCATTTTATATGAATAGTATAGTGCATAAAAAAAACATAGCAGCCAGATAGCGTGATATACACAAAATCGAGTACAACGCTACTTTTAACAAGATGTTTTCATAATAATTTCATTCCTTTGGTTTCCGGTTAATATACTTTCATTACATAAGTCCAACTATTATGATTAATTACACAAAAAAGTCTTTGAAAAATGTATCGCATCTTGATGAAATTGAAGAATTGCAAGGTGCCTAACGTGTCGTGAATAGATACAGCCCTGAAAATTGTGGCGGCGAAGCCGCCAAGAGGCGCGCGCAGTCCACGAAATATCCAAGCGTTTCCCCGCGGCCGACATCTTCGCGCGGCCAACAGCTGTTCCGAAAGGCGAGCGAACTCCCCATCGTAATCTGGGTCATGGAAACTGCGCAAAATGAGTTGCACTTGCACCGAAATCGCGCATTTCTTCGAAAACCGGTGGATCGTCTCGAGAATTTCGTCTAATCCAATAGACTGAACTAGCACGCGATACGTTGTTATCCACACTATAAAATGCCATTCGAAATATGCAAGCTCCTGCGACCAGCCGTTGCATATCTGTCAACGTGCTTGACTGGTTCCCGACGAGAGAGCCGTGCGTCGATTGGCCGACGATTTTCGGACATCGACCTACGCGCGAGCCTCGAAACGTGCTAATCACAGGAAGTGTGTAAACGATATTTCATCAAATATACACCACGTGCACGTGAAAAATCACGCTCAATGTTTTATTGAGGTTCAGCTCCGCAGAAAATTTTCTTATTGAACCATTCGATATTGTTTAACGCGTCAGAAGCTGAGCACAGCCGCCCATTCGTTGCGCACGTAAAACGTAATCAGAATCTATTGAATACGTATACATATACCACGTGATCGATTCGGTACTTCTTTAACCTTTAATATTTGTAAATTTGTGAGTTCTTCTCAGAATATTACTATCATGGTTGTGCACATGAAGTAATCAATACACACTTGACTAAGGTTCAATGATGTTTGGAGAAAAGATGAATTCAAATGCATTAATTTTGTTACACAATTCTGATGTTTTCATGTACCTGTAACAGGTTCAACTGATTAAGTTTTTCATTTAAAAATTGTCTTTTGATAGCTTGTACATAATAAAAAGGATTTAAAAGAAATATTTCAAGTCATTTTCGCATTATTTTAATTATTATTAGATCAAAGTAATGAACAGTAGAATAATTTTTCATTGTTTATATCACTATACAGTATACTAAAGAATAACATACAGACTGATTGTCAATGTTAACAATGATATATTTAAATATAATTTGAAAGATTATTTTAGAAATGTTATTCTTTATATAACATTTTATATATTTGTTAAATAGGTTTCTTAAAATCCATATAAATCATAATGATAAAATAAAACTAAGATTGAGATAAGGTATTTAAAGTAAGAAAAGCTTGAAATTATTTTAAATAATAAAAGGAGTTTTAAAATGTTTAAGAAAGTAATTGTGGGAATATCTGGTGGAATTGATAGTGCTGTAGCAGCACTGCTTCTGAAAAAGAAAGGTATTTAAATACATAAGAAATGTGGAACTACATGATAGTTGATAACTTAAAAATATTAAAACTAGAATTGTCAAAGGATATAATGTCACTGGAGTTTTTATGAAAAACTGGGATATTGTTGATGAGACAGGAACATGTCAAAGTGAGAAAGATTATGAAGATGCACAATGGATTTGTGAAAAACTAAAAATTCCACTTATTCAAGTTGATTTTGTAAAAGAATATTGGAATAATGTTTTTAGGTATGTATGTATATCCATATATTTTTCTTCAGAATTAATATTTTAGTTCTACTATTCTTTACAGCTATTTAATAGAACAATATCAGAATGGACTTACACCAAATGCAGATATTTTATGTAACAAGCACATTAAATTTGATAAATTTCTTAATTTTGCACGCACTGAGCTGCAAGCAGATGCTATTGCAACTGGTCACTATGTCAGGACTAGTTTTGGTCCTTACCTTGAACATTTTAAACCAGATACAAGTAAATATTGTTTTCTTCTAATTAATATTAAATTTATATTTCTAATACAATTATTTTATATTTTTTTCAGATGTTAGTTTATTTCAAGCACAGGATAAATGGAAAGACCAAACATTTTTCTTATGTCAAATACCTCAGCAAGGATTACGATATTCCATGTTTCCCCTAGGTGAATACTTGAAAAGTAATGTTAAACAAATTGCTCAAGAAGCTGAATTAGATAGAATTGTTCATAAGAAGGAAAGTACTGGAATATGTTTTATAGGAAAACGAAATTTTCAAAATTTTATATCCGAGGTACAAGATCATAAGTTTAACATAATTGTTTCAATTATATTTTGATAATCATGTATTAATATTTGCAGTACATACCTGATAAACCTGGAGAATTCATAGATCTAGATAGTGGCCAGGTAGTAGGAAATCATATGGGCTTTCATTATTGGACCATAGGTCAAGGAGTTAAACTTGCAGGCTTATCAAGAGCATATTTTGTATATAAAAAAGATATTGAATCGAATAACATCATTGTAGTATGTAGGGAATATGTTACATATTACTGCATTGTTTTATCAATATTGCATATTTATATGTTTTTGAATGTTAATAGGTAGGAGAAACAGATCATCCAGCACTGTATTCAGATTTTATAATAGCAGAAAATGCTTACTGGATAACATCAGAACCAAAAGAATTCAGTGGTTTCGGTAGAATATTAAATAGTGATTTTCGTTTTCAACATACAAATCGCGCAATACCCTGTGTAACTCACAAAAGTTTAAGGAACCAGTTACTAATTAAACTTAGTCAACCATTGAGAGCAATTTCAGAAGGACAGGTACAATTCTTTTACACATTATTTTTTTAACCTATTATGTAGTAATATTTGATAATAAATAATACTTATGTTCATTTCAGTTCATTGTTTTATATAATGGAGAAGAGTGTCTAGGTAGTGCTGTAATCTCACAGAGTGGTCCGTCGTATTTCTCTCTCGACCAAAAAGTAAAAGAGGAACATCATCAAAAATATAACGAGAAAGAGAAACGAATGGAGAGCGCGAGTATGTAATATTTTGTATATTGTAATTTATTGAAATAAATAAAATGGTTGTACATTTTTAATTTTATTTCTTCAATATTCCCTTCTTTGTAACATTGCATGCTCGCGCATTTAATTATATTTCAACGTTAGAATAAACATTATAAAATACTTCGGTTATTATTTTCTTTTTATTTTCAATCCATTATCGATTAATCTATATCTTTACCTTAGAATCTTAAAATAAACATAGCAAAATTATTCTTTACGCAGCTTCCACTGAAACCTGTCCGACAAAAAAAAAAAAAGATCATCTACGACAGCAACTTGAAATTAGAAATAGAAGAACCTTTTCTCGCTCCCGCAGAATCTTTGGTTAATCGGCCTAGTTGTCGAAAAAATAACGGAATAATATAGTCCCAGTGATTGAGCCACAAGACCCTAACAGTTGTTCCTTTTCTTTGAAGCATTGTACGTTCATCAGAGTCCATGCGCGACGACAATGATGACCGCCGAAGAAGATGAAATTTATGGCTGCAACATAGTATACTGGAATTTCTTATCGAACCACGAGGACAAGGCTTGCGTTAACAGGAAAAAGTCGCAAGCTCATAGTGAGTTGATTTTCAAGCTCAACCGGAAAAGGTCCTCCGTGACTCGGATTTCAGAAAGCGATTACCATTAACCGTGAATACCTCTTCCTACGAGATGCTACATTAAACGCTTCCTGGATCACGGATAAGATTGAAATCGAGCAAGCAAAAGAGCTGAAGCATTACCAAAAAATGAAACACGAACTTCTCGATATAACTTTCTTGCGTCAACTTTGAATGCTTTGAATGAATTGGGTGTCTAAAAGAAAAAGGCGACTTTCCCCTAGAGATGTGTCATGCTCGAGCAAACAAAACGGTATCATCCTCTGGTATCGTTTTCGAAAGGGACTCGAGAACGTGTCTCGCGAGGCAACGACCAATCGATGCGGTTGCGTGGTAAAAAAAAAAAAAAAGAAAAGTCGGAAGTATCACGGCGAACTGATCGCTCGGTTCGCCTTTGGGAGGTTCCTACGTTCATCTTGAAACGGCAATCGGTGCTGGCGATGAGAAAAGACTTAATAACGGCTCGGGTCACGTGTAGAATGTAAAACAGCGCGACGCGTTATTGAACGATAACTGCAAGTTATTAGGGTCGATTGACGAGTAACTGGACGTAAGGAGCGCGTAAAATGCCTCTCCCGGTGTGCGTGGCACGTACAGAGCTCCGCCTCGATTGTTGTTGCCGTCGCCATTGGCGTTGACCGCCGTCGTTACATATGGAAATTACTCCCGGTACAAATGTCTCTCCGCGACTAATTTGACCGTACGCGCAATGTTACATTAACATTCGTGCCGAGATCGGAGACGCACAATAGCTTCAGTCGGCTCTCCTCTTCGCGGGCGTGCGGTGTCGCCATCCCTGAAGGTGGTGTGCTCCCGATTCCGATCTGGAACTTGGAATTTGGCGGCCCTCTCGATTCCAATTTGGAACTTGGAAGTTGAAACTTGACGGTCATCTCAATCCCGATCTGAAACTTGGAACTTGGCGGTCCACTCGGTTCCTATTTGGAATTTAGAATTTGGTGGTCCTCCCAATTTCAATTTGGAACTTGGAAGTTGCAACTCGGCTGTCCTACCGATTCTGATCTGAAACTTGGAACTTGGCGGTCCACTCGGTTCCTATTTGGAATTTAGAATTTGGTGGCCCTCCCAATTTCAATTTGGAACTTGGAAGTTGGAACCTGGCTGTCCTACCGATTGTGGTCTGAAACTTGGAATTTGGCGGTCCTCCCGATCCTGATCTGGAATTTAAACCTTGGCGGTTCTTCCGATTCCAATTTGGAACTTGGACGTTGAAACTTGGCGATCCTCTCGATTCTGATCTGGAATTTAAACCTCGACGGTTCTCCCGATTCCGATCTGGAAGTTGAAACTTGGTGGTCCTCCCGATTCCAATTTGGAACTTGGAAGTTGGAACTTGGCGGTGTTCCCCGTGGCCCGATCGGTTCCCAAGACCGCGAGTGACATTGTCCGATCTCGGCCCGTGCTCGAGGAAGCAGCAGCGATGTAAAATCGCGGAGAGATTTTTGGAGCAGGCCACATAGACGGTGAATTAAGAGAGCAAGTACTCAGATCCTCGGGTAGCTCGTGACACGATACGTGGGTGCGATTGCCGCGCAGTATACGCCGCGATGAAGTAGAGTAAGGCAAGAGGTGTATAGTGGTCAGGCTGAGACGAAGGGGGTCGCGACTTGCTTTCAGACAAGATGAGGACCGCGAGCCGTTTGGATCAGTACAACGACGACGACTTCTTCAGCGGTGGCCCGTGCCCTTCTTGTCGATTGGCCGTTAACAAGGAGACCGGTCGACTAAAGTTCGTAAGACCCTGCAGTTCGCGGATTCTGCTCGTCATTGGAGATCGGTTAAGATAGATCGGAACGAGAGGGAGTGATGGGGAATTTTTGTTTGGACCCCGCAGGTGGTGCATGGGCGGAAACGACACTTGGCGCTTTCGCGTGAAACTGATGCTGTTGATCCCCGCGGTGCTGCTACCGATCACTATAATCTTCATCGCTCTGTCGCGGTCGCAGGTGATCGGCAAGGCCCCTTATCACCGCACCTACTTGGTGCACGCGACCAGGAGGCAGGACGAGAGGACCGAGGAGAGCTTTCCGCGTAAGTCTATTGCCTGGGTACGCGTATAACGATGCGCTCGTAAAGTGAACTTGATATTAACGACGTCCGGTTTGTTGGCTGGCTCGCGAAGATTTGAATGGTATAATAAAGTAGAAGTCGCGTGGCGTGATTTATCGATTGTTGCCGGGGGATAGCGATGCGAATGGCTTTCGCGCTAGGTACCTACGGTTGAAATTGTTCTTAAGACTCCTAGGCGTAAATCGTTACGAAGCTATATTGAATTAAATAATTCCGTTGCTTTGAAACGTCGGATGCAGAGCTTGCTCGTCGATTTTAACCTTGTTGCGTTCCTTCAATTCTGTTGCAATCGGTCGGCCTCTGGTTCGATTAAAAGAATTGGTCATTTGTAGAAAAATGATTCTTTAACGTCAAATCGAAGGGATGGAGCTATTAATTGTGGAGCTCAAAATTAATGAGGCATTTTGGTGAAAAGAAAACACGTTTGGTACGAAATGCCCCGAAGACCGCAGCAAGGTTAAAGATACAGCGGCCATCATAGGTGCTGGCCACAGGAGACTAAATATAGGTCATGGGCAGAGAACGATTACATTCCACTAGTAATTTCGAGATCATACGCTGAGCATGAAACAATCGTCGATTATAAGTAAAAAAATACACGAACGACAAACAATAATAATAATAATATTTATAAATCAACAATTTTTATATTAACAATTCACAATATTTGTCCTTCTATATTTTCCAATGGGAACTGCAATAAAATGTGGAACTACAAACGATACAAAAAAGATATACAATTAATAAAATAAAATAACGGGTACCCGACACACCCCTGACGATACAAAAAATATATATAATTAATAAAATAAAATAACGGGTACCCGACACACCCCTGACGATACAAAAAAGATATATGATTAATAAAATAAAATAACTATAAATAGGGATGTATCGGGTACCCGACATACCCCTGACGATACAGGAAAGATATATAATTAATAAAATAAAATAACAATAAATAGGGATGTATCGGGTAGCTGACACAGCCCTGACGATACAGAAAAGATATATAATTAATAAAATAAAATAACAATAAATAGGGATGTATCGGGTAGCCGACACACCCCTGACGATACAAAAAAGATATATGATTAATAAAATAAAATGATAATAAATAGGGATGTATCTTGATGATGGAGGATATAAAATTGTACACGAACAAAACAAAAGATAAAAATTATCGATAGGAATTGTGTTAACAGCGACCAGTCGTAGCGAGACCGAGCGGACCGCCGAAGAGGAGGAGGAAGACAGAATCCTAGTACCTGGAATGAAAACCAGCTACGCGCCGGTGGAAACTCTGCTTCCGCTACGGCACCTTCAACGACGCAAGAGAGACCTGGACGGGGTACTTTATCCAAAGCGATTTCACAATCGAGCGCGCTCTAGCTAACCGATACCGTCCCTCTTCTCCGTCTGCTTTTTACTCCTTCTTCGCCCTTTTTCCATTTTCTCCAAAAAAAAAAACACATACAAAATAATCGGAAGAACAAACGAACAAAAATACGTCCGTCCGCCTTCTCGAGTACTACGATCGTTAGCTTCGAACGAGCATCGCAGTGGCCTGTCGATTGGCGAGAGAGAAAGAGAGAAAGAGAGAGAGAGAGATTCCCGAGGAGAGAACGAAACGATAATTTTCAGGATAATCGAGCATCCTTCTCGTTCGCTGCACCCTCCAAGATCTTGTATCCGAATCGACGCGAAACAAGGATAGGAGATCGGCGAAGGGAGAACCGTCCGCTCGGGTCTGGTGTCAGTAACGAGAATCGCGAGGTGTTGTTGGAAGAGCGAGAAAGAACACGTGTGAGCGATGATCTGAATCTTTTTAAGAAATAACGATGACGGTTTTCTTTTTTTTTTTTTTTCTTGTCTTTTCTCACGAAAACCCTCACCCGTTTCAGGCGGGCGGATCCGCGATGTTCAACTCCTTATGATCTCGCGACGATGGTTCTTCGTTTCGTTTTTAGATTCATAATTAATTGTAATTATGCAATTTTTGTCGCTTTTTTTTTTTTACTTTTATTTACTAAACTATTAGTAAACGATTCTACGGGAAACAGGTGTAAAGTGGAAGAAGATTGTAAAGGGTTGGCGTCGTTTCGCTGTGGACCGCCATTATGGTTGCACGTAGATCGTCCTGAATGAGGATTAACGGTTGGACGATCGCAACTGTGTTTTTTACGAACATTTTCGTGACAGTCTTTTGGAATCCTTCTTGAAGATCGATGATCGTAAAAACCGAGCAAAAATATCACAGAAGGAATCGAGGCGCTTCGGATTAACGAGTGCCATGCGCAGCAACGTTAATTAGAGTTAATCAACATTAAATTAGCGTTACTGGTGCACCGTGTAACTATCGATCGTCTCACTGCCAATCGTCTCGTCTCGTACAAGGTCAATTAAACTTGACATCTCTTTCTCTCTTACCATGGCCGAACAGACCCTGAAGTGAAAAACACAGTTGCTCTCGTTGCACGGTGCACAATTTTCAATTTATTTTTCAATCGCCAATCCGTGGTCGCGTGATTCCTTTTTTCCTTTTTGTTGGGAGTAACATAAATGTCTACCTGACGCAGGGACGATTAGCGGATTACAACGCTGAGAAAGTGGACGATCAAGATTCGGACGAAGACTTAGACAACTTCCTGGACGACTATTATCCCGAAGTGGACACCGATGAGATCAAAGGAAATTCGGGGATACAAAGCAACGATTATCGAGAGTAATTATTCGTTATCGTCGAAAATTAACAATCTCCCAAACTCTTTCTACTTGTTTTATCCATTATTTATTGCACACGATATGTTTGGAATGTTTTCTTTTTTTTTTGTAAATTAGTTACACTTTTAACAGACATTGTAGTGTCTTGGCGTGTTACTGGAATTTCGTGACTGTGTTTCGTCTTATCATTGTCACGAATTTCACGTTTTACTGAAAGCAAACAAATTTCAGCTTTGGACATTCAGAAAACTGTGACTAGGTACTTGAAAGCTATCCCGCGAAATAATTTTCTCAAAGCTTTCCAAACACTTTTAGATCGTCCTAAACAGAGTATCAATGAAAGAAGAAACTATATAAAAAGCTAGGTAAATGAAATGTGTTTATGAATAAACTTAAAATTTTTATTGGTTTATTCCACAAATTTTCCAAACAAACCGTGTACACTATAACTTTTGCCTTTCCACTTCGAGTCGGCTTCCAATAAATTCTTATCCAATTCTTTTTTCAATACCACCAACATATTTCTACTTAACCCTTTGACTACTGTTCACGCCTATTGGCGTCCAACACATGTTGGCTTCCGGGTACTGTTGACGCCTATTTAACTCCATTGTTATTAAAAAAAAATAAAATATTGCTATCTAAAAGAAGCTTAAAATTAATGTCCACTTCAAGTAATATTCGTTTAATGTAATAAATTTCAGTATTTTTAATATTTTAATATAATTCCTCAGAAATGCGTGTCTAACGAAAAATTTCGTCGTACCCAGTGAACGTCCCGAGTGAATTCCAGTGCGTGCCAAAGTCTGCCGTAGTCAAAGGGTTAAACAATAGAAAGCTTTTCTATCCCCAGACCTGTGACAACTCCCATCGAATTATCTTCAGAATCACGTATTTCTCTTTGTTTTGTTATTTAGATACGGCGAGTACACGTACGACACTCGTAAAAGCGAGGAGTTGCGCTCCAAGCTGTTCAACGAGAAGCGCGATGACATCGAGGAGCGTTCCCAGGACGAGTCGGACGAGGGTGAACAGGGTGGCAGACGTTCGATCTCGAACGACGACACGAATCTACCGATCACCGACGACCAACCGGAAGACGAGGCCGCCGCAGACTTCCACGCGTTTTGGAAGGGTGAAGGGGACCCGTGGGCCCTCAGGGAGGCTCAAGGTACACATACGAAGCTGCCCGTCTAATTACTCTGCGTAATTGCTGCCTCATACGCTTTTTAAGAAACAGATGTTCGCCGCAGCAAAAATCATGCTCAAGTACATGGACAGAACCGCTGACCCCTGCCAGGACTTCTATCAGTATGCCTGCGGCAATTGGGCGAAACATAATCCTATTCCCAAGGACAAGGCTGCCTACGACACCTTCGAGATGATCAGAGAGTCCCTGGACTCTGTGCTGAAAGAGCTTCTGGAGGATCCTATACCGAAGGACCTGGAGTCAAACATGGAGGACGCAACCGTCAAGGCTAAATATTTGTTCAGAAGCTGCATGAATTACGGTAGATCGTTTCTTTCGTCGTCGTGATTGATCGATCGATCACACGATTGGATCACGCGAGTTTTAACATGAGACATGTGGCTAGAGATCTTGGAGCAGCGCATGGAACGGCCGCTTATACAGCTTCTGGACGAGCTTGGAGGGTGGCCCATATTAAGGCCCAACTGGGACCCCGAAAAATTCGACTGGCTCCTACTGGTCGCTCAACTGAGACTCTACAACAATGATATTCTTATTTCTGAATGGGTTGCGCCGGATATTAAGAACAGCGATGAATACGTTATACAGGTAGAGGCGTTTGAATTCTTTAAGAATTGTAAAATCAAAGATGTGCTTATGAAAATTCAATTAAAACAAGTTCTGTGTCATGAAATATTACAGTTTTTAAATTTTAACGCTTACGATGCATTGCGAGGAATTTTAGTTACAAGTACTTATTGCTTATTTGTTATCAGATGAAGTGTTAAATCTGGGAAAACTTTAATTGCAGTTCGATCAAACATCATTGGGTCTACCTACGAGGGACTACTTTCTCCAGCCATCGAATATGATCTATCTGAAAGCTTACAAAAATTATTTAATAAAAATCGCCACCCTCCTGGGTGCGTCCTTGCAGAACGTCACCGTGGACGCTGATGAATTGATAGAATTTGAAACGAAACTCGCCAAGGTACGGTTTAATATTCGTTGATTCTAATTTCTGTGATTCTCTGACTTGTTTCGATTATTTAACAATGAATTCGACGTTTCACTTCGTGTTTCATAGATCACGTCCACGCCTGACGAGAGGAGAAACGTTTCGGAATTGTACCAGAAGATGAGTATCGGAGAACTGAGGACTCTGGTGCCGCAAATTAATTGGCATCGATATTTAACGATCGTTCTAGCACGACCGACAAACGTTTCCGAGCCGGTCGTTGTGTACGCATTGCAATATATTCAGGATCTGGTGAACCTGTTGTCGAAAACCAGTCCTCGGTATGATTTCTAATATAAAATTATTAAGCAGACTGTAAATTTTAACGCTTATGATTGAACTATGAAAATGTTTAAAGCGCTGCTTATTTGTCATCAGATAAGGTATTAAATCTAAGAAAACGCTAAGGAATATTAAACATGAGATATTGAGGATATTCCTGGTTTTTAACAATTTCTAAATATCTGTTATTGCAGAACAATTTCGAATTATCTTCTATGGCGATTCGTCAGACACAGAGTGAACAACTTGGACGATAGATTTCAAGAAGCTAAGCAAAAGTTCTATTATATTCTCTTTGGAAGGGAACAAGCTCCCTCCAGATGGAAGAATTGCGTTGCCCAGGTGAATTCTAACATGGGCATGGCTGTGGGCTCGATGTTCGTGAAAAAGTATTTTGACGAGAAAAGCAAAAATGACGTAAGAATTTTGTTTCCTTCGATCAAGAAATTAAATATCTTAGCTTCCAACATTTCTTTTTTACACAGACACTGTCTATGACTCGAGAAATCCAGAGATCCTTCAGAGAGCTTTTGAATCAGACATCCTGGATCGACGACGAGACAAAAGAATTGGCTACCGAGAAAGTGAACGCGATGCTGTTAAGAATCGGCTATCCCGATTTCATTCTACAATCTGAGCTATTGAACGATCGTTACAAGGATGTAAGAATCATAGAGCTGACTCCTTCAAAGATTAGATAAGCTAATAGTCACACTTATTGTGCAAACATGCCTAACTTCTGATCAACTTCCAGGTCATTATTCACCAGGATAAATATTTTGAGAACACGTTGAACATCCTGCAACATTTAACAAGGGTGGAGCAGGATCGACTTGGCAGCCCTGTTAACAAAACCCTTTGGAACACTGCGCCTGCAGTGGTCAATGCTTATTATAGTCGCAGCAAGAATAGGATAAGTCAGTATAGTATCTTTTCCACATGGGTAAAACAGAGAAGATATCTGTAAATTCGAGAATTCTATACAGTGATTTTTCTTTCCCACATAAACAAAAAGAAACAGAGATATCTGTAAATTCTAGAATTCTATACAGTAATTTTTCTTTCCTATATAAATAAAAAGAAACAGAAATATCTATAAATTCTAGAATTCTACACAGTGATTTTTATTTTTTACATAAACAAAAAGAAAAAGAGATATCTGTAAATTCCAGAATTCTACACAGTGATTTTTATTTTCCACATGAACAAAAAGAAACAGAGATATCTGTAAATTCTAGAATTCTACACAGTGATTTTTCTTTCGCACATGAACAAAAAGAAAAAGAGATATCTGTAAATTCCGGAATTCTACACAGTGATGTTTATTTTCTACATAAATAAAAAGAAAACATATCTGTAGATTCTAAAATTCCATATACTAATTTTTCTTTTCCATTGTAAAAAGAAAGGAACATATAGTTTACTAATTATTGAATTACCTTTTACCCTCAGTGTTTCCAGCTGGCATACTACAGCCGCCCTTTTATCACAGATACTTTCCACGGTGTCTAAATTACGGCGGGATCGGCGTTGTGATCGGCCACGAAATTACCCACGGTTTCGATGACAAAGGTCGACTGTTCGATAAGGATGGTAATCTGCATAGATGGTGGAAGGACGAGGCTATTTTCGGTTTCCACAAACGGGCCCAGTGTCTTATCGGTAACCGACGCGACACCGAGTATACCCTGAACTTTTCCTTGTACTTCTTTCTGTCTGCCGATACGAGAACTATTTAATCTTTTAGATCAGTACAGTCATTATACCGTGAGCGAAGTTGGAATGCAGATTGACGGAATCAACACGCAGGGTGAAAATATCGCGGACAATGGCGGTATTAAACAAGCTTTTCGAGTAAGCAATTTCCATTCCTTCACTTTGCTAATTACCGTAGAACCTCCCATATATGTGAACTAATAAGAAAGACAAAAAGTATTCAGATAAAAGAATTTTCAAATGATAGAGCATTTACTTTTTCTAGTGCTAAATTTTATTTATTTAAGTCGATATTAAGAATGTTAACCCTTTGCACTCGGCTGTCCCCTCTCATGGGACATTGTAATCCTAGCATATGATAGTTTCGCAAATTTTCAGTCTTTATTTCAGATCCGGACGTTAAACAGTCATATATGTAAATTTTAATATACGACTTAAACAGAACTAAATAAAGTTTAATATACGCGAATCATAGTAAATATTTCGAATTTGAAAATTTTTGAAGTTAGTATCATTAAACGACTAACGGTCACCTCTCGGGTGCAAAGGGTTAATAGTTTGTTTAAATATTTATGTATCGTTGAATTCTACAATTTTTTAAGATAAAGAACTATTGTTAGATTACACACTGTTTGAATAATAGGTATTCGTATAAGAAGGTTTCTACTGTAAGTATAATTACTAAAAAAAAATAAAGAGTATGTAGAATTCTTAGTAATTATTTTTTTTTTAGTAAATGCAAAGCTTTTGTGCTTGATAAAAATATACTGTTTCTTCTTTTTATCCCTTTTTCAGGCATATGAAAAATGGTTGCACATAAACGAAGAGGCTGACGAGACTCTGCCTGGACTAAACGCAACGGGGAAGCAGTTGTTCTTCCTGAATTTCGCTCAAGTGTGGTGCGGTTCGATGAGACCGGAAGCAACCAGAAACAAATTGAAAACCGCCGTGCATTCACCTGGCAAGTTTCGCGTGATCGGCACCCTGTCGAATTCCAAAGACTTTGCAGAAGTATTTAATTGCCCGTTCGGTGCGCCCATGAACCCGGTTAACAAATGTTCCGTCTGGTGACGAACCGTGTGCTTATTTCTCCGCCAAGTTCATCACAGCATATCAATTGCGAGTCGAGCTAACCGATCAGGTTGTACGTGATTGGAAAATGAAAAGGGGAAATGGATGGTTGGTTGCTCGATTAAGCGAAGGGAATGAATTGTAGGGTGGATGTGTAATCGTTGAAAATAATATTTACGTTCCTGATGATACTGTTAGATTTTTGTTCAGCTCTATGCTTTTGATGATAGCTGACAGTGCTGTAGAGCAGTGGTGTGAAACTCATAACAGTTGTACGAACACGAGCCATCGGATATACAGTTTTAGAGAATTTTTTGACCTGCAACAAAAGAGAAGGGGTTTCCTAAAAACATTTGAACAACCAACACAAGTAATTACTGTACACAGATGTGACCATGAAACTGGTGTTCTTCACAATATGTACCTTTACAATTTGTAATACTTACAAGAAAAGATTTTATTACTTTTAATGAGATCAATTTTTGGGTCACGTGCTGCGTTTTTTAGGGTCTCAATGTGTTTGCCACCACTGCTGCGAAGCGTTGAAATTAGGGATGAAAACAGAGTAATAGGGCGAAGGAAGCGACGAACCGGTTGAAAACGGTGACAATAATTGTTGAGTAATTGTAAGTTGTCGTTTAACGAGCGTAGCAAGTATGTAACGTAATCGACTACTAGGTGGGTACAATCTGTGCCAGTAAAATATGCTGCGTAGCAATAAACAAAACGATTTTCTTGCGCGATACCGCGGCTCCGGTGGTCCCGTGTATCTGTGCAACGGAAGTAGACGTGTTGTGTTGCCTTCGTAGATGTTGAAACAGCTGCGCTGTTTTAAATCGTGTTAAGAATGAAATTGTAAGATAAATACCAGAAATACAATAATAATTTCAGACAGTCATAAAAATCTTTACAATCTATTTCCCTGTATATCCACACACTACTACATGTATTGAATTGTTTTTTTTTTTTTTTGTTCGTAGTTCTATTTTAGCTTACGCCCCTCCTCCTGCCGATCATTTGGCTGATCCCGCGGAATAATCTGAGCCCTGGTGATCGTTCGTTACACCCACGTAATCATCGTACATACTATGGATATAAACTCGTTCACGTTACACATTTCCTTTTTCGCGAAACACGCGTGTCTCGCGAATGTCGAAAAAGAAAAAGAGGCGAGGAAATATCGTCGTCTCGACATTCATAGCCTGGCATACACACCATCATTATCATCCCGCAATGTTTCCACGAAACACACACACACACACACACACGAAGTTTGTTTCATCGATCGATCGAGCGAACGTATGTCACTTCTTTCGTTTCATATTATTATTATTATTTTTTTTTTTTTGTTACAAATCTCTCTTAGTCTCGCGTGATATAATAAATAGTGTAATAAAATCGTCGAACGTCGCAGATATCAACGACACCGTGTACGCGAAAAATCGTGGTCGTAGTGGCATAGTTAATAAAAAAGTTTCGCAAACGTTTGCAGCATCGCAAGGGTTAAAAAATACAAGGAATGAACTATTCTGTTTGTAAATGCGATATCGATTGACTATCTTGTCGCGTTGTACTATGGTACTCTAAATGTCATTAAAATACTTCAGTCAGAACAGCGCTTCAATGTGTCTCAATGAACGAACTTTCATTCGATTATTTATTGACTCGTTGAGGTTTACTTCAGTTTTTCTCTTGTTTCATTTTTTCGTCTTTCTTTTTCTTTTGTTTTTGTTTTTCTTTCAAATTCTTGTCAGTCAAGGAGAAGATCAGCGTTTTGCATACAACGATGCCCATATGTAAGTACCATCACGCTCTGCTCGTACAAACTTGCAACACAGAAAATCGGGGTAAGAAGTGTCTCAGCAATTACATAATCCTATTTTTACAATTTTTATTTACGTATTGCCGTCTCGTGACGGAGCAATCGATCGGAATAGTATGGAAAAATAAAATCGTACATACATCGATTTCTTAATTACTTAGTATAAAGCAAATTTATAACGGAGCATGATGTTGTTTAAATCAACAGTATAACGGTGAAATTATTACCGTTACCATATTCAATGATATCCGGTTAAAATGTGATTAATCAGTTGAATCGACGCGAAAGCTAGATCATATAAAAATCCATTAAAAAATGTTCTGTATATAATCGTTTGTGATCACACAAAAGTTTGAATTTCTTTAAGCATTTTAGAATTCAAGTGAAACAATAATACTTACAAATTGTATCATATGCTTCATACTAATTAATTTTTATAGCATGGATTACAGACATATTTGTGGTCATAAGTTGTACTAATAAATCAGGAATTTTGCGAATACCATCACGTATTACTAACATCTTTTGCTCCTTCACATTATTCCTTTCCTTTTTTTTTTTTCGCTTTTAATCAATACAGGCAAAATCGTAGCTCGAATTTTGCGTTTCGTAAATTTGATGCTCATATACCCGTATAATTAAAAGTACAGTCACGTTATAACCCGATAACCGATACGAACAGAATTATTAAAAACCATACGAACAGAATTTTGGCTCGCCTGTACAAATATTTAATGATTAACTCAGGAAGTCCATTTTTTCTCCGACCGAAATTGATAGCGTGAAAAATCATAGATCAAGAACAACGAAAAGAAGTTACGATTGCTTTAAGTTAATTAAAAAAAAAAAAAAAGAAAGGTGAAAGAAAAATATCAAATTGATAGAACACGCGTAAGTATGTATATCGAGTTAACGAGGATTTTTTTTTCTCGATTTACATGCACCCTGCGTTAAAAAAAGCACGCTTTTCCCCATCGTTTCATTTTCCTCCAAATTTTACGTAAGATCGCGTTATAGACATTCTTGAGTGATATTAAATACCACATGGAAATTCGATGGCCTTAAACCTATCTTCTGTTTTCTTTATGTATAGCCATTACAAATTATACGATAGTTTAGATTTTTTTTATCCTCTATGACGCTTTTTATCAAAATTCGTCTATTAAATATATATATATATATATATAAATATATATATGTCTCGCGTTTGCTACTTCCGTCCACCTCTTAATTCAAGGTCAATTGGAAATACAGCTCAACTTCCGTTTTCTTTCAAACGTCTATTACCACGGTTACGTATACGAATTGCATTAACAAGTATCTTCACTTGTGCAGAAACTGGTACTCCAATATGTCCTCTTCATCTGCAAAAGAGAAACGTGCGTCTTATGCTTTAAGCCTCAAGGGTGGACATTTTCATAGCTGCACTAAAAGGACATACTATGTGGCGTGTCTGGGAGCGTCTCAACGATTGTGAAAAGAAAAAAGAAAACGGGGAAAAAGAAAGATATCGTAAAGGGAACGGGTACAAAGAGCTACTTAAGTGATTTGTGTGTGACTTATGCAAGAGTGACTGCAAAACTATCGGCAATACAAGGGAGAGACAAGTGTTTCTACTGTCAGATCACGATAAAACGCATTCGCACATTTATTTTTACAAATACTCGTACGATGCTGCACTTTCTTCGAACAGACATTAGAATGCAAGAGAATCTCAAGACAAGTTTAAAAATGCACTGTGTTCTTTTTCTTTTCTTTTTTTTTTTTTTTTCTTCAAATAAATGATTTTCGTGGATGGAACTTAAAAGAAGGGTCAACTTTAAGTAAAAGAAAAAAGAAAAACAAGGAAATGAAATAAAAGGAAAAAATAGTTAATCACAAAAGTTAAACAAATGAAACTGTCGTGGTAGTTGATCTCTACTGAGTATATTAATGAAATTACTCGGATCGAAAGACGAAGTATGTAGTATGTACGGAAAGAAAAGGAGATCAGCGGTGAGTCACTCGACGTGACAAAATAAAATACACTCACAGATATTGTCTCTGCTATTGTTGTCCAAATCGCTAGTCTGTGTATGAATTTCCTCGTGCATACGCCGGTCTGCATCAATCATCAGCGCAGCACAAGGCACAAAAATGACTCGATTACGTCTTTCGTATGATGTAATCCACATGCGCACAACGTAAGTTGCAAAGGGAATTGAGTCGTTTGTATGTTAGACAGAAAGCAGCAGGTCCTTTTAGAGCGGCACGATAAAATAGAAAATGAAAAGAAACCAAATTCGTAGTATGCCTGCGAGTTGCAAAATTCGTATTATCGTTCGACACACTCGTTCCTTCTCTATTTTTCTTTTTTTTTTTTTAGAAGTGAGTATTGTATTACGTTTGTATAACGAGATCCAACCAGACAATTTTTCCGCACTACAAATTTTGCGTTTCTCAGACATACTGTACACAACCTGTCTGCAACATAAAATATGTATATATTTTACAGAATAATATATAATGATTGGTATCGTAATGATATCGGTAAATCAGTTTATGTAAAACTACCTTCTTAAATATCGAATTACATAGAGTGTCGTTTGCGGTGAAACGAAAACACGTTCATTTGAAATTAACGATTAAATGCCGGTGCGCAATTTTCCAATGGAAACCTTTGCTGTACAATCTATTCGTTACGTGTGCTTATAAAACTGGTAAAAAATTTCTCATGATACATACATATAATAATACCACTATATTTATTCTCTACAGGGGGCAGTATAAAAAGTGCCTATTCATCGATGATAATAATTATAAGATGCCGAAGAAAAACGGAGGAAGGTGTAAAAGAAAGAAAGAAAAGAAAAAAAAAAAAAAAAAAAAAAAAGAGCTTCGTTGCTGTTTTTGGAAAATTGCACTAGAAAATTGCAAAATCGGATTGGAATTTTTCAAACATGGTTCCATGTTATGTAAAAAAGACATCGACGATACCTCTATAATATTAATAATAATAATAATAATAATAATGATAATAATAATGATAATAATAATAATAATAATAATACGTTTTATAAACATTAAGGAAGCAATGGAAATAGTTCGTGTAAGTATAAAAAGTAGTAAAATCAATATAAAAAATAACACACAGAAAACATTAAATTGTTTTTCTCTCTCCTTTTTTTTCTTCAACGTTCGAAAGCAACAATTGAAACACCACATTTGAAAAATGCAAATATTTCTAGCGGCATTTTATAAAACGAACATTAATCAGATACAACGTGTGATATGCTAAATAAAAATTTATTATAATAATAACGCAACGGCAAGACGCAATTAAGTGTGACGAATGTTTGTTGAAATTAAACAAGCTTCAAATTTGTGCGAAAGATGCGGAAGATAATTCGTATTTTGTAGATAAGATGACATCAATGAACATAAAACGGTAAGGAAATGCATACACCCGGAAAGCTTCGTATATATAAATTATATGTCGCAGTTTCTTCTTCATTTTTTTTTTTTCCTCGATACTTTCTAACACTGATAAGATGGCACATTTAATATGAGCATAAATTCGTTCTATTTACATATTGTCGGAACCTGTGATGCAACACCACATAACATAATTGTAAACAATTTTTTGTTGTTCATCACCGAATAACTTGAATGTTAGTAGGAATACAATGAAAAAATTGTCCTTCACGCATGGACAATGTGATTTAAATGATTCACCAATAATTGCCCGATATACAATAACATTTTGCATATTGCATATTTTCTCTTTGTACATACGTTATATATAGATTCATTTCGTTCTTCTTCTTTTCCATTTTGAAGCAGATTAGTTTTTTTTAAAAAAAGTGTGTTCGCCAAGCAATAATTAGTGAATCGTTTAACATTTCGAAACAATATCCTCTCGATTTTAAAGAAATAGCTGCCCCATTGTCGTAGACAATCCTAGAACGCAAGCAATGGAAAAATATTAATAAAAATACGTACCTTTCATTTTTTTTTTTTTTTTTTTTTTTTTTTTTTAATAAAATAAGTATAATTTACATGCATTACGTAGCGAATTATTGCAATGTTCATTACGTAAATTCATCGACATAAACCGTGTTATTTACATGACCATGCTTGTGCTCTACTTCATGTGCGATCGTGCTTTACATCAACAAGTACACCGTAATATATTTATAGTAAAGCGTGCGGTATAGTGTATGTATAATAATGAATTATCGATATTAAATACTGAGTTTCTCGTACATAATAGTTGTACTAGTCTCGTTACTGCTATACGTATGCTAAACTTCAACACAGCAGTTGCATATCTCATGCATAAGACCGTAAATTTATTTGGCCTTTATTTTTATTAAACTGCAACTTTACGATTTTATTTTTAATTTATTTCGTCTGCCTTGTACGAAAATTTAATCTAACGCAAATTTCATGTGTCTACTCATTTTAGAACGCACTGAATTTTCAAAATCGTACTGTTCAAATAATAAAAACAAGAAAAATAGCAAATGAATTTTGTATAGTCAAATGGCTACTCGAATAGAAATAAAATTCTAAAGTTGATCCAAATTTTAAAGACGTTATTATCTTTATGGCATAAAAAATACCTGTTTCACTCTTTGTTGAATTTAAACCTTATATTTTGATGCAACTTCTTTGAACCTCAATATATACATTTACATGTTACATGCAAATATTTTAACGAATATAAGATACATTTGATAGAGACGAACTTTCAAGAATATTATTGTCAAGTACATAGTACAAAGTGGAATGCAAAGTTTAGAAGACGTGTGAACAAATTGTTAAAACCTCAAATACGAATTACATAAACCTGAAAAGTAATTTAAATAGGGCAGCGAATAAATACTTTGAAATATTGTATAAAATCGATAGTAAACATGCGCTATTTTCGATATATATAATTTTCATTCATTAGCGTGTATTATTAGAAGAAATATTATGAAGATAATACGAGAAAGATAAAGGATGCCTAATATCATATGAATTTGCAAGATCGTATTTAAACTAGAGAATAAAATGTTCCAAAGTATTCATTCAAAATGTTCAATTATTTGTTGTATTTTCCTCCAAATTTATAACTCATCTATTTACAACACCGGCATCTACATAACATCAACAAAGAATTCACAAGGATTTCCCATCGCAATGCGAAATGACTGTCTACTACCAGATAAATCTTGTTGGTTCTGCTGATTCCCTGAACCAGTTCCTGTCTGCACAGATTGTTCAGAACCGCTGGAACGACTGCGACTACCGTTAGACCTCTTTCCGTTCGAACCATTTCCATTGCCAGAATTCTTACTTGGCATAGTTGGCACTGATGGAATATGCAATTCAGATTCAGATGCTGAAGAACAAGACTTCAAATCGTGAATAGGTTCTTTGCAAATATGTTCACTACCTGCGCTACTGCCGCCTGATAAAATATGTTACTTTGAAATATACACTGAATGTCTATTACGCTGATTATGATATAGGCATGATCCTCACCTGAACCGCTATGAACACTTTCTTCTCGATGATAACCATATACAGTTGGCTCATTGGTGAAGTTGAACGGCATTGGACTGTAACCAGTTGCAGAATGAGGTGCATATGTTCCTGAATAAGGCATGTCCCAGGCATTCGGCGGAGGTAATGGTCCGACTGTATCGCAATCTAATTTCATGCTACTCATGGCCGAACACAAGTCACCGAATATATAATAACATTGTTCGGAAAATGTTATCTTATTCACGGCATGCCTAATGAAGCCGGCTTTTAACATAAGAGATGCGTATTTTCTTGCATCGCGTCGATCAATAAATCCTTCTACATGAGTGTGAAGCCAATCTACAACATCTGCTCCAATAAATGCGTTTGGAATTATTATTTTAAGCCACATACGATCACGAATTTCCAACCCTGAGTCAGGCCGAGCCATTGCTCGTACTACTGTTGGCATGTCGGTATTCACCGTAAGGTGAAGTTCTTCTAACGGTCCTAATTAAAATGTAGTTTTCACTGAATACTTATTAATTTGTAATAGTATGTTAGTCGTCCTTTTGTTACGATAAAAACTCACGTTCGGTATCTGGTAATGTGCTTGCAAGACTGCTCGATGTCGACGTTAATGTTGTCGCACTCGGTGGACGTGGAGGAAAACCTTCACCCCTTATAGCAGCTGTATGTGCTACCCAAGCACCGGGATCTATAGGCCGTACAGGTTCTGTACGCGGTATTGTAAAGTAGCCTTTCGGATTAGGATCCCAGCACTTTGCAACAACTAGTTTGATTGGTCTAAAAATTATATTTGTAGCCATGATAAAACTTGTTATAAAGTTTTTATTCATTTATTAATTAAATCTTGAAGTGCTATTCCTTTAAACATACCCTGGTTTTTGAACTACTTCGCGTAGTACTTTAACTGCCTCGTCATTAGACATATTTTCAAAATTAATGTCATTTACTTGAAGAATCATATCACCAGGTTCTATTCGACCATCTAGAGCAACTGCACCCCTGTACACATTAAGATTAACTCAAATGAGAAAATCTACTATTGCAACCATACTGAAACTACTTCATTATATACTCTGTTCTAATGATTCATTATACAGAGCTCTTTGTACAATATAATTTAAAAGTTACTACAATCTGACACATACCCTTTCATTATTGAACCAACATAGATTCCACCATCTCCACCTTTGTTACTTTGACCAACAATACTAATTCCAAGAAAATTAACAGTATCCATATTCAATGAAACTGTTATGATGTTTAAAGACATTGTGCTATCTGTGATACTGCTAAATGATGATGTTCTAGACATAGGTGGCAATCTATGGCGCCTTCTTCTTTGTAGTCTACGCCGATCTAATATTTAAATATACAAAATTCATGTTTTGGTCTAAACATCAGAATTTCTTTTTCTCTGTTTAAAATATATTTACCTAAAGTTGCCCTGTCAACTGTACTACTCATATTAGTATGTCTGCCTGTAGTTGATGTTATACGGCTACTAGCATCATCATCTGACTCTAAAAATGTTGTTGTTTCTAAATCTGAACTTAAAATAGAAGCAGTCTCATAACCATGGCCCGATCTGTGCTTTGAATGACCATTTATACGAAGTCCTAAGTCAATAAATAAAAAAAAAAATGATGTGTGAACAATAGACTTTCTATCTTTATTATTTCTAATAAGGCACTATTCAGAAGAATTAGAAATTAACTAGAGATTAATTCACACAGCTAATGACATACCATTATATTTATTGTATTTTTCATATTTATCTGAATGATGTCTTGAACTTTTATGTAAATGATGCCCTTGTCTGCTACTTGTAATACTTTCAGTTTCAGTTAATGTGTCATCATGTGACAATGGAGGTGGACCACGAGTTGTGTGACCAGGTGTCACATGATCAACTCTATCATGTTTTGCTTCACTATGTGCCACTGAATCTGTGCACTGTGATGCACCATCTGACACATTACTGCCTTCAGCAGATACCAGCTATTGTTAAATACATTTTTTTGTTAAGAACTTCTTATATTTTACTGAATTCAAATTCATATTTTATAAAAGTCTTTTGTAGAGTAAAAAAGAATAATCTTATCCTTATAACTTAATATAAATAAAGATATACATGCTTCCAGACTAAATTGCATATTTATAAACTTTGTATACATGAAAATGGTCATAAAACATATTAATGATCTTTGAATTATTGATAATTCTTGAAATTAATATCATTAATTATAGAATACATTTCAAGATGCAGCACAAAAAATAAATTATCTTTTGTTTGGAATACATCCAAGTGCTTATCATAAATCTTTAAAAAAGTGAAATATAAATTTTTTAACAATCTTACCCAAGAAACAACCCGTCCATTAAAACAGGGAAGATGGGCATCATCATCTACAATTTCTTCTTTCACCACACTATTGAGAAGATAAAAATGGTTTTAATATGCCAATTATTTACTTTATTAGAAAACAATAAAATTATAATAGATAATACAATGAAGTTATAAAAATTTATAAAAAGAACTGAAAGGTACAAGTAATGCAAATAATTTTAATAAAAATGTAAACATTTATCAACAAGGGTACAATAACTAAAAATATAAAATCTATAATTAAGTATCGTTTGCGATAACTTATCCTATATAAAAATATAATGTAATGACCATAATAGTATCACAAATTTAAAAAATACAACCGGAAGTACATTGTCAAAAGCAAACGTAGAACAAGAGATAATTGTCAAAATGTAACTCTATCTTCAAAGCGGATACTGTTTAAATCGTAGGGCATTGACTCGAGTCGAAGATGAGAGATAATTTCTCGCGATGGTGACAATAGCTAATCCGTACTACTGCAGAAGTAGGAGCGTAACATTCAAAAGACATGCGTATCGGTGTAACACTCACCCAAAATCATCGTCCATTGATTTGAAGAAATACTTATAATTCGGCCGATTCAAGACATTTTTGAAGTCGGCAAGAGTGACCCTTTCCGGTGAGATGGTGAGCTTCACCAGGTAAGGGGTTTCCTCATCGTCAATGTGATATATGATTTTAGTCTCTTCCATTGTCGGAACTCTATTATTCTACGTGCATTTGCAATAAAACTGATTCACCCAAAGCCCACTAACATGAACAATTCTCTTAAACCAATATGGCGCGTCACAGTTCGAGCCAAAGCCCTCGCGCGTACGATGATCGCACGTTCATGAAGCCTACGGGTTTACATGAACTCCGCGATGCGTAACATTATTACGACTGCGTGCGGCAAGTTACGAGCAAACTGTTGACATTATTCACGAGACTCGCGCAGCGCGTATTCGTTGCTTTCGACGGGCTGAATTAAACGTCAACATTCTTGTCGACATAACACACTCGCGGCGGTCGGCTCGACACTCGACAGTACGCTCGAGAATTGGAAACGGACGAAGATAGAAAGACAATCTCGACTCTCATTTTTACACCCTTTCAGCTATTCCCTGCCTCCATCGTCAGATGGCATTGCTGCACCATTGTTGAAGATGGCGAAGGGTTCCGAAATTTATTATGCGTAACGCTCTTACTTTAAAAGTTAAAATATATATTTCGTGTAGTTGCAATCCTCTTTTTTAAATTCAGAATTGTTTTTCACATCTTTTTCCTACAAAAAATGCCCACACGAGGTATGCTTTCATTATTATTTCTGTGGAATTGTAATTCATACCCATAATACTTGTTTGAGAGACTAACGCTATTAAATTGATATCATGTAATGATTAACATTTCTCTGACAATTTTTATTTTAATCGCTATTGTTAAGTTTAAAATACACAGTTTAACTGATTCACAAAAATTTCAATTAATCGTTGAACGGACAGAATTACAGTAAACATACATATGTATTAATTATGCAGAAATCAAAAAACAGGTGTAATGAAATTTCGAACTTAAATTAGCTAAGACAATTCTCACTCTCGAGCACAGCAGTTAATCAATTAAGGTCTTTCTGTGTTTTATATCAGTTTGTTCATCGATAAGAGATAACGTTCGTTAGATTGCAATGTATAACTTACACATTATGTTCTCGTTAATTTTTATTATCGTTCTGTTAATCTTAACGTTAGATCAAACGCTGCAGAAACGAAGGGACGACTATTCTACGCCGATGCACGATTATGCTTTATTACCGCCGCGGTGGTACACGACCCTCAGTCCCATTCAGCATCCGGTGAACAATTCGGGAAGCGAAAATGCGACGTTTGCATTCGATAGCCTCGCGGTAACACCGTGATCGCGCCTTTTCAAGTGCTGGGTAATTTCCATGTACGTTCACACTGCGTCATTAAGCGTGATTCTATTCATTATTTTTTTTCCGGACAACAACAACAACAAAAACGAAGAAAGACACTGGCGTTGCCCGGCTTTCAATCCGACCGCGGGAAGCGCCGACTTAATTATACGGTCGCGCGAGCGGAAGCAAAGGGATTTTAAATGAAATTAAATCACGCATCCGCGAAAGGGAGCCGCAGAATCCGCTCGTGCCAGCGTAAATCACGTTGTTGTACCTGTGTTGATAAAAGAAATTACGGTGGGAAGCGGTTTTTATTATCAATTCACCGTCATTAAGTAATGCTCGAGGCGGGTCATCTGTAAGGTGTGAATGTATTAACACGCGATTATGCGCGTGAAAATAATTAAGAACCGTGCATCACATCTATTTATATAAATGTATTTCAAGATAATTGAAGGCTAACGCCTAAGCTGGTCGTTTCTACTTTTGGCCGTTTTTAGATTAGTATGTATCCTACTACAGAAAGCAAGCTCTACAGTTAATTATAGTAATTAGATTATATAGTCACTCTTAGATTAGGATTGTTCATATAGAGATAGATTATTCTGTTACTAAAAGAAATGCTCTATTGTTTATTATAATAGTTAGATCATATTGTAATTTTTAAATTAGAATGTATTCTATTATTGAAAAGAAGCTTCATCGTTTATTATAATACAAATCTCAGATACAAAAATATATGTTACAAGTTATAAGGTACACATAAATCAGTAGAAAGAAAATATGTTTCAATGTTAACGGTAAGAAAAAATGTATCGTAATTTATGTCAAAGCCACATTTGTCTGATTAGCAATTTAAATCAAGACTTAGAAACTCTCATTCAAGACTGCTTTCCGATTGCATTAAACGACACATTCAATGGAGTAGAAAATTTTTCTACTAATTCCTCGCAACTGTCCTACTGATTTACGTTTTTAATCATTGTTATCGACTATATCCTGTACAAAGGTCTGCCATTTCTGTTCCCAAATGTCGAACGCCTTTCGTTTCTCGGAATCATCTAGGCTACTGTAAGCGATCGAGTTCCAGGCCAATTGTTTGAGACTTCTGAGATCAGCGTGTCTCGACATTAACGCCATAAACGCCTCGTAGAAGTCGTACGTGAGTGCTGTAGCACCCCATAAACCGGGATCATCGTTGGACACCACCACAGGATACCCGTTAGCGAATAATGATCTGGCAGCATGATTTCTGAGATCGTCGACGAGCTTCAGGACTTGATTCGAGATCGGATTCACTTCGATGGCGATGTTCATTCGTCTGGCGATTTCCACGATGAAGGGGTGGAAGGTCAACGCATATCTGGAGGAAAATTATGTAAATTAATAACGTTGAGGAGAGCTTTATCCAGTTGTATCGTTGATCGTTAAAGCGATTCTCTTTTCACTCCTCAGGTTTTTGACTTGTCTTTCGAATCTTGGCGAAACGATAAGATAAACGAGTGAGGATAGATGATAAAATACAGAGATACAGCTATCGATCGAAATGCTCTGATAGAAGAAAGCTCTGACTTATAGTCTCGATGTAGATCTCGAAATAACTTTATTTGCATCGATCTTTTGTCAATTTTATAACTTTATACAGATCTCAAAATAATAAATTTATCATTTTCATGGATGTTTTATTAGTTTTAAGGGGAGCTCGAGGCAATTCTTTAAGTTCATGTTTCCCATAATTTTAAATAAAGCTATCGATCGAAATGCTCTGATAGAAGAAAGCTCTGGCTTATAGTCTCGATGTAGATCTCGAAATAACTTTATTTGCATCGATCTTTTGTCAATTTTATAACTTTATACAGATCTCAAAATAATAAATTTATCATTTTCATGGATGTTTTATTAGTTTCAAGGGGAGCTCGAGGCAATTCTTAAAGTTCATGTTTCCCATAATTTTAAATAAAATGATTCGTTCATGTTTTTGGAAAATTAAATAGTTCCATAAATTTGTTTTTACTTACCCGTGGCCGATACGTAAAGTGTTTAACAAAATAGCGTCGACAAGATTTTCATCGGTAGAAGAACCCCACCAATTCGTTTCCCCCGCGTGAAAAAAGAAGCTAATATTATGTTCACCAGCATCCCTCAATAAATCCGCGAAATATTCAAGAGTGCGCCCTTTGTCTTCCTGGCCGACCAAATCGAATCCAGCTACGAAGTTAGGATACGATCCCTTCAATTCTTTCATGATTTCAATATAATCTTCCACTCTTCTGTGGTAAACGGATCGTTTAGGAGCATAGATCAGTTTGACTCCAACAAAGTCTGGATGCTCTTCCTTGAATCTGAACGAGGAAAATTGTTTATCATTGTTGGATAATGTTTGATATTTTTGTTGATGACGCGAACTAATCGTTCAGCCCCGATTTTCTGATTCACTCGATGCTAAAAAAGTTAATTATCATGTCCGACATGGTTGGTGACACACGATAGTCAGCAGAACATAAACTTCCGTTTGAAAAGAAAAAAAAAAGAACAGAGAGGCCAAAAAGAAATTGTTGAAAGCACAGATATTACATTTCTTCTCTACTTTAATATCTTAGACCAAATCTTTGAATTAGATTTAAGTAATACCAGAATGTTTACTTTTTCCACACAACTTGCGTTAAGCTATTCTACATTTCTCTAATCGATTAACACTAGATTGCCGGATGTTGGGTATATACCTATTTTGCCTGAAACATATGGATCTTTGAAATTAAGCAGTGGGGACGGAAAGGAATTAGTATTTTCATATATTTTATAATTCTATTAAAAACCAACATATGTTAAAAAAAAAAAATATATTTTAATTTTTCTATATACATAGCAAAAGAATCATAAGTGAGTCAAATTGGCTCAATCCGGCAATCTAGTGTTAAGATTCACTCCTTAAAAATTGAACTTTTATTCCGTTCTAAAATTAATTTCCCTGCTCTAACAGTAACTCAGTGTATTCTTGAAAAGAATATAAAACACATGTCTGTGCAACTTCTCCAGAAACACCAGGAAAACGGAACAAAGGAAGTACCTTTGAGTAAGGTTGTCATAGATACCAACCAGATCCCGAGGAGTGTACTCTGTGCCATCGAAATCGTACAAGGTTGGCAGGGTAGATCTCAGTTCAAGATACATCACATTATCCTCGTGCAGCTCCTTCAGACCTTGAAGGAAATGATCCCCGTAAACTGGTTTATACGTCAGCAAAGGATTGATGAATGCGAACGCGTCTTTAAACTTATCCCAAGCCTTGTCAACGTTAGGGTAAGCGTACATGGGATCATTGCACTCCATCGACATCCTCTTCCTGATCATGTCGTTCACGACGTTACCACGTTCTAAGTCTTGTCGTACCTCTTTCAGCAGCTTCCAATCGCACGAGTCGTCCGGCACTCGAAAGAAATGAAGCTTGACGACACCTTGGTCCACGCAAACGTACAAATTATCCCGGAACGTTATATTATGATAAATATAGTCGCTGCTAACAAACGAAGTATCGTGAGCATGGAGCACCGCTCCTTTAGGCATACGGCGGAGTATTCGAAAGACCTTTGACTTCTTAATTGCCTCCTTCGCCTCGAGGAAGTTCCGTGCAGGGGAGAACAGGCGAGGATTTTTGAAGCCTGCAAAAATTGGACATGAACCAGCAGATGTTTGGTAAAACAAAAGTCAACGGTCAAATAGGCGACATTAATTCTGTGCACAGCCTTGTATCCACGCGACTATAGAAGCGGAGGCTGAAACAAATGAGTGTAGATCAAGGAACAATTTACTGTTTAAACCTCTTGCACTGGAAAACTATTAATGACGTCTGTCGATCTGTGGATCGTTTAGGATGAGTACGTAACGAGCATCGCTCGGTTAACTTCCAGCGCAAGAGGTTAATCTACAACGAGGAAAGAAATTTGTCTAGCGATTGACTGCAAGATTAACGATTAAATGATAACAGGATTCTAGCGATCCGACATAAGCGACTGTTGAATGGAACACGTGCTACCAATCTAACAGGTTTCCGACCTGTCTGTGTTATTATATGCTCCGCCGACTGAACTTTCCGAGACATTATCCAAGTTTTTAAGTAGCGAACGAACCAGCTTCCAATTCTTCCTCCTTTGCCTTCATTAAGACCACGTTGGCGGCTCGCTCGACGTCGTTTAAGGTCATACTGGCCCCCAGCATCAGCTGTTGCTCGTACTCCAGTATTTCATTCCGTAGGGCCGTGTAATTGCCACTTATAAATGCAACACTTGCACTCACGCAAATCAACAGTAGTATGAATGAAAAAACGAATTTCTTCATGATGGACGATATTGATGTATGTGACACGTTGTGCCTACACGACACTTTCACACGTGAACAAGGCTAGAGCCGAGCGACCCAATCACCTCCACCGTTTGTACTCTACTGACTGATCGATTCTACCAAGACGTTGTAGTTATACTCTAAAGGTGGGTCTCCACTTGGATCAGATCATCGTATCGTATCCCCGGTCACAGCGATGAGGACTGACTGGGATCGATCACTGCTCCACGTAGGTAGCTGTACCAGAGCCAGAGGATACACAGACGTCACTACGTACGTAGCTGTATGAAAGTGGAGGGTATGGCTGGGGTCAAGGCTGTCATAGCTTGTGTTGCAGTCTCAATAGTGTATTTTCTGTTTAAGGGATATGATGCTACGAAGTATACTACAGACCAATCCAATATTTGTCGGTTTTTCGCATCAAAGAACGGAACGATAGCATTTGTTTACTTTGTGACGAACGAAGAGCGTTTCTGTTTTGAACGCTTGTTCCCACTTCGTTGTCGAGTTGATTGCTTTGGATACACAAAATGTAAAATGAGCTGTTCAATTGAAATAGCTACAGCATCATACGTTTATATGTATTATCTACTGAAGTTTAATAAAATGGGTAAATTGCTTGGCAACGGAATAGAAACGAAGGTCGAGACGTTCAGAAAGAAATGCTTCTCAGCAAGTCAAATTAAAACATCAACAAGCATATGTTATCGTCCCACTTTTTTAACGGCGAAAAACCAACAAATGTCGAATCATATCCCTAGGATAGACTGGGGGTTTCTTTCCTTATATAAACATAAACAGAAGATAAAAACTCTTGAGGCAACAGCATTAGTTGTGACAGTCGTGACTCAGACTGTATCCTTAGCTTTGGCACAGCTAGGAGAGCATGTAGTGGTCGATCCCAGTCAGTCCCCATCGCTATGATCGATGATCTGATCTAAGTGGATACGTGCCTCAATAGATCAAATACATAAGGTCGATGCTTGTTCAGCTTTCTTTCAACTTGAATTTTGGACATACACGTATAACATCTATGTAATGTGTTCGTTTTTCTTCCTTTGTCCTTTCTTGTGATTATGTGCTGAATTAATTGTTGATCTTGAGGCGATCGAATGTTTCTGGAATTTGGTTTCTTCTACAAATATCGTTTAAAGTAAATTTCAAGATTTATGAGGAACGGTGAATTGCTATTCATCTTAAAAAATGAGAGTTTATTTTGCGATCAATAAATTAAACAGGTCTTTTTATCAATTAATGTAAGTAATCTGTTATTCATTTTCAGTATCTTGTTATGTCTAAATAACGTCATATGTTTTATAGTCTTCAGTTAAATTGCACGAAAGGCAAACAGCTTTGGTTACCTCATTAGCCGAAATATAATTATTTCTTTCATCGCTAATAATGTATAAAAAGTATCCCTACTGTGCAAATATTGACCAGAAAGTGGATTAATCATTACATTCAGAATATTTCAATAGCGTTCAATTAGTAATGTTTACGTTTCAGTATTCAATATTTTAAAAGATATAAACAAGACAGGGCCAACATGAAATGATAACTGAAGGATCGATTAATCGAGAAGAATGTGTAAATTACAAAGCGTTATACCTATCCGTGGAAAAGATTTATTTTCTGTGCAGAAACTTATTTCATTACAAACTACAATCAATCGGTTGAAAATAACAAATGCTTAATTCGCCGGGCAAAAATACAAAACGCTCGCGATGGCTTTGCAAAAAGTCATTCGGATTCGATCATTTAAGATTCCCTCTCGCCATCAATCTTATGAATTTTTTTTTTCACCTGACAATGAGTCACGTTGAGCATACGCTTACGCAAAAAAAAAAAATGTTTTTTTTTAGGGATTCGTTCGAAGTTACCGGAACTCGGTCATCGCAGAGGAAATCTTACAAAACTGTTTTCGAACTTCTGGCGAGTCATGACACAAGAACTTAATCTAAGGCACTCTGTGCAGTAAGCACCTCATGTTTTTATACAAATACACAGCTGTCAGTCACGCTTCAAGATACACGTAAGTGCGTACACTTTCAATACATAATTATCCCTTAATTGTTCGGAGTGATTAAATTAATTTGCTATTCGATGACATGGCAGTAAACATGTATCGTGCTGTACAAGTAGTTCAATGTTCAACAAGGTATTGTTAACAAAAATTGTCTAAATTTTCCGCACGTTCAATGCGATTGTGTGTTACTCAATTTTGCAGTGAACTGTAATCTGGTTCAACCCCGTTTGCTTGTTAAACTTGTATATTATAAATATCTATAAAACTACCTATAAATATCCGTAGTTTTATTGGTAGTTCTATATACAATGTTGAATATATTAATTATAGTTCCAAAATATGTAAATGATAACAAAACAATTGCTATTAGAAAACCTAACAACTATTAGTTGCACCCATGTTAAATTTATAGCTAGAAATAAATAACTTAACGTCGAAAATTGTTTAAGTAATTGCATATTCAGTTGTTCGTCGCACGAACGTGCGACACCAACATTATTGTCTTACATCATTTTATGAAGATGTTTGTGAATGATCGTGAATGATGCTCGTAGGAAGTTAGCGCACGTTCGGTTGTTTCAAAATGATATTTTGATGATTTACCCCTATTCATTAAGGATTAAGTTTACGTTTAAGCTTATTATGTTATATTTTATTCACCTCTAACTATATTGCAATTGGACCATCATTATTTGTTTCTTTTTGTCGCAAATATTGAAAAAGAAAAAAACTAAAGCTTTTTGGTGTTCATTTTTTGAAGAATTAACTACTTCATTGCACACATCTTTGTATAATAATATAGTTCGATTTTATATTATATAACATAATTTAACTTAATATCACGTAAGTCAGTTTGCACGAAAGAAAGTAACAAAATTTAAACTTTCGAGGGTTCTGAAATTTTTGGTTTTAAATACGTTCCACGATGTTACAAGACGAAATAATCTTCATTAACAAGGACACATGTCTTCTGTTAATAAACAAAATGAGAAAATCACGAATACCGTATTTTATAACCGAATGACTATATTTTCTAAGTAATACGGTTATAGAAAAAATTTACTCCCTAAGATATGCTTTCCGTGTTAATGAAGTTTTATGTACTGTTCAAGCAATAAATTATGTATAAATATCGATATTTATTCCATACCACTGAACACAGGATACGTAAACAATTTTTCTGGAGCGAACGAATCTGATAGTCTCCGCTTTTTATCATTCATACGTCAAATCCTCCATGTGCTATTTCAATCATTTAATTATACTGTTTAGCTCATCGCATATACATATACTTCTCACCACAACATACAGGATGTTTCATCTAACTTATTTATCTTCCACATTTTTATTACCGTCAACAATATACTGTTAACGATAATAAAATTATGTTTGATGCATAAATTATATTAAACATTCTATATTTTATTAATTGAAAACGTTTCATGATCATAAGGTTACAGATGTCTTTATTATGCATATTCTAGTAATGTCATACTAAGGTGTCTTCGATGAATTTTTTTAATCCTTCAAAACTAATGGAAAAAAGTCGATTCGTCAATTTTCATTTACAATTTCCACAAATTTTAACCGAAGCATCAACAGGCATTCCTACTTTTCGTCAATCGGACTTTCATTATTGTTATCCCTAATGCAATTCTACGGTCAACCATTTTTTAAAGTACAACTTTTTAATAACGTTCTTTTATCAAATCGTTGTATGAAAGATCATCCCTGAGTAAAAAGCGTCAATGACCAAGACATCGAAAAAAAAACAAAAAGTCATCATAAAAATGTCGTGCTACGGCTTTAGAAACTTTCCATACGATTCCCTCCAGTCGTGTTATTGAAGCTGTGAATTTCTATTCATTTTTTTTTCTTTTTCTTTTTTTTTTCCGTTCAAGACAACCTTAAGAAATACAATACATCGTGTATACTCAGTTTGCTTGCTCGAATTCGCGGTTACAGTGGACAAGATCTCGCGAACCCGAGATCGTGTGCACTTCGTTCCACGTTCAATGCGCAGCCATTATAATTCCTTAGATCTTGAACCAAGACGGAACGCGTGTGAGATCTTTAAACAAGATCGTAAATATGAGCTGTGCCGCTTAACGGCGAGAATGTATTACTTACAAAATAATCACAATGACAATAAAATTAAATTACGTTAAGAGGCTTTCAGCGATTTGTCTGCGTGTGCTAACGTGAGAGATCCTACTAGGGCTACCAGGGTGCGATCCAGCCATGTTATGGGATTCGGGTAGAGTAGACCGCCTTCGTAGAACCCTAAATGTCCGCCATGAGCTAACTCTATGTATAACGTGTTCGAGTGAGTTTCTGTAACAGAGCAAATTTCACAGGAAACATATTAAATTTCAATTTCTCATATCAGACACATTGTTGCTCGTACACAAGATGATTATTACTTACTAGCATGATCTTTGATGGGTTCTAGTAATTTTTCAGGTACAATAGGATCGTCCAATGCGTTAATAAATACCATGGGGGTCGTGATGTTATCCAAATAAAACAAAGAACTACTCCATTTATACATTTCCTTTACAGATCTAAAGTTGTGCACCTACACGATGATTAACATTTAAAATAAATAATAATGCAAAGCTTGGGTTAACGTTTAATAAAATTCACAATGCCATAGGAAACATAATACTTCACCTTTCTCGTGTAAACCTCATCGAGTTCTGGTAACGTCGCGGCGGAAATAATATCCCGTTCGTTCAGATTACATTTTTGCTTAACCTCGTCGCCCAGCAATATATTCTTATGTTTAAGTATAATGTTTTTCACAGATTCTGTCATTATGTATAAATAAAAGCGTCGAAAGTTTTGCCAGTTAAGTAGGAACTTTGTACCTCTGCCAAGCGGAAAAAAGAAAAATATTTTTTATAAGCCCATTCCTATTTTACTTGTTTCTTTTTTTTTACAATTCCTATCTTGTACAAAAAGCAATCTGCACGCGTACGAATTACGTGTACTCACTCGAGGGCATTGTATCCTTGGCAAATAGATATGCCGCCGATTATATTGGATAATTTATTCGCTCCTCGTTCCCCTAAGTACTTGGTTACAAGGTTGCCGCCCAAGCTAAAGCCAATGCAAATTATTTTTGTGTTCGGATGCTTCTCTATCAAACTCAATAGCATCGTGTGATAATCGTCGGTGTGTCCTGCAAAGTTCAGTTCGAGTAGAGAGTCAATCACGAATTCAATTAACGCCCCATCGATTAAACTGCACACGAGATCCTTTAGACATTTCATGACCTAGGTTGTGCTGATTAATATTATTCAAGGCTTCCTACTGTATAAACAGTGTCCCTTCAAAAGCTAGTGGAAACTAGGCTACGAAACCAGTTTCTTATGAAGAATAAAAAGAAAAAAGGTCTAGACACTTTTTTAGAATTCCAACAATATTACATAAACCTCGTCTGGAACATTAGCTTCTTTTTGTTTAAATTAATTTCATCTCGGTCGGTTGAATTGATAATTCTAATTGAATTTCTGATGGATGCAATTGGAATAATTAAACACTACAAACAATTTCCACCTGGTGACAGTTTATATTTGGAAACCTTGAACCCCATGGAAGAAGCATTAACTGCAATTAAACTGTAATGCCCGTTTATTGTGCGGTAACGATAATCGAACAACGTCTCTTATCTGTAAGAGTTGTCGCACGCCAGTGCATACTTGGGACATACCATAAGTAAAAATTCTTGGAGCAGTGACCTTTACACTGGAAAGTACACCAACGTGATTAAGTACTGCACAGCGGTACCCATGGCACTGTACAAAGTGCACGAAAGTTCTGATGTAAACGCTTTCAGAACTATTGCAGATCCCAGGGCAGATAGCAATTGTTACATCATCTGTAGCGAGATAAAAATATAAAACGTTATTACATCTAATTCACAAACGTGCAGAGGTCCATTTTAAGTTCAAACAAATTCGTATGTTTCTTCCACAAACCACTGATCATGCGCTTGGCATTGTTACATTGCTGCTGCACAATTTATTCTTCTCTACAAATCTGACATACACCCACGACAAGAGTCATTTTATAAAATATGTATTCTAAAACAGCATACACAAAATAATTAATTTTGCACACTTATTTTATAATTCTTCAACCGTTCGGCAAAACTACGAAACCTTGAAGCGTATCAGAAACATTCGGTTCAAATTGCAGTGGAAATTTATCAGTTACAATGCTTTTCAAAAATTGTGAAAAATATTTTTATCTACAAACGTTGTTGTACACCAGACATTGGTGATATGATGCGTTCAAAATGATTTACAATATCCATTTGAGGCGTCGTCGTATCGATTCTCAAACTGTTGCTCACAGTTCAACCTATAATCTGTATTAACACTATTCCAACCACCGTTTTTAAACTTTTGATTAGAATTTCATATACACAACATAATTGAATCGCCTTTAAACTTTAGACTTTTCCTCAAACATACGTATAATACATTTTTCAATATTCACTTTTTTTTTCATTGTTTATTTTCTGAGAAACATTTGTAGTCTGTCTTACGTGGGAATGTCGCAGTAGGAATAAGTACACGTGAAGTGTCGGTAGGAATGGTGTTAAATTTTGAGGAACGTGTACTTTGTAAAAGTTGATCGATCAGAGAAAAGTTCAGCTCGAAGCTATACACCTTTTGCGTTGGTTTCGTAGTTTATCAATTCTTACGTAGCGACACAAACATTAGCATAACTAATTGATAGTGATTCTACTTGCTCTATATGCCTCGCTCTACCGATTCATAATTTATTCCCAGCGGGAAGTAAACAAAATTGAAACTTACACAATTCTTATCTCGTTTAAGATAAAATAAAATAATTTTCGCTTGGTTATCGAATTTTACCGTGAGCCAAGATACGAATGAAACAGACCTTCGTAATCGTTGGTCAGAGGTTGATAAAGATCGTAGGTGAGAGTGGTCTCATCCGGAAGTCCGATGTATACTCGTTCCCCAATCGGCCAAGGGCAACGGACTCGGCCAATGATACTGTGCACGATGGTCTGTACGTGACCACTGAAACCCCATAACCTTGTTGGTGTGTACCTGAAATGCATGAAAAGAAACTGTGATGTAACGTTATTCAGTGTAACACAAGCAGTAAACTCGCAATTTCGCACATTTTTACGAATAAATCTTAAACATGTATTTTCATTGGTTTACAACTCACCAATATTTTAATCTCTTTCTTTATTTTATTTATTTATTATAATCCTTGCCTAAACGGCTTAGGATGGTTTCTGGTTTACTAATCTCTTTCTTTATTAAAACTTCATCAATTACAAATAGGCGGAGCACTTATGTTTCAAGGGTATTCGTAACCAAATTGTATGTTTTTATGCAGATTCACATTTTTATACGGATAATCAAAGAAACAGAATTTACGTAGAAACTTCTTCCACCTCCCTAAATATTATAACGTGAAATGCATTTGCGATACTCGTGTTATGCAAATTTCGCAATCCTTCCAAAATTTCACATAAATGCATACAAAATCGCAACCCACTCGTAACAAAAGTAAAATCTGGTATGCAACATAAAATCCGTGCATTGCTTCTTTTTTTTTTAAGATATGAGAAATTGTGCTTTTATGTCGCAAAAGGAGCAAACGAAAAAATGAGAGACCGGTCCCGGTGAAAAACAGGGAAAACAGGTCGCTGTTGCGATTTAAAAGCTATCGTTAACTATGCGTTTCTTTGGATAGGCACACGCTTCTAACAACGAACCGTAAAATTTCTTTCTGAAAGAAACACTTTGTACTTCGTCTTTGCTTTATTAGCCAGCGTGGAGCGTAATTTCTTTCTCGTACTCGTTGAACTAGTTCCACAACGCGAACGTGTACGCGTTCAATTCATCTTGGTAGCCAGAGAAACAGCTGTTTCCCGTTGTGAAAGTGTGTTTCGTGTCTTTTACGACGATTTTTGCCGGCTGGAAAAGCGAAGTTGAACGCGAAACACAGCGAGCCGTTAGATCTTCTTCGTTGAAGCGTACAAAGAACCGCAGTGGATCAGTGGAGCATGTACGAAGCCATAAAAATTACTAACATTAAACGAACAGCGCCGTAGACAATATAATTTCGGTGTTAGTGGCACGAGGGAAGAAACAGCTCAATTATGAACTTTCAGAAGAAAAGTTCCTTGTGCTGCGTTCTTGTATTTGGTTCAAAAATGTCCACCTTTTTTCATAGGTGCCATTAAATGGACCCCGATACGAAACTGTGTTAACGAGGACGAAAATTATTCGGGAAGAAGCTATTTCGTTGCCTTCTCGAGCAAAGTGTGGCACGAGAGAAGAAACAGCTCAATTATGAACTTTCAGAAGAAAAGTTCCTTGTGTTGCGTTCTTGTATTTGGTTGAAAAATGTCCACCTTTTTTCATAGGTGCCATTAAATGGACCCCCATACGAAACTGTGTTAACGAGGACGAAAATTATTCGGGAAAAAGCTATTTCGTTGCCTTCTCGAGCAAAGTGTGCCAACTGTAAAATTTTTGCTACGATTTCTACTAGTGTCAGTGTGCCACGTGGTCTTCGCAGAGGCCACGGTCACTGTCACGGTCACAAATGCTGTCTTATTATTGTACAGGGTGTTCAAGTTGAAAGAGGACACCTAAATACAGAGTGGCTCCAAAAAGTATTCGTACACTGTATTGTAAGGAAATTCATCTACTTATAAAATTCTGATTTCAATGAAACTTTATGCGTGTACAGAGCATGGTGTATCCTGCGTGGAGCAATTTTTTTTGGAGGCAAAATATCTTTTAAGGGGGCTGATTACGAATCTCAAAGTCTCAGCGATTTTTCACGCTTTGGATACAAGCTTTTCTGTGTTCTTTTTATATTATGACAGGGCGATAGAGTATTAAAAATTAAACATTTTCTATTTGAAAGATTTTGCTTCATCAAGTACCATTACAAAGTTATCTTTAAAAAATGAGAGAAAGCTAAGAAACTTCAACGCTGTTTTTCATCCCTTTAAAATGGCATTTAGATGAAAAGAAGAGATTAATTGATACGTATACTATTACGATCTACATACCTACAAAGTTTTATCAAACACTTCTATCAGTCTCAGAATTTCAGGGTTAAACGAATTTATTTGTGACACACTGTACGAATACTTTTTCGAGCCACTGTACTTCGTTTATCTTGCATGATATGGAAAATGCTCGTTGCATAATTTCAATGGTTTCCCAAGGGAGGAAACTCGAACCTAACCCAAATCTAACTCGAGCCATGTGAAAAAATGTTTATTTCTACACCTACAAATTATTTTTGAACATTTCTTATGGGATTAAAAACAAAAAGGAGATATTTATCTGTCCCTTTCTTTTCAACTTGGACGTCCTGTACACTTCTGCTCGAAAGCATTAGGATACTTATGGAAAATCGTTAAGAACACATTAAAATCTTGTTAAAATTAATATCTGATTTTGAAACCTTGGACATACATTTACTGTTAGGATAGAAATCTTAACTAACTGTATAATGTATACAGTGTTCGTTTTAATTGGAAACGTTGAATATCTTGTAAGGAATTGAAGGTAACAAAAAAATTGTTTATCGTGAAAGGGCATGCCATATGTGATATCCATAGATTTAATGGTTGAAAAAATGTTTGAAGTATCCTAATAATTGTTCCATTGCTTGTAAATTGTATATTATGAAGTGTATATACCGATTACTGAAAATCACAGAACCACTTCAGTATATTAAATGTGTGTCGTTATTTATTGAATGACACATACTCGGTTGTGCTTATCTGGAAACGTCGCAATGGAAATTTATGCGTGCATAGCGTTTCTGGACTCGTGTTATGCTTTAATATCAAGTTAGTTTTGCGTATTGTACTGTAGCTTAGATTTGTTAGCAGCAGAAATATTAACATAGCGTTCGTGGACAGTAAAAAGCTTTGTGAGGTGCAAAAATAGACACGAGATTTTTTTTTCTAAATTAATTGTGATATCCGAAATATGATTAGACATATGATTTTGTAAGAGCAGTCAGAATATCACATTTTAACAATTATACTCATGATAATTGATTTAAAAATTTGAATGCTATAGCATCCACGAAGATATTTGAAGCGAGGTTATATAAAATTAAATCAATAACAATTGGTTTTAAAATTTGAATGCTATAGCATTCACGTCCACAAACGTGTTAAGATATTCAAAATAAAAAAGAAGTATACAGAAGCACAGGAAATTTTCCCACAAATAATTGCAACATTCAATACGACCCCGCTGTATAATATTCCATTAGTAATTATGAATCGAGGTTATATAAAATTAAATCAATAATAATTGATTTTAAAATTTGAATGCTATAGCATCTACAACGATATTTCAATCGAGGTCATATAAAATTAAATCAATAATAATTGGTTTTAAAATTTGAATGCTATAGCACCCACGCCATTCTGTATCACAATGAAAATATAAATGCTATAGCATTCACGTCCACGAACGTGTTAAGATACTCAAAAAAAAAAAAAGAAGTATACAGAAGTGCAGGAAATTTTCCCACAATTAATTGCAACATTCAATACGACCACGCTGTATAATATTCCATTAGTAATCATGACATTGATTCTTGATAAATATGACTTAAGTGACTTAAGGCGCACAACATATTCAGAGAATATTCAAAAAAATTAAAATTAACTGATAATACAATTTCAATTTATCTTTCGTCACTAGAAAAAGATTGGGAACCGTCGAGATATATAATCTGAAGTCGTTGATAAATTAAAGGCAGAAAATGATAACAAAATTTTACTACGATGTAACGACTCAAGCTCGATAAAACGCGCACACGTTCTATTGAATAAAAGTTATAACAGCACTGAGAGCGAAATTTATTGTCGTTATACGCTTAGGTCGTTCGACGAAGGTGAAATTCCTATTCGTTCCTCATGAATTGACAATTCGTGTTCGTTAAGCGGACTGGGAAACTTTTTACCGTTAAATAAGGTAGAAATGGTATAGTACACGAGCTTTATTTTATTTAACGAGCTTGCCCTTAAAATATTTTACCCTCGTGTGAAAGATTGCATTGCCAAGTGATGGTCATTCACGATCAGGACGAAGACGAAGGAGGAGGAGATGAAGGAGGAGGAGATCTTAACGATACGCGTGGATATAATTAATAAGACGAGTCGTTAATTTCTTAATTAGATGGTGTACATAAGTCATTAGCGGGAAAAAATTCTATGTTCCTCGTCGCTTTTAATCCCACGTTTTTCTCGCCTTTCGTGCTAGAATGTACATAGAACAGTTGTTACATTTTCCTTTGCTTTTATAAGACGCGTATAACTGGTCACAGTCATGGCCAGGGTGTAATCGATCAAAACCGAGCACGGAGCTTGTTTTGCTATTTTGGACGTGTTACGATCATGATTCATGCGACAGGTGCAATTGGAAATCAAAATCGAACGATAAGAATTATTCGACGTACGTGTTTTGAGTTCAAATGAATCACGAGGAAAAAATGTTATTGTTCCTAAACAAAAAACTTTCTTTCTGGCTTAAGGAGAAAATTCTGAAGATCCGAAACATTAAGCGAGGAATTTCTATGAAACCAAAATGAAATGCAATTTTAAAAAAACACGATATTTTACATCGTATTTTTTAAATATTTTTCTTTTCGCATCACGTTCTCATTCATTTGGAAACAAAGCAAACAACTGGTTAATCGTTGTAATAAAAATTCCAGGCAAAACTTATTTTTGTCTCTCATCTTAGGAAATATATTAAGTTTTAGGATGTTTTAAGTAAAAGAAAATCTTGTTGAAGTGTAACCCAATGATCATAACACAAACGATTTGTACAGTCGTTAAAGATTTGGTATTGCGTCAATAGAGTGGCACAGAAGAGACTAGGGAGCGATCATCTATTTCTGCGCAACCGGAAGTAATTTGTTCAATCAAAGTTCGATCATTGTAACGACTTTCGATTGTCACGAAACGACGAGGCGCCCGTGGAAAATAATTCCACGGTAAACGTGTTCCATTGCGAAAATGGACTTCATTCTTCGAGCGGAAGTAAAAGCGAAAGCACGTGATTGGTAGGAAACGTGATCACTTGATAAAATGCAGGAAGTCTTTCTATGGAAATGCATCGGTTGAATGGCTGTTATTATTACTTAATATCGATTTGTCTGCCATTAAAAGTATCATAAAAAAACATTTGCATTTAATGAATAATAAATAAAAGAGTACCGAAACTGGGGCTATGAAACGTCTGCAATAAAAGTTAACGCGTTTTCAATAAAAAAAAAAGAAGAAAAAAAAAAAATAGAAAAGAAAAAACATTCTTGAAGTATCTAATTAAAAGTCTAAAAGTAAAACACACCAACGGAAAAAAGATATTTTTTACTGGAATTAATGAAGACTGGAATGTATGATCAATTTATTCTCGTTAAACGCCACAATAAACGGCTTTGATCTCTTATGGAATATAAAACGTACGTCTTCGAATGCATAAAATAGTCCGATACCAGTGAAGAAAAAGAGGAACACGTGAAATCTTTTCTTTTCTTCTGTTTAAAAGACATCTTTCATTCTTGCAATTATCTCATGTTTACTACATGAAAACTGTCTTAAGAAATATTTGCATTTAAAAAGCGTCTTGGTATAGATTATTTCTCTAACGTTCTTTACAAAACTGATTTTCAATAAAATATGTAGAAAAAAATAAGTTCATATACATAAAATATACAAGACAGTATCTCACCGAACATTTATCGTAATTTATACACCTATCTCTTCCTGCAATTTTTCGAAATTAACTTTACAAACTTAAAAATAGTCTGCAACATATAATACTATCTTTTTTTTATCATGAAGGTTCATCTGTGTTCCAGAATCATTCAAATATACGATCTACGAATTATTTCGTTGTTTTTGAATAATTTAAACAGAAAAATTCGGTATCAACAAAACGAAAGTGACTCATTGTAGTTCTAGATAAGTTCGCCACGTTGCAAGTGCCTGTATTTAGTCACAATCTTTCGATAAATGTGATGCAGGCATCCTGAGGCGTCTACCAGTATTCAATGAGGTCATACCCAAGAACAGGTCATTATGCAATACCCAAAATGGAAGAACAATGTTGATGATCGCATCGTTGTACCATTTTCCAGATTGTGTTATTCTCCAATTGACATGTTATTTCGTCTCACGATGTTTCCTACAACTCATGCTTAAGATTTTAATGTGATTCGTTAAATTTACGTTACTATGTACGTAGTTTGATTAGTAGAAAATCACCATCAAGTAAGGTAAACGTAAGTGAACGTAATGTTATACTAGAAACTAGCCTGACAACTGAGAGTGGCTAATTAAACTTCACATTATACTTTTATTATGAATGACTATTTTTAAAACGTATTTTATTTAGAATGAACTGATTAAAATAGATTCTTAAAAACAGACCAATTTGCTCGACTTTTTTTTACGTCCTTGTTCCTTCGAAAGAACATGTTAAATGTGCAAATCCTGTTTACAGTTTTTTACGAGTTTCATTTAAAAATGTATAAGTAACATAATATTTATTTAAAAATGATCTCTGCGCAAACACCTGTTACTGATAACCTAAAATACAAAAAACGATATCTGTTAACAAAGAATGATTATGTTATCAATATATACTAGAACACTTTTACTACGGTTTAACTATATTGTATTGGAAATTATAGAATTTATCAAATGTAGTAAGGGAATAGTATAGCGATTAGGGTACGTAACGATGAGCTAACATTACATTTTCTATGACATATATCTAGTGACACGATTAGAAAGATTGATAGGGTCATTGTCTATTAGTGAAAACTAGATCACACCCATGTTGAATGATTATTGAAGTAATGCTTTTTACCTTCCGATCGTTTCTAATAGGTTTCGCGAATTTTCGGTATTATTGATTGGTAAAACGTTTCAGAACGTTTTGTAATGAATAATTTAATCGGACATAAAAAGTCATTTGATCGACATACAAAATATTGCCACGTGTATCAAATTTTTGTACGTGTATTATATTGTACACGTACAAAATATATCCGGCATCCTAAACTGACCTAACCTCACTTTCTTCTTATGGACACCATACAGAGAAGAATTTGGAGCACTGGGTGCAAAATATGTAGAGTAATCAGTAAAATGAAAAGTCAATAAAAAGCTTACGGTTCTGCGATAACAGGTGCAATTTTAAGGACCGTCGTGAAAAATGATTGATCTTGACAGACAATCAATGGCTTCTGCGGTGCACTGTTTACATTTAATATCCTGAATAGGATGCATAGAATCACAGCGAACACGGCCAGCAGTGCCGTGGACATGTTTTCCTTTTGTTCTGTTGTTTCACAAAAATTCTATTTCCTTTTATGTTAGCACGTCGATATCCTGCAGGTACCGACGTATGAAAAAGAAACGTTTGTACTGATCGTTCGCGTAGAACCGCACGCAGCGATATACACTAAAGGATTACGAAGGACTATGGCCGCTGTTTAGGCTGACGATGCTCGAAAACGTAATACTCGCGACAAGGACTGCATGCGACTGTATTTCGCGTTTGTTTTACCGGCACTTCTTGACGGTCGATTTGCGCGTGCCTATCAATAGTTAAGTTCGCGAAACCTCCATCTGTCCGCATCGCTCGAAACTCCAATACGGATTAAAACAGACTAGGCCAGGCCAGATAGAGGTAAAATTTGTAAGCAGCTTCAATCAGGTATAAACGGTCGGAATGCCGCAGCTCGAATGTAAACTATGAAATACAGTCCGTAAGGTGCGTTTGTACCTGCTATTGTTCGAAATCTGTTGGTGCTATAGAACCGACCGATTTTCTCTCTTTTTCTCTCTCTTCTTCCTTGTCTTTTATACAGTGTGGCCGGTTTAACTGTACACGGTAATTATTTCTTTGGCTGTATTTGGAATACAATTCCAACAAAGAAATTGGTTTTAAAGTCTTTTAAAGTACTTCAATCAAGCAACCCTTTTTTTATTAATAATAACATGTATTTCAATAGAGAGATACATCATTTTCTTAGGGCGAAATAATTAGAACTGTTCTCAAATTAGGGCATGGCCGAATCCTTTTCGAGACTGCAGATGTTTTGTGAAAGAAATTACAATATATCAAGTCACAGATTTGTAATTTTATTTGGGAACATCACAAAAATATTTAAGACAGCGTAATATGAAGGCCATTTAAGCAATTTAGTAAAACGATACTTCGATATTTGATCGGCGCGAAACGACTCATGTCATGAATCGATACTTTCAAATTCGATTATTGTGTAATCTTGAAGATCGCGTCGTGCGCGGCGATCACTCTTTATTAGATTTCGAACTTTTTGTTAGTTTTATAATAAAAAAGAACAAAAAACAAGTGATTTCTGTACTTTGTTCAACATAAATTTTGTTACAATGAAAAATTTCATTATAATGCTCTTAAAAAACTAGTAATGACCGATTGCATTTGTGAATCAACGAGAATCTAATTCAAAATGGGTGAATAACACCCATTTAAAATTGAAGTTTGAAGAACAACCAAAATTTTCTACTTTATTTGATTAAAATAAACGCATTATGCAATATTATTAGTAAACATTAGTGTGTAAGTGTTTATGTTGGAATTCTGAGGTATTTAAACCCTGTGACGGAAAAATGTGAAGTTATTGATATAACTGATGTCGTAGTAACCGTTATTGAAGTAACTGCTTTTATAGTATAGTGATATAAGAGATCAGTGATTTTTCTTGTTATTAAAACGTTCTTAAACAATTCGGACTTTTATATTTCTATGATTAAAATGTCCTGATTCGTTTCTTTTTACAAAATAATTCCACATCTGCTTAATTGGAGAACAAAAAAAAGCAAATAAAGAATGCGAGGAAAGGCTAAAAAAAAGTCGTCCAAAAATAATGGAAAAAATAACAAGAAAGGTAAAAATAGTAAAAATGGAAAAAATAATAACGGAGGCAAAAATAAAAGTACGAAAAGGTCAAGAAAGAGCGGAGGAAAGGCAAAATTTACTATGGACATCTTCAATGAAGAAGTTATGGAAAATGCTTATTATACCTGCCACAATATTATGGATGTGTTGAAGTGCAGAGGATTCCCTTGGCCAGAAGCCCAAAAGAAGAAGAAAAAGAAAGGGAAGAAATAAATAAGAATATTCAAAGTAAAAAGGTATGTCTACAATAAGATATTAATGAAGACATCATATATATTTTTTCATAGAATTGCTTGTGTTTCAAAATGTAAAAAAATATATAAATTATGTTTTGTACAACTATATCATTAATATACATTTTCTGGTGTCATATACTGCTCAGAAATAACAAAATATCTTAACTTAAGATAACTTAATTTAATCATCATCCTCATCCTCTATTTTCATACTTTCAGTAAGGTGCTTACAATATTCATTCATATCAAATTTAGTATGATCTATCATAAATGGCCCATTGAATACACAGTGCACTGTCACAGTTTCTGAATATTGTAAATCAGGTATCAGCTAGATAAAAGTAAATTTGACTATTAGTTAATCATATTGTTATATTTGGATAGAAAAATTATAAAAATAGATTACCTTTGGCGTAAGTAAAAAATACTGAGAACTATTTGGTCTTCCAGTCATTTTCACGAGTAGATTGAATACTCTTCTTTCATTTACCGCATCCATACCCTGAGAAAAAGATATGATGGTAAAAAAATTACGTTAATCGTATGAAATTTTATTCGAATTACTTGGTTAATTTCATCCACGCATCGAAAGGGTACTCTTGTTAATTCCTGAAGTGAAATCATGTAAATGGCAGTGGTCACAGCTCTTTCTCCGCCACTTTGATGATATCTTGTCAATTCTTGCAGTTGGTCAGTGTCTCTGAATTTAACCCTGACTTTTAAACCATACTGACTAAAGTCCATCTATAAGAATTAAATTTTGTATAAGTCTTCGAATAATATGTGCCCGACTTATTTTTACATGCTGATGACTCACACTATTCTCCGGTGGCGCTAATACAACTTCACCGGCACAATCCATAGCCGAGAAATACGTACTAAAATTAGAATTAATTTTTTCAATGATTTCTGATAAAGGTTTTAACCATTGTTCTTTTAACGTTTCTATATCTTGTGAAGTTGTTTCTATTTTATGCGTCCCTTTTTCAATAAAGTCTTTTAAGTCGTGGATCTCTTTTTCAACTTCTTCATATTCACGTAATATCTGAAATTAAAATAATTGACGATCAATAACATTTCAGTTCAATAAATTCATATTGAATTTTGACATCTGTGCAGCTTACACTTTCACCATCCATATTGTTTCCCATACAAAATACTTTTGCTTGTGCAATATTTAGCTCATTATTAATTTCATCTATAGTTGGTGGTAATTTATTAAATACTTTATTTATGGGTTCAAACGCGGCGTCAGAAGGATTAATGCCATTAGTAGTGTCTAATGCTTCATTATACATTCTTTGTACTTCATTCTTCATTGGTTGCATTTCTAGACTAAGTTGTTTTAATGTATCTTCCATCGCTTTAAGTTTTTCTCTTAAATCTTGAGAATCGTTAATCTTTACTCTCAAAGACCGGTTATGCAATTTTAATTTCAATTCAGCTTGTTCATTATCTACAGTACATTTGAAGCACTCTTCTAATTCAATATTGTACATTTTATAAATTTTTAACTGTTTTTCTAGAATCACCTGTGAAATTTATGCACAAATATTGTAGTTTTTTATAGTATAAAAAATAAAAAATATTCATTGTTTATTTTGGAACCTTTATTTCGTTAGTAGAAGATTCTTTTATTTTTTCAATACTAGTCCGCTCATTATGCAAATCTGCAATTTTTTTCTGCACCATAGATATTTTAGATTTCAGAGCTTGTATTTGTTGGAGATCTTGCTGATATTTGTTTCTGCTAGCCCTATATTCGTCTAATTTTTTGTTTTGTTCGTGTATTTCCTCATTAATTTGTGCTGCTTGGTTGAACATATTGTTTTTTCTTTCTTGCAATACTTTCAACCTAAGAATATATTTTAATTATGAACTGTTTATAATATTATTAAAATATAACATGTATTACAATAGAAACGTTAACAAACTTTTCTTCAAGAGTTAGCAGCCTTGATTTATCTAATATAATAGATAACATTCTTGTACTTGATACTGGTTGCATACTAATAGACTTTTCCCCTGAGTACTTGGACCGATTTACTGTATACATATTATTTCCTAAAAGACAAAAATAGAAAATAGTATTACCAATTTAATTTACTATTAAAACAATATATTAAGTGTATTAATTTACTTACTACTAAAATAGCAACGAATACTGCTAGGTATGTTATCAATGTTATCATCAACTTGATTTGTCCCAACAGGGATGTTGTTTAAATGATACATAGTTACCAAGTATTTCATAATGGTACTCGGTGCTTCGATCAACGACACTAAATAATGAGTAAAACCAAATCGCTTAATTTGCTCTAACGAAATATTTGGCTCTATAGAAACATGTTTCATGGGATCGGAATGAACAGCATTTACTTGTAAATGTTGCTCATCTCTTAAATAATGTAACAATGTGTTCATATCTCGTTTATCTTCGCAAACGAATGCTATTAAGTCACGAAATGCAATGATATTTTCTAAATATTTCGCGTATGAAGCATCCTTTACGTTTATATTTAGCAACATTGGTTCGTGTATAGTATTAGAAAACCTATCATGATTTTCTCTTAACCACAGCACAGCTTTATACGTGTCCACACTTTTTTCTCTTAATAATTGCATTCGTTTTGTTTCAATATTAAGAAGTTGTACTTCTGTTTCTTGGGCTAGAAATATCATTTTAGTATAACATCAATAGTAAAAGAAAAGAAAAAAAAATAGAGAAGAAAGATAAACAGTTTACCTCTAATTTCAAGGTTTAACATTTCTCCTTGTTGTTTTAAGCTTGAAGCTTTACTTGTTAGCATATTAATGACATTCCTCTTGTTCTCTACATTGGATAATGCTTTTTCTCGTTGTTTTATTAATGCTTCCTCTGCAAATATGACATATTTTAAAAGTTTCATACTACTCTGAGAAAATATTAGTGTAATAGAAATAAAGCAAACCAGATCCAATATCTTTCAGCATCAACATCAAATCATTATCCAGTTTGCTTTTCTGTTGTTCTGCAACATTAATGTCATGGTCTCGAGCTTCTTCCATTTGAATTCTATGCTTGCATGTATTTTCACAATCTTTAATATTATTTTCACACTCTAACATATCATCCATCATTTTTTTAAGTTTCAAATTTTTAATTTTAACTTTATTGTTCTAAAATTGTAAAATGTATTATGTAAAATATTTATCATTATTTTATAATTAAAAATATGTGATCTTACATGATCTGAAACAGCACTTTTGAGTTGCTGAATTTCCAACTTTATTTTTTCTATTGCATCATTAATAGGTTTTATTTCTTCTTCTAAAGATATTACCTTAGATGTTGCACTTTCCTTCTTTTTCTTTAACTGTAAACATTTATAATTATAAAATGAATTGGAATTTTTATTAAATTTATTTTTGTAAGTTCTTATTTTTACCTTAAGTAGTTCTCTACGTCTTTGTTCATATAATATCCATGCCTTTTTTTGTTTCAAAGCAATTATTTTCTTCTTTATTAATTTCCTTTCTTTTATACTTTTAACATTTTCTTTCAAGCCATCATATATCTGAGTTTTTGACTCTAGTAATTTTTTCTTGTTTTGAATTTGTTTTTCTAGATCTTTATGATTTATCCTGTATTGTATCAGATTTTTGTGATGTTCTAAAATTATGGGATCACCAACTGATCTCTCTGTATTTTCAAGCAATTCTTGTGCATTCATTTTTGAAAAATCTTGTACTTTATCTTGTGGAAGAAATTGACATAGGTTATCCACCTGAATATTAAAACTTTTTGTTACATCCTGTATTTCTTTGATATTTGCAGGTTTCTCATTGAGAAACCACAAAGATTTCCCACGTATGTTAAATATTCTATGGATAACAATATCATCCTTTTTGCCATTTTTGAGGTGAATTTCAATCTTTGCTTCTTCACATCCTGATTTAATATAATCCGCAACATGTACAGCACGGCCAATGGTACTAGGTTTACCTCCCAATCCAAGTACAATGGCACAAACAATTGTGGATTTACCAGTGCCATTTGGTCCAATAATAACATTCAAATTCTTACCAGGCTTTACACAAACTTTACTATAAGTCCTGTAACAGAATAGAAGTTTCTTAACTATTTAAATTCTTTTCTCCTTTTGAAAGTTGAAAAAATTTTAGATTAATACTTACACAAAATTTTCTAAATAAATGTAAGTAATTATTCCTTTATCAATGTAGCTATTACTCATGATGATATTTCATATAATTCCTTTAAATAATCATGACCAATTTATTCTTATGAAATAAATATTTATGTAATCATTATAGTACATTTTACAACAGTGTCATACAAGATAATTAGACGTAAATAAGATCGATTCATGAGCTCTACTAATTATTCGCTTTCACATTAGAGCACATCGCTGATTTTTGGCGGCACATGAACATAACCTGTTCAGAACAAGATGCAATCAGTTGCAACATCTATAGTATCTAGATAGATGCATTTTATAGTTACTCAACTTAGTCAATACATTACATAGTTATGAGTGCTATAGAAACTTATATCTGATTTAAAATATAAAAAAAATTATAAATCGCTCTTATGATGTGTTATCATATATAAATAATGTTTAATACTCACATAAGTTTATAACAAATAGGATAGTGAAATAAGCATATATTATAACTACACTTGTTTAGAAATAAATTAAACCATTAATTATATATAATATAAATAATACTTCATCGTTATGAATTTATGCTAATAGTGTAAGCAGATTCATTTCGTTTAAGTTTCAATCCTTTCAAACATATATTTTTCTACAGTTTTTTCATTCATTAGGGTGCTCGAACTATTGCCTATCCCCACATAATACTGTGCTGCTCTTTTTAGAAAAGAAAAATGGGAATGATAAATTACGATACCCTGATAAAAAATACTGTATCTAGTAACAACAGTAAGCACAGGAAGTTGATAAAATAACCGACGCATAGAGCAATGACGTCAAATGATATGCTCTTAATTGAGAAAATAACGATAGTATCTAACTCGAACGCGAACTCTTTACTACCATGGAATTTTTCATAAACAATAAATATGGTAATGTAATTTAATTCATCGTCGATACTCGTTTCTGGTTTTTAAAAATATTTTAATGCATACGAAAATTAATATACATATACACATCATAATGATGATATTTCCGATTGTAAATGTAACACGATATATGTACAAATATATGTCCAAGCTCTTTAAAGATACATTATAAAGTACTTTCATAATAATAGTTTACGGCTGACGAGAACACGAGATAAGAGCAAGTAGAAAATTGATAAAACAGTTTACCTTGAATTACACACATGCTTCGATCGATTACTTTTAATCAAGCTAATGCTGCCATTACTGCATACTCTATTAATCTTTAATGTTACGAAACATTTTTCATTAGCAAAAGATGTTTCTGTATCCTGTTAGATGCTCGAACAAGATCCGCACGAAAAGCGATCGAATTACATTATTTTCCGACGAATTATTTGCTGTTCCTACGTTCGATTCCAACGTCCCTTCAATTTGTTTCACAGTTCAAAATATTTCTCGTGCGAAACAGTTTCGAACCGCGTTTCTTTCAACGAAACGTAAGTTTCGATCGAAAAAATTAACCCCTTCGCACTCGGCTGTCCCCTCTCGTGGGACATCGTAATCCTAGCATATGATAGTTTCGCAAATTTTCAGACTTTATTTCAGACCCGGACGTTAAACAGTCATACATGTAAATTTTAATATACGACTTAACCAGAACTAAATAAAGTTTAATATACGCGAATCATAGTAAATATTTCGAATTAGAGAATTTTTAAAGTTAGTATTGTTAAACGACTAACAATCACCTCACGAGTGCAAAGGGTTAAGTTCCGTTCGTTGCAAGTTGAATCGAACACCTGAGCGAAGGATTACTTAAAGTTTGTGTTTTGGTGTTTTAAATTTGCCACATCCAAATGTTTGATCGACCGAAGACGCTCGAGAAGAAACACGCCGAAGACCATAAAACATGGACGTCATGCTTCGCCTCGAATTACACATCGCTAATACGTCCTTATGCTTTCTCGGCTTATTTAATGGGATGGTTACCTTACAAGATGGAATCGTCGGAGTTCGTATTCTCAAAATTGTGGTTCATTTACTCTACAATTATAATCATCATCTATTTGTGCTTCATAGTTTGGTCCGCGTTCAAACTAAACATCGGTGGCTGGCAAACCGGAGAATTGTCTATACTGATACATTGCAACCTTGTTTTATTACTCGGCCCTATAGTCTTTGTTTCCGCTTATGCTGCAAATCGTTCGGTGATACGAACGATCCAAAGTGTTTCCAAGGTTTCTAGGCTACTGACTCCTGAGGTTTTGCGCAAACTGGCCAGTAGATTGTTCGTAAGAGACACATTGCTGATGGTTCCACCGTGCAGCTTCATTCCGTTGCTGTTTTCGGAAAATGTCGTAGTCTTCGCCTGCACCTGTTGGTGCACGTTTTTTGGTGTTCTCGTGCTGAACAGGTTGTACATAAACAATGTGCACGTGCTTGAGGCTTGTTTCAAGCAGATCAACGATTCTCTGATGGAAGTGAATGAAATTCTGATCAACGACGAGCCTCACCTTCTCAGACGAGTGTATCACACCCAGAAGAATCCTATGTTGCTGATGAGGCTGAAAACCCTTAAGAAACAGCATTTGGAGATCAGCAAAGTCGTTCAGCTGCTGAACAGTTCGTTCAGCGTGCAAAATCTGGCGATATTCACGTTGCTGTTCGTCGATATCACGTTCAACCTTTATAATTATCTGCTGCTGTTCAACGCAGGGGGCAGGCTCCAGAATTGGTTCTCATTTGAGTTGGCTTTCATCATTTACTACGTCTTTCACATCATTTTGACGGTTGGGGCTGCTGAGATGGTCAGGGACCAAGTGGAGAAGATTGGCACGAATATTCATCGAATTCTCGTACGCACTTTCGACGAACAGGTGACCACCGAGGTAAGGTGAAATTGTTGAGACTAATTTATGCTGACGATCACGAATCATCGTGAATTTTCATCGTGAATTTTATTCGCACGCTCTTGGTTGTAGCTGGAGTTATTCTCGTTGCAAGTGTTGCAGATGGATAATTCGTTCACTGCGAAGGGGATTATAATTGATGCAACCCTTTTGACGAAGGTAAATTGAAAGAAGATTTAACGAAGGAAGATCACTTAAAGATTGCAACGTAGAAACCGGTCATCTTTAGAAATAATGATTTTCTAGGAAAGAAGAAGAATGCTAGGAGAAACTTAACGTTTTCCTGCTTATTTTTGCATGTGTTTTACAAGTATAAATATTTCGTATTTTTTATCTTACGTTTGTGTTATGCTAAACTGTTATTGGTATAATACATTCTAATTTAAAAGAGGTCAAAAATAGAGATGACCGGATTTCGCAACAGAGTCTTCAATTTCACGCATCAATGTCTTTTTTTTACAGATATTTTGCAGCATTGCCACTTTCTTCTTAATACTAATACAATTTTTGATCATAAAACCTTGTTGAAGGAAAGTTTCAATCGATGAAGTTCTTGCGTTAATGGACATAATTATTTATTCAAAGAATCATTAGGTTTATCGAAAAGCTAATTTATAAGGAGTGTACTTTTTCTGTAATAAACATACATCGCTTCTAATCATCTTAAAAGCATTCTTATCGTACGACAAGGATACAATTACATATTATTTATTCATGCACACCTTTCGTTATCGAATTGCACTTTCTCATCGTCTTGGCGGCCGAATATTATCGTTCAGAGTGTTTCGTTTTAGAAAATACAGCTGTCGCGTGAAAAAAATATCTAACAGCTACAAGTTTTCAACGTGTACACCGCAATAACAAGTTTCTTACGCGACGAACCTTCGGTTACCATTCCGGCGATGTTTAAAGACACGATACGATTTGAAAAATCGGAAAAACGTGAAACATGGAGATTATTAAGTGCCACCGACTTCAATTCGTTGATGAACCCTTGCCTGGTCATCTGTTGGTTGCTCGGATTTTTCCCCTACGAGTACGAACAGTCGACGTACAGATTCTCGAGAACTCGTTTCGTTTTCTACACCTTCACGATGATCAGTTACACGATTTTGTTGTTGAACATGATCTACGACATCAATTTCACCAATCTGATAACCGACGGCGTGCCAGGCGTAATTGACGCCAATACGTTCGCGTTTCTGGAGGGAAGTGTAGTCCTGGTGATGTACCTGTTAACCAATGCACGATTATCCGTGCTTCGTGATTTATCGAAAACGTCCTCGATATTGTCTCCCAACGATTTCAACCGTCTGGCCAAATTCATTCACACGAAGGACGTGGTCGGTTTTTTGTATCTGATGTCTCACGTACCAAAATGTTTCAACAGCAACGTTCACTTGACCATGAAAAATTTTTGCTCGCTGTACATAACGCTGGTCAACTTCATCACGGACATGTTTTACATGAACTGCGTGTGGATCCTGAAGGCTTGCTTCAAGAAGTTGGACGAATGCCTGCGACGATCAAAGCCCCCGATCAATAGCGACGACTCGTGGCCGCAAACGTTCGTGCATCGCGGACAGAAGGATCCTTTGTCGATGATGAAGCTGAAGAGTTTCGGGGAGAAACACTTGGAGATCAGCGACCTGGTCGATCTTGTGAACAACACGTTTTTCGTTCGCAACATAATCGTGACCGCCTCGACGTTCACGATAGTTACGTTCAATCTGTACTTTCGAATACTTTATTCGCACAGCACGTTACCGGTGAACAAAAACTTTTGGTACATCCAATACCTTGGTCCGGCATTGTTTTACTTCACGAAGTTCTCGGTGGTGATATGGGCCTGTGAAACAGCCACGAGGCAGGCGAAGGAGATTAAGACGACCGTTCACGATGTTTTCAGCGGCACCACCGATCCGGTGATGAAACGCGAGGTAACCATTTAACCCCTTGACTACTGTGGGCGCCTGTAGGCGCTTAGAAATTTTGCGTTTGTGATACTGAGAGCGCCTATAGGCACTCGACACAGTTTGACTTTCTGACACTGAGAGCGCCTATAGGCGCTTCACACAGTTTGGCTTTCTGACACCAAAAATTCGCCGTTCTCGGCGCACATCGTAACTCAATCCCTGCCGTATGGTACGACCAGTACATATCAAAGTCTGCCGTAGTCAAGGGGTTAATGGCAACGATACCGCGAGACAATTACGATTATTAGGCTCAATTACGATTAGAATCGTCGAAGAACCGTTGTAACAGCATTCAACGGACGATTCTTAATCTTCGACGATATTTTGGTTTTTAAATTGATCGTGAAATTGCAGGTGGAACTATTTTCTTTGCAAGTACTGCTCAGGAACAATAAGTTTACCGCGAAAGCGATCGAGATGAACGCGTTACTTTTGTTGAAGGTAATGTAGAAAAAGATGAACCATTTGTATTGGTTCGGTGAAGCTTCTTTAAAAAAAAAAGAGAGAGAACTTCATTTTCGGAATCAACGTTAATAATAACGTTTCTTTACAGATGATGGAAGGTATTGTGATGTACATCATGATTCTGTTTCAATTTCTGCTAACCTTTATCTTGTGCAATACGAGTGAGAGAAATTCGTAACACGGAGCAAGACTTTTCGAGGTAACGTGATTCTGCGTGGCGCATGTGTTTCTTATCGATTCTCTTACAGTAGACAACACGTTATATCTACGTCCAGACACCTGTAATACTTTTTAAGTCTATTCAGACGGCTATTTATAGATGATAACGCGTGTGTACAAATATGATCAATAAACGACGAGATTTAAACCAGTCTGGTGAGTTACGATGTCCCGAAGCAATCGTACAATGCTCTCTTTTGTTGATTAATTGAATATTTTTGTTGTCCTGCCTTATAATTTCACAATCCTTCACGACTACGAATTACCATAATTATACTATATTTCACAATTCGTTTCTTTCCATTCATTCATCACTATTAACCTAAGTCGAGTTTCACGTATAAATGAATATAAATTCCTTTTATAAATCCACGGTATACGTTCATATTGAAATCGTTCTTTGATCTCAAACAGTCTTAAAAATGTAAATTTGGCGCGTAATCATCGTCTTTGTGACGATGATAGCGTTTTACATGTTAAAGTATAAACAGCACCACTGATAAACACGCTCTCAATCTAAATGACTCTAAATTTATTTTCGACGGCGTTCTCCTGACCAGAAGCTTTTGCTTGGTGGGGGTATATATAAAAGTGGTCATACACACATACTCAATTACACGATTTCAACTTTGCTTGGAATTTATATTTCCATGTTTCTATCTGATGATACAATCTGAACAATTAAATTTACATTACAACCAACACTCTCGCTAACCATGAAAATTGTGAACAATTCGCTAAGTGTAGCGCATTAAGCGTGTACCTAACGAGTTTTTCAAAAAACAGCCTGCCATTGCTCTTGACAACGAGTCATTTTAACACTAGAACCACCGACAATTAAAGTTAACTTATTTGCATGGAAGAAATCAAATTGAAAATTACATGTACGCCCGCCACTGTTCTCGACAACGGATCATTTTAACACTAGAACTACCGACAATTAAAGTTAACTTATTTGCATGGAAGAAATCAAATTGAAAATTACATGAAGGAAACAAATCTTTATTTGCACCTTCTGCAGAAAATCATAGTAAATTTTAGAAGTTTTACCTCTGTGAATTTATAAGCCTGCTATGACTAATCACCAATTGGTCATTTTGACTGGTCTAGTAATTCTAGCGTTAACAAACGATGTCGTTTCCGTTCTCTAATAGGATCCTAAGATCAAATCTCGTGTACGCAAATTCGCGACGCAATTTTTCGACACTAACACGTTCGTTATCACTGGTACAGTAAGGCGTTCGCGATAAAGGATCACATGACTCCTGAAAACTACGACCACTGCTCTGCCATTTTCCTCGGCTCGTGGAATAAATTACGGCTACGTTGTTTTTCGTTCATTTCGCGCGCGTGTACGTCGTAAAGTATGTTATTTTCCTGGCCGAGGTTCACGGGTACAAGTGGACGGCTTCAATTTTAATCGGGAATCTTGTTTGCCAGGAGAGACAACCGGTGACAGCCACTCGGAGAAATGTCATTTCCATTTGTCACATGGGGTGGAGTCGAGTGTCAATCCATTGTTCCTCAAGGTTAATGTCGCGAGCCAGAAATAATGGTATAGTTAGAAGCTACTTTCAGTTAAATACTGTCACGTATCGCCGTTATTAATGCCATAAAAACGTATGAATGGTTCGATGACGACAGCTCGACGTTGTTATTCTGCCTGTACAGGGAGGCTTTGTATAGAAATGGCTCACCCAGATACGTCCTTACGTTGACGGATACGTACAAAAATGCTGGTTCCATTAACCGGAATTTTCCGAGCTTCTTATTGTGAAAACTTTACGAATTTTTCGTGACGTGATCTTTAACGTGTACTTTAATACCTTTCAGTGTATAACAAAAGCTGAAGTGGACTTATTACAGTTGTTTTTCAACGGGAACGACGACTGGTTCTACCCTTTCACCGAAGCTGAGTCGTACAAACAACAGTCGTCATGACTGCTCAAATTTGCTTTCGTTTTATATCTGTTCAAGCAACGACGTACAACGGCGAAAGAACGGAGAGAACTGTCTGCGTAGATTCATCATCGAACGAAACACGCTTCCGGCACGATCGATCATCTTTCTTCGATCAGGATCAAAGATAACGTGCTCGAAGCAAGGTAAACACTTTCACCGGTAATAATAACAACTTTACAAGACGTATCAATATTCCTTAAACCTCCACAATTGAATTACTCGAATTCGACGTTTCTTCGATTGTTCCCTCGACTCAAGATACATCTTGACTCGCGCTAGCTAGAGTAACATAAATTTATTACAAATATCCCAGGCAAGCTCTATCTTCTTCGAAGCTAATTTAGCTGTTTACTACTCGAACTCAGATTATTCATTCGAACAATCTGTAGCGAAGGAATCCGATACGAAGTCAAGTTATTCAAATTAATCCTCTCGGCTAATTGAGCCCTGAAATCTCTCAACGATTCGTGTATCAACGAATAGGCACGAATTCCCGGAAACCGCAGGTTGCCTCCGCAATTCGTCCCACCTGAGGGTCGAAGTGTTCGCTTAAAAAACAAGAAGAAGAAGAAGAAACAGGGACAGATATCGAGTAGGGTCGCGCGACCCCAAGGAATTGTGAACCCCTGTTAAGCCAATCAGCCTTTTAAACGATGGAGCTCGGTTCTTTTGTCTAATTCTGGCGGTAAACAGGCGGCCGATTTGTCGTGTAGGCGATCACGCGACTGCGCGAGTCATCGCGCGCTCCGAGGCGCCGTTATGACCGATACGCAGTTGGTTCAGTGTTGCGCCAACAGCCGCGCAGTGTACACGTGTGTGGGGTATAGTTGGTCCCGTTCGCTCGTTAACACTTTGGTCTGTTTTTTATCAGTTAACAATTGGATCGCCGGGGCGCGACGGAGACGTCGTTGTCACACGTGTCGAACGAAGTCAACGTCGTTGAACGACGTTTCGTCGAAATTTTTCGCGGCACACGTTCGAGGACGTTCAACCGACCTGCGTCGTCGTGTCGCTGTCTGTTTTGGAGCATCATCGACGAGGGGGGATACCGTTTTCGAGGGGATCCACCCGTCGGGGAAGGCACTGGTCGAAGACGAGCGTGGAACAACAGTTTTATATAATATGCGTGACCTAGAAAAAGTACTGACCGGCACGGACCGCTGGAGCGATTAGATAAAAAGCGTGCACAAGAGCTCTGGAGGAGCACGGTGAGCACAGGAAGTCCCGTGGAACCAGCGGCAGGGAAATCTGACGTTTCATTGATCGATAACGGCGCACACAACACGGGGCACTCCATTGTGGTGCGATGCTTTCTGTTCGCGCGCCGCGGACAAAGCCCATAGACGTTTGACTATGTATTATGTGTGAATAGCGGTTTCGCGCGAGTTATGCCGCGGCACGAAGCGTTCTTAACTGTTTGATGGGTTTCCTCCAGCTAGAATAAGCCGAGGACATCGCGGGGAATTGCGAGCTTCGTTTCTCCACGTGATGAAGTAAGTACCGTACAGTTTAATTCGCCCAAGCTTTTGGACAAGGTTTCGGGCTTTGTTTTGACGATGCGAGCCGCAAGGAATGTAGTCAGTCTACCGTAGGTAGAGATACGTTGTATGAAAAACGGGACAGCGGACAATAGGTTTACCTCTTCTATTGTGTTTGGCGGTCTGCATGACCCACAATCCCGTTTTTACATAGATACACGGTGTTTTTTTTTTTGCTTCGAACCTCGGCGAAACCAAACTTTTTTCCCTCGGCTTATTTTTTTTATACGTATTATTATGCTGTAAAAAGGTATACGATCAAGATTCTCTCGCGATTAGTATTTATGAATACAATAGAACTCTTAAACAATTGGAAAACGATCCTATTTTTATGAAATCAGGAGTTTGAACCTTGTTGATTAATTAAGAAAAGCTTTTATTTATTATGAATATTACTTTAAAATCAACTTATTTTTATACGTATTATTATGCTGTAAAAAGGTATACGATCAAGATTCTCTCGCGATTAGTATTTATGAATACAATAGAACTCTTAAACAATTGGAAAACGATCCTATTTTTATGAAATCAGGAGTTTGAACCTTGTTGATTAATTAAGAAAAGCTTTTATTTATTATGAATATTACTTTAAAATCAACTTATTTTTATACGCTTTAAAAGGGTATACGATCGTCTCTCATGATCACCTTTCGTGAATAGGATAGCACTGTTAAACGAATGGAAAACGATTCTGTTTGTATAGAACGGTAGTCTGAATCTATTCGTTCAACTAGGAAGAGTTAACGAGAATTTATGCGCTGCGAAGATTAGTCTATTAGACGGTCGTCGGCTATCAAACGACCGTCGTCCGTGGCTGACGTTCATGCTCCTCGTTGGGTAAAGCGCATCGTGCGATAGTAATTGCGTCCTTCCCTTGCATCTTGCCGATTCATAAACAGGCCGTGGCATAATTGCGAAACGAAGCGTCATCGGCCGCGAATTTCGCTCGTTTCGCGGATCATCGATAAGATTCCGGCCCGCCGACGAAACAATTGCAACAGACGGGGGCTCTTATTTGTTCTGCGACCGAGACAAAGATGTTTTGAAAGTTCGCCTTCTGTAGTCGCGCGTCAGTATCTCCCGCGCGAGCAAATATTTTCGTCCGATATCCATGACGCATGGCTTGTATCCGCGAAACACCGTGTTTCGAGGAACGTATCCCTGCTGTTCCCTCGCTGACCTATCTTGTGTACATATCCGATCGATCCTTGAATTCGCGTCGAGTACACGTCGAATACACGTCGTGCTGGTAAAATTGGGTTTATTTTATAAACTTTGTTACAAAGCGCAAAACACAGGGAACTCGGGTATGCAGATGTACAGTGAATAATTGATAACAGAAGATATTAAGCGATAAGAAAGAATAAATGTAACGATGATGTCAAAAATGCAGCGAAGACTAGAAAAACAAAAAGAAAAAAAGGTCGCTGGCACCATGGGTGTCTCCTTCATAGAGATATCGGTTTAACACTATTCCTATCACGACCGGTCAAATGACCGTTTTTAAAATTTCGATTAGAATTTCACATATACAACGTAATCGAACCGCCTTTAAATTTTAGACTTTTCCTCAAATAAACCTGCAATACATTTTTCAATATTCACTTCCCTTTCCATTGTGTAGTTTCTGAGAAAAATTTGTAGTCTGTCTTACGTGGGAATGTTGCGATAGGAATAGGTATACGTGAAGTGTCGGTAGGAATAGTGTTAAGAGACAACAAGCCCTTGATGCTGTCCTTGCCTAACATCATCGTCACATTCTAACACGTCGAATACGCGTTGAATGTCCGGTCAATTTTGCATGCATTTAAGCTGCTGAGAAGTTTTGGCTGAGGCAACATCGAGCAATATTTTGTCGCTTTTCGTAACATTTTCAATGGAAGGAGAGTCGTAGAAACGTTTAGTCTACACGTTTTCGAAAAACATGGAATATTGACAAAATGTTCCTGGATATTTTGCATCATTGTAGACAGTTTTATTCATGATTTTCCCAAATTTCGAATAACTTCTTTTTCCTATTTTTTTTCCCTTCGTCCGAATATCTACCCCTTTCCGATCACCCTGTGTTCCATCTGTTCCTCGAATTTTTAAACGCATGATTTACACCTTCCAACGATTCGCTTGCCTTAATAGGAAGCATTACAGTACGCATATCTGTACCCCATTAAAACTGTATTAACCCTTTCGCTATGGCAGTTCAGTCTGCCGAAGTGCCATCACTGAACGGAAATTAGCGTCAGAAATATGCACAATACGCGGTGGTTTCTGTATATACGTTTTTCTAAGTCTTAAATAACAACTGTGCTGAATAAAACAATCATTGCTCCAATATGTAACAAGTATATTTACATTTTTAATATGAACAGACTTACAAAATTATTAAAATTCAAAATACAGTTGGATGTCGCATATATGTGGCGCTCGAAGCGAAAGGGTTAAGTTCGTTCGTCTTTTTGAAGGGGCAGAAGATCATTGCTCCAATATGTAACAAGTATATTTACATTTTTAATACGAACAGACTTACAAAATTATTAACCCTTTTTAAGGCAGAGACGATATATTTACCACCAACAAAAACTTCAGCAAACTCAAATTCAGCTTGCATGTGACTCTGTTGACGGGCAGTGGGAATATTTTTACCACCTATTTTTCAAAACTTCCGAAATAATTAGTGTTTTTCTTTTAAGTTTATTTTTGTTATATAAATAAAAACATGCCAAAAATATAAGCGCAAGTTATTTTATTACTCCGAATCCTTCTGCCTTATAAAGGGTTAAAATACAAAATACAGTTGGATGTCGCATATATGTGGTGCTCGAAACGAAAGGGTTAAGTTCGTTCGTCTTTTTGAAGGGGCAGAAGATCATTGCTCCAATATGTAACAAGTATATTTACATTTTTAATACGAACAGACTTACAAAATTATTAAAATACAAAATACAGTTGGATGTCGCATATATGTGGCGCTCGAAGCGAAAGGGTTAAGTTCGTTCGTCTTTTTGAAGGGGCAGAAGAAAAAACAGAATGTTCACGGTTACACTTTCACGCGGCGTTGAACTGCGTCTAATCGTAAAAATGAGCCAGGCTCGCGTCGGTCGGTTTCTTAACGGAGAATCCGGAGTCGGCGTGTCGTGAATAAAATTCGATATCCACGCAGGAGAATCGGTGACTTTTTCCTTGCCTTCTATCAGTCTCACGGCCTTGCCACGGCCTGTCCCCACTCCCTTTCTCGCGTTTCTCGACCGTCTCTCTCGACTCGAATCGGCCGACCTTGCCTGCGATAGTCATTGTCATGGTGCTCCGCTAGATACGAGCAAATTGCAGTAGTGCAGTGAATGATTTGCAGGAAAAAAAAAAACTTGTTTGCTCGTGCACTAGCCACATAACACGTGGCGTCGACTTGTTTTCGAGTTCCGTGAAAATCTCTCGGGCTCTGTCGTTGACATCGTGTTACGCGACCGTGTGTACATGTCGGTCGAACGTGCGAGGTTTCGTTGCTGTTCGAACCCGATTATTAAAATTTTCACAGTTTAATACGATAGAGATTCATGCAAATTATCAGTCACAGAAGTGTAAGTTTCATATTTTAAACCGTTTATAATATAAGCTTTATAATTAAGCTTATATTTACATTAATATAAGCTTTGTATTTAAGCTTATACTTACATTAACATAAGCTTTATATTTAAGCTTATGCTTACATTAATATATGCTTTATAATTAGTGTAAACTTTCTATTAATATATGCTTTATATTTAAGCTTATGCTTATATTAATAAAATAAGCGTTATAATTAATAAAGCTTACTGTATGCACATAAAAAGCTGAAATTTCGTATTTCTTTAATAATAGCGAGAGAAACGTAAGAAGCTTCGATAGCAGTGAAGCAATTATTTTTTAAGCAGCCACTTACGTATTGCTCGTTGCTTTAGTACACTGTGAAAGGGTTAATGTTGTTTTTATCGACTCGAAGCGAGGTTATCGCTCGTTTTTCCTTCGACCGATCGGTTCGCCTAATACCGCTGAGGTTGGTTAGGTATACGTTTGTTCTAACGTTATTTAGCTCGACGCTTATGTAATGAACTTCGTGTATTTACAAATAACTCGGGATCATAAGACCTGTGTCGCGAATTGCGTTTCGCGTCATTGTCGATCGTGTTTCCCGATGTCGCTTAGGTGTGCGCTACTCATGATTTTGTTGCTGGAAGATTCGTTTTGTCGTAACCGAGACCGCGCGAACGTTCAGTTTGAACGTTTCATCGGGATTTCTGCGGCTTCTCGAGGAAATACGATCGTGAAAAATTTACTTCGATGCCCCCGTTAGTTTCGCGAACCACAGGTATCAGCATGTTTTCGAGTCGCTGGCGGGGGTTGTTGTAATACGGGGAACTTTTAACTGATTACGATATCAGCGTGTTCTTGGATCTACGATGAATCATTTTTCAAAAGAACATAGTTCATACCTAGAACTAACCTACAACTGTTTTCCTGTTCCCGACTACTCGTGTACGTAACACGGATACTTCTATCGGTTAAAAAAGAATATCGAGGAACGCTGTCGCACAGCTTTTCAACGATTCAACGATTTACGAGTTTCCAACGCCAGAGCTGATCCTTTGCTTAACCTCCCGGATCTCGGATTATTATTTTCACAGCAATGACACAATCCATTAATATTAATGAATGAAAGCGAACTAGAATAGTATATAAAGGTTTAAGAATAGTAAACAAGTATCGAAGCCAGTGTATCCTATTTTAGTTTTACAAGCATACAGTTTGTAATAACCAAAGGGTTATTATAACCGATTCTCCGGTCTTAAAATTTGCAATGTAGCGACTTCACAGGAACAGCAGTTACTTCAGGAGGGTAATAAAATTGGAACAAGGTTTCAAGATCGGGTCCTAAGCACGTTCCTCTCGTTTCAATAGCCCGGTTCGAGCGCGAAAATTCCGTTCCAACAGGAAACCGGCCGCTTTATTTATCAAGTTCCATCGGTCGAACGACAATTACGTCACGACTGGATTTTCCAAAGAGCTCCTTGTTTATACGCGCATTTACATAGATTCCTCGATGCACGACGCCTTGTCATCTGTTATCTCGTTCGTTACGCGATCCCACTGTGACGTGTCCTGCGCGATCGAGTGGATTCTTCGCGACACGATTCATGTTTCGCGCGAACACCCCCCTTCTCTGTTCACGGTTACACGTTCGACAGATTTGTTCCTCGGTTTCGTTTCTCCGCGTAGAAGGATCGTAGCTATTCTTGTGAACGGCTCGAGATGACGACTTTCACGAGCGAGGGTACCTATCACGTCCTCTTTCGTAGCGTTCAGTGACTCACCAGCCGATGACGATGACGCTAACTATGACGGAGCTATTTTTTGACGAAGTAACTCCTCCTCTCTAGAAGGAGGCACAGCGAGTGAAGGGGGGAGGGGGGGGGGGGTGAGGAGAGCTCCGGTGGCCGGAAATGAACCTGGCGTGCCGTAAGCGTTTGTTTGCAGGCGCCAACGAAGGCAATGCACGTTGAGCGATTGAATTTTAAACTGCTCGTCCTTATCGAGCTAGAAGTTACAGTAGAACGTCGATTTTTTCGAATGATCAATTATCCGAGCGTAGATTAGGCCACGCGTGTACGTGTTTAAACATTTGTATCTAAAAATGTTTAATTTTTATACTCTGCTTCTTTTACTAGGTATTTCGTCGTTGTCAAACCAATATCTGCTATGTGCACGTTCGTCACGTAGCAGTTTTTATTTGACGATATTCTGGCTGATGCACGTAGCATATTTTTTTTTAGCGATCACAGTTCACCGTATAATGCTTAGAGTCACATAGCAGTACTTTTGTACGAAAATTTGGTCAACGAACTAGTTATAATAGTCAAAATGTCGAAGTCTCCAAAAAGTTCACACAGCAGATATTGATTTGACAACGATGGTTTATTCTTTCGCATGAAAGAGCATCCATATTTAAAAATTGTTTGATTAGCCGTTTACTTCATGACGTGATCAAAGATTCCATTCTTTCGAACCGATTATCTGAACGGGGATTTGTCCCACAGCATTAATTCAGATAACCGACGTTCCACCGTTCAGAAAAAAGAGAAGTTAAGGAAATAGAAGATGATCTGGTTTTCGTGGCCGCGATATATCATTCGAACAAACGCTTGTTCCTCCCGTGTGTTGCCAAAGATATTTATTGGTCAGGCTCGTGAGGAGTCACTGAAAAATGGATGACCTGCCTTTGCGAACGCATAACCGATTGCGTAACCGGCGGATTTGCTCCACGCTTTCACCGGTCCGGGATCGTTTTCAAAGTCACTGAAATACAAAGCGGCCACGCGTTTTCGCGCGACCACACCGTTTCGTTAGATGTTTGGATGTAAGGAAATAACTTGCCGTGTCGTTTACAGAGCCCGTGTTAAATAATTACACGCTATGGAAATAAATGCTATTTATTGTGATATACAAAGTTATTTGACAAATCGGGAGGTGGACACAGCTGATAGCTCTAGTCGTCCGCAGATTACTAATTTCGATCGTCGGAAAAAGGCAACGTCTTTCAGTTATAACACTTTAGACAAAAAGCCCCAAACTGCTTGAAGGGTTTAACAGTGAGTGGGGGCAACGCAAGCTCAGATTCTTAACTTTAGGCAAAACATAGCGCAAGTATGCACAGACCCACCAGCAGGGTAGCAGACTATCATGCAAGGAAATAAGGCCCAGGCCAACAAACAAACCTTCCGTATTTAAAATACAACGACCTTTACAGGGACCGACTTAGGATCCTTCGTCCTATATTCTCCCAAAAACGGGGAACATCTCTGGGACGAAGGGAGAGGTTTGAGTTTGAATTGTCGCGACAGTGTGTTGCCAAAGAGAAAATGTCCCCGATTGTGAGAGAAATACCACGTACTCTTTGCACCGTCGAACCTTTTCGACTTCGTTGGTCGAATTCTTAGAAACTGTGAAATCTCTCGCAGATGCTTCGCGACGGTTGAGCAACGATACCGGGGGAAATTTATGGATCTATGCTCTGCTATGGCACGGCCGGCTCACCATAGATAAGTAAAGCTTCGTCGACTTTGTGTGCGCAGTATCTATCTCGATTGGCAAATAGAACGGCAATAAAGTGCAAGTCATTTTTCCTGAAATGCTTCCGGGGAAGCCGGCCTCCCGATTCGAAATATCAGTGTCAAAAGTCTCGGTTACACCAGGCAAACAGTCTGATGCAATGATAGCGAAACGCGTGGAATAGAGACAAGGAGTGAGAGAGAGAGAGAGAACATCGCCACGGATTGCTCTCGATCGAAACTAGAGCGGCGTAATGGCCGGTGAAACGAGTAAGTAGAAAGGGATGCATTATGGTCAGACGGCGGCGTGTTCCTGCCGTATCGTCTGTGGGCGAACGACCCTATCTACTTTTAACTCTCGTCTATTTTTACGGCTTATCCCTGTAGCTCGAAATCGTTAAAAAGCGGATGGATGTTCAAACGTCCATATTTAAGTTCTCGATTGGAGTGTGTTTCGGACAGCTGTTTGTTACAATACACGGCGACGAATTTGTAATTTTGATCGATGAGATATATATTAGATAATATCTAATTCACGTATACGTTATCTCCGCTCTTGATGCTTGATTGGTTTATACGTTCGATTGATGACATTTAACGCACCGGTTTATTGCATGTTAAATTGTCTGCGTTCTCGAGCACTTGTTTATTGTAAATTGTAGATAACACAATGTTCGTTAATCGTCTCCAGCGTTATGTTAGTTTGGCAAGAAATCTCTTTTGTAATGGCTCGATAACCAAAACGTCCACGCGCGAGACACCCACAGACCGCCGGCTCTGATTAGATTACAGAAGCATGATAGGGCCGTGAATCTTGCAACGATGGGCCAATAGTTTGCATCATCGACGAGAATCACGATCACAAGGGCTTCGTTTCAACCCCCTGATCGATCCCAGGGAACGACGTCGTGATCAACAATGACGCAGCGAAGATCAGCTGCCGCTCGCGTCGTTTCTAGACAACGAAAGTGCAAGTCGCGTCTCGATGGTGCAACCGACTGTCCGCGTTGCAGGTCGTAGATCCGATTATATATATTACATACGTATACAGTGCCGTGCAAAAGTCACAGACAGTCCACCAGAAAAGGTGGACTGCCATTTTAATTCCTTCGTCGATCTTTAACAAACATTCAGTTCGGAGATTATTAATTACCTCGAGAGATATCGATTGATTTAAAATAATTATTTCCTGTTATTTATTCGAAAAGCTCGTTGACTAATCTTACAACGAACTCGTTTGCCATTTTCTTGTCATTTTCCATTTTAAATAACTTTGCACACGTTGTGCGGTATCATAATCGAAGTTTTGTTTGTTCTAAAATTTTCAAATGGAAATATGAATGATACCAGCCGCATGGATGACCCAAAACTTTTGCACAGTGCTGTACACCCACGATTTCGTAGTAGGTAATTGACGACGGGTGTGTACGAGAGTACTCGCGTGTCAGGGACACCGCGCACGTTTTCGCTGGCTGATTACGAGCCGTCGAAGAAGAAACGCACTTTTTATAGCCACGCGTCGTTATTATGGTTGGCGCGGCCGTTTGGTTAAAATTGTTGATTAACAGGGACGGCGACTGGGCGCAAAGCGATGATCGTTAAATTGGTACCGACAACCACAATTATTGTTCCGTTCGACGCCACGATTTTGCGGTTGATTAACAGCGAGCATTCCCTCGAAACGCTTCTCCGCTCGAGCAGAATTGAACGAGGTCTATTAACGCGAATCGTGGTTCGTTTCGTGCAGATTCATGACAAAAGGATCAGGCGCAAATCGAGGTGTTACAATTTTGTTGCTCCTCGTTACGTTTCGTAGCTTACCATGTTGTTTCCGTTGTGAAATTCGATGAGTATCGAGAATGGTCTAATTTTAATGTCCCTTGACTGAAGTTGAGCGTAAAAATAGCCATCTTCATTCAGTTCCCTTGGAGTTATTTAATCTTCCACGTGGTTAGGGGATGGTGGCCTATATTAAAGAAGCCATCGAATTAGATCGGTAAAGAATAAACTTCCTTTCTCCCTGTGGAGTTTAATTTTAAAGATTAGTTTCTTTCAAAACTTAGAATTATCTGCGATTATTAATTATTAAACGTAATTAATATTAAACAAGCTATGAAACGAGGTTACTCAAAAATGAATCTTCCATCTTCCTATGAAGTTTAACTTTAAAAAGCGTCTACTCTCAAAATTAACATGTACCTCCGTTGAATCATTTATCCTTTCACCTCATTACCAAAGGGTTGAAGCTACTTAATCTTGCATTTCATTAAGGACTGGTGTGATAAAAAAGAGTTATCCAGTAAACTTTCTCCTCTCCTCGGAATCCAGCCATAAAAAGCAGCCAAGTTCCCGTGGCATAGATCTATTTACTCTTTCACTTCACCACCGTTGTTGGAAGGCCCACCGAGAGCCCCAGCCACTTTAGTAATTTTCCTTTCCGCCGCGTGAACTATGAACGGCAGGAATTGTCCGCGGCCTTCGTAGGATTTCGACGCAAATAATGCTCGTCTGCGCGTGCACTGCCATAAGCAAGGCGTCGCCGTTGCTGCGTATCTTATTCATCTATTTATCCCGTTAGCTCGCCGCGTCGATGCCACGCGCCGAGGTTTCCGCGTCGCGTGCCAAATATTTCCCCCGGCTGGTTGCGTCACCGAGTTTCAAGAGTGCACAGCCCATAATCGAGCACGTTAGCGTCGCTAACGGACGTTTACCTCGCCGGTTGTCGTTGCTCACCGATCGAAACACTTTCGTGAATCGCGATCGATGGATACCGACCGTACGTATAATTCAACGGGAGCGTTCAGACTTAGACTTAGTAGAGTCTCGCGAGATACAGAATTGCGATACGAATTTTGTGTATCCTCGATCGGTTGGTCGCAAGACGTGAATCAAATCGCGACAAACAAACGATGGCATTTACAAGATAGCTACGTAATCGTCGATTTGCAGTTAGGATGCGAAGGCACTTTCAAAGAAAGTCCTTGGTTTTAGTTATTAAGAATTTTAGTTTGTAACTTTGACCTGGCTTGGGAACTAGTGGGCAAACCTTTTTCTGTTACCCTTGTTAGGTCAGAACGAAAATCGAGTTACGAAGGAGAACTGGTAGAGTTTTTGATGTGGTCACTTCGACTAAAATTATATTTTTCTGTTAGCCTTGTTAGGTCAGAACGAAAATCGAGTTACAACGGAGAACTGGTAGAGTTTTCGACGTGGTCAATTCGACTAAAATTATATTTGTCTACCAGCGAACTTGGAACTTTCCCCTTTGGGAAACAGTAGGGGATAAAAGTTTAAGACGAAAGGACAGTGTAGAGCGTAGTTTTAGGATTTGCAAATATTGTCTATGTATAATATTGTCTCATTTTTATTGTTATTATGGTAGAACACTATTTAATGATTAGCATAGAATACAAATTTTGTTTATCGCACTATTTCTTATAAATTAATTAATTTAGTTTCGTTGACTCTGGCCTTAAACTTTCGTCCACTACTGTAAGTTTGTTACCATAAGCAGTCCACCCTTATGTAAGGCGCTTACGTTTAACTACCCCTACAGCAATAGCAATGGTTCAACAGAGGAATTGTTGATAGGATTTATCAACAGATTCTTATTTATCTACGAATCATAGTGAGTTCGCAAAAGGAATCACAATACGTGTGTATCTCGTAGAACGTGAGACAAAAGAGTAACGATTTTTATTATTAAAGTATCCGTACAGGTATCGTTCTGTGTTTACGGCGATAGATACAAATGCTTCAATTATCCGTAAAATTAGCCGAACTTAGTTACCCCCTCGCGTCGTTTCGACGTGTGAATTCACGAATCGCCACGTGAAGCCGGTCAAAGCGTTCTGCTTTTTGTCGTCGCCGTTGAAGCGACGCGCGCGAGCGAACGAACGCTGCTTGCAGACGTATGCACAAAGCGGGTCGATGACTTCCACCCACCTGCCCCGCGAGAAACTACACGCTCGGTGCTTGGCCTTGACACCCCGCGATCGGTCAGCTCGTCTGGCACGTATATTCACGCGCTACGTTCGATCCTGAAGTATGCACTGGTCTGCTTAACGCATTTTTCAGCAACTTGAAGTTCTCACCGATTAATCTCAAATTAAACCTTCTAACGTATTCATTGTAGGGACCAAAAAATTGTCGCGTAAGTTTTGTCCTGCGCGTGTTAATACGATCGGCAGAGAGATCGTTTGAAGTGGTTTTGGTTTCAATCGGTATCTTCGGTTAATACCTTCTTGGTGACTCGAAGTTTTCATCAATAAATCTATGGAGGTCGAATTAAACCTTCTAATGTATACATTGTAGGGACCAAAAAATTGTTGCGTAAGTTTTGTTCTGCGAGTGTTAATAAGATCGGTAGAGGGATCGTTTGAAATGGTTTTGGTTTCAATCAGTATCTTCGGTTAGTACCTTCTCGGTGACTTAGAGTGCTCATCGATAAATCTATGGAGGTTGAATTGAACCTTCTAACGTATTTATTGTAGAGACCAAAAAATTGTCCCGTAAGTTTTGTCCTGCGGGTATTAATACGATCGGTAGAGGGATCGTTTGAAGTGGTTTTGGTTTCAATCGGTATCTTCGGTTAATACCTTCTCGGTGACTTAGACTTTTCATCAATAAATCTATGGAGGTCGAATTAAACCTTCTAATGTATACATTGTAGGGATAAAAAAATTGTTGCGTAAGTTTTGTCCTGCGGGTGTTAATACGATCGGCAGAGGGATCGTTTGAAGTGGTTTTGGTTTCAATCGGTATCTTCGGTTGGTACCTTCTCGGTGACTCAAAGTTTTCATCAATAAATCTATGGAGGTCGAATTAAACCTTCTAACGTATTCATTGTAGAGACCAAAAAATTGTCGCGTAAGTTTTGTCCTGCGGGTGTTAATACGATCGGTAGAGGGATTGTTTGAAGTGGTTTTGGTTTCAATCGGTATCTTCGGTTAATACCTTCTCGGTGACTCGAAGTTTTCATCAACAAATCTATGGAGGTTAAATTAAACCTTCTAACGTATTCATTGTAGGAACCAAAAAATTGGTGCAATTTAGGAAACAGGATCATTCATAAGTGTTACCTTATCAAATTTGGTTTTCTTTCATTCAGAAAAATCCAGACAATATAGAAAATATAGAAAATTCTTCATTCAGCAAGAATCTGTTCTTTTTCGTGGCCTTAATTAGCTTCGCGAAGGAATTTTACTTGGTGAAGCAAGGTGGGATTGTACACTACCGTTCATAAGTATGTTGCCCACTCAGTTTATTTTTTACATCACTCGAGAATGTGGAAAATTTGGAGTTAAGACTTTTTTTCTTTTTTCTGTTCTTCTTTACGATAATCGATGTACTAGAGCAACGAATCTATAATGTTTCTATCGGTAACGTACACCTACACTTTATAATAATGCGTTACCAAGAGCATGTCTTCGATTCGTGGACAACTATTTATGAACGGTGGGGTGTACGAAGAGACAGCAAGCTATTTCAAGGAACCAAGAAATTTTTCGAACGAAACTAAGAATACCGATTTTTTTCGAACCCTGAGGTTGTTGCTGTAAAAAAAAGAGTAACATCCTCAACGACAGAAAAAGGAAGAGAAATCGAAATAAATCTATAACTCGAATAATTCGGAAAATACGCCTAATTCGCAATTCCGTTCATTAACATTATCAATGAAATTTCATTAAACCCCGTCTCCCTAAACGCGTGCGTATCTACTCGCTTCAACTATACTCTAATACGTACAGTGGCACCAAAAAGTGTTCGTACAGTATGTCACAAATAAATTCGTTTAACCCTGAAATTCTGAGTCTGATAGAAGTGTTTGATAAAACTTTGTGGCTATGTAGATCGTAATAGTATACGTATGAATGAATCCCTTTTTTTCATCTAAATGCCATTTTAAAGGGGTGAAACCAGCATTGAAGTTTCTGAGTTTTCTCTCATTTTTTAAAGATAACTTTGTAATGGTACTTGTTGAAGCAAAACCTTTCAAATAAAAAATGTTTAATTTTTAATACTCTATCGCTCTGTCATAAAAAAAGAACACAGAAAAGCTTGTATTCGAAGCGTGAAAAATCGCTGAAACATTGAGATTCATAATCAGCCCCGTTAAAAGATATTTTGCCGCCAAAAAAATTGCTCCATGCAGGACACACCATGCTCTGTACCCACATAAAGTTTCATTGAAATCAGAATTTCAGAAATAGATGAATTTCCTTACAATACACTGTACGAATACTTTTTGAAGCCACTGTATTTCGTAGTGAACGCGCAACCAACCGAGCACGAAGTCGAAGTTAATTCGCTCGACCAATGTGAACGAGGCTTACCGTCCCACTCTCTGCACCAACACAGAAGAATGGGCCGGTCTTCCAAGTGTAACCGCGACTTCGCAGTAATGTTTCTAATTATATTTACGCGTTCGAATTAGCGGGCTCGGTGAGTTGGCCGGATTCAAGGATACTTTTCGTAAACGATCGGAAATATCTCTACTACGCACCGCGTGGCCTCGATCGTGTGTAACGATGACGCGGCCGTCGCGTCGTTGCCGCCAGAAAACTCGCGATTTTCGCGGCCTGTGCGCGAATCCCACTTTCACGGATCGACGGTATAACCTTCGCCGTCCACGCGATCGCGAATAATTATTGTGTTTCCCCGGTTTCCTGGCAACCGCTGTAGGAAATCAAACGACGTACGCGAGATGCAACATAGTGTCGGCGGGCGAGAGGGGACCACGTGATGCCAGCATGAATATGAAACTTGTTTACAGTACAGAACGACTGGCCGTTGCAATTCCGTGGAACAAGTTGCAGTTATTCAGAGAGCCTTGATTTCATTGCCGCGCACCTAGCCGCAGTGCGTGCACGTCATTGCTCTCTGCCTCGAGGGTCGTGATTGCGGTCGACAAACACCGGGACTAATTAGCGGGAATTTGTCCGACGATTATTTTCTTCTGAGCATATTCTTTCTGCCAATTTGTCGAATTAGAAGCGGAAAATTCATTACGGTTTTAATCGAGGCGAAAGAGTTAACTTTTTATATATTCTACAGATTTGTTTGGTATTTGTGATGGGTGGTAATTATGGTAATTAATAATTTTGGTTACATTAAAATTTTTCTTTATGACGTTTTTACTATGCGTGTAGGAGAAGTAACATTAAGGAGTGGGGAAAATTCGTTACGGTTTCAATCGAGACGAAAGAGTTAACTTTTTATATATTCTACAGATTTGTCTGGTATTTGTGATAGGTGGTAATTATGGTAATTGATAATTTTAGTTATAATTACATTTTTTTCTATGACGTTTTTACTATGCGTGTAGGAAAAGTGACATTAAGGAGTGGGGAAAATTCATTAAGGTTTTAATCGGGGCGAAAGAGTTAATCTTTTATATATTCTACAGATTTGTTTGGTATTCGTGATAGGTGGTAATTATGGTAATTGATAAGTTTAGTTATAATTACATTTTTTTCTATGACGTTTTAACTATGCGTGTAGGAGAAGTGATATTAAGGAGTGGCTCTGAATGGATCAAAACAAATTAACTCGTGTTTTAAGGAAAATTTGTATAAAAAGAAGGTAGAGTGAGATATTTTTGTGAATTAAAAATTAGTTGACATATTTGTTTTAAGCTATTCTAAAGGTAAAAATTGCAAACTTATTCATTGTTTTTCTCGGCATTAATGAACATTTCATTGACCTATCTTTCACGTACAATAAATCGTTGCTAGACCAAACTCCTTTTCATTCTCGAATCAGGGTTATTTTAACCTGCTGCTTCGTGTTACCTTATTTTTTCCAACATATAAAAACACGAATAATTTCCTGGCATTTGCTGAAGATTTTCCTGGTATTTTATAATTTTTGTTTTATCTTAGAACATGTGATTCTTGGAAGTTTGCGGTTTTATTCAACATCGTGCACGATGATTGGTTTCTTGCATACTTTGAGGCTTAGTATGTGGAAACAGTAATGTGATCGGAATTTGTTATTGTTTTAGTTTCATGTACTTCTCTTTTTGTCGACGTGTCAGAGAACACTCTTGCTCAGTGGTATGCAACGGCATATTTGGACATCCGTCGCTCGTTGTTGTTTTATATGCTTGCATTTCCTTTTCTGTCGAAATTCCATGCTGTTTAGAACTGTCTTTCCTTATGCATTTTATATTTTATCGACAGTGTCTATAAATCACACTTGTGATACTTCCGTAGATACTTAGAGCAGTGTTTTCCAACCTTTTTCCACTTCCGATCTCCTTTCACACTAGCGAAATGAGCTGCAACGTTTTTCCCTGTGTAAAAAAAAATATTTTTAATAAAGTAAAAGAAACTCATTAAAAATAGCTATTTCAGAATATAATTTTAACTTAACACATGATCATCTTGAACACTTTACCGACCGCTCGTGGCTCAACTTGTTCTACACGCACTCCCGACCGGCTCATTTTAGCGTGGTTGCATCGCTAATGAATTGATTAAAATGATTTTCTTCGCATAATTGATAGTTTAATGTTTCTTTACAGTATACATACGATATCGCTCGAAGCAGTTACCTTCGTGTAAGGAAACATCACAAAATTTACAAACTAAGCATGTGAAAACCGATTAATAGGCTTGCGGTCGATAAAGTGTTAATATATTTAATGTATTAAAAAATTTTCAACTAAAAAATAATTTCAAAACGCCTCTCACAAAATCACTGTAATATTCATGGGGTTCGTGATCCACTGATTGGGATTCAAGAGTTCAGAGTACGAATCAATAAGGGATTCTCTGGGTTTAGCTGTTTAATTTATAAAAATAATGGCGTTGATCTACAAAAACAATGGAAACTTTTGCGCAAACGAAATATCGATCGAGACGAGGTCCGTGCCAATACCATTCAATGCCACTTGGACAGTGGCGTTCTTGATTGATCAAAACGTTGTTTATTACGATCCGGCATTCCGAAACGTCTGTCGTACTGGAAATTGTATTCATGAACACCTACCCGCAGCCAGCGCTGGTGCGTCACGAGGAAAAGAACGCTCGGCGAAAGGGTTAATCACAATGTCACAATAACACGTTACGCGGCTGGGATATTAATGATTCACGAAGAAGCGAGATAAAGCCTGTGGCGAACGAGAGAAACACCCGTTTCCATCCCATCTTTACAGGCTTTATCTGACCGTGTGGGTGGCCGAGATCAATAAATCGGTACGCGAAACGCAATGTGTTATCCGCACCTATAAGTGGCGAGTGCACGTTTCAGCCAGCTCGAAACACTTGTAACAAAGACTCGTGGCTAAACGAATATCGTTCGTGATGATAATTTGTAAACACCTTGCTCGAAACACCTTCTAAGCAAAATATTAACCCATTCTCTGCCAGGTAAATTTAGTGCGTCTTGCTTTGGGCGCCAAGATTTCATTTTAAAGAAAATATGGGTTATCATTTTGATAATAAAAAATGATATTAGATTTGTTGTCTTTTAAAGAAAATATTATCACATAAAATTTTCAATGTCTATCCTTCTAAAAAAAATATTAACTCATTCGATGCCAAATAAATTTAGAGCGTCTTGCTCTGGGCGTCAAGATTTCATTTTAAAGAAAATATGGGTTATCATTTTGATACTAAAAAATGGTATTAAATTTGTTGTTTTTTAAAGAATATATCTATTCATCCTTTCTAGTAATTCGTAACTCAAACGGCTATAAACTTATTGCGTGATCAATCGATGAATGAGTTAAGCTGTAGGGAACACGTTATGGAGTAAAAGTTTCGAGGCACACGTATCCTAGACACTGTAGGAGCATAAAAAAAAGAAAGAATTTACAATGATGTTAACTTAGAAATTTTTCTATTCGAAAATTGACGAACGTATATAAACTTGTTATCGATTACTCCTGGTTTACATGAAAATTAACCATTAAGTTGTGAATCAAACGGTTCTTCCAAACTTTTGAACCGCAGTGTACTTCTTTAGGGATATCAGTATACGCGTGAATAATATAGCTTTATATTTCTTGTGCTCAACGTTTATACATACACATGGATACTACGTCTTTAATGTGTTTTCCACGCCTTTCCGCTTCTTTTCACTTTATTTTGCTGATTTCAGAGAACTTGATCTCAAGAAGGTTAAATTAAAAGCTGCTTCTCAAATCGCAATAACACGTATATAATATCTCCAACTTCGACTTTGTTTCCTTTTCCTCTGACAAAAACTACCTGCATATTTATACACAGCTCAGCGATACATTCATCTAGCGTTCTTATTCATCTCGTGTATGTACCAATATATTTTTTGTCGAAAAACATCGTGTAACCCGATGTCTAGACGTCCACGGCGAGCGGTCGCCTCTCTGGTAAAAGCACGGCCACCGCAAACACCGTTGATCCGTGTTGAAAAGCGTTAATTTACGTTTAAACATCGCACGATTTCGATTGTGTAGGGAAGTAGAAACTTGTTTATCGTTTTCTGTCGCTTGAAAAGCAGTTCAGTGACGATTATGACAGAGGTGATCCGTAGAGCAAAGGTAGGCGAACGTGTGTAACGAGACGTAGAAAGACGAGGTAGGGTTGAGTAAATGGTTCGAATTATTTAATTATCAGGATATGTATGAATATTCAAATGTTCTAAATAGCAAAAAAAATTATTCAAGTAGTTAAAAACATCTGGATAATTCGAATAATTCGGATAATAAACGGAGCAAAAAAATAAAAGTATGTGTATAATAACTTTGATGTTTTAGACGTTTACGTAAGTGTTATTCGGATTTTTCGGGGAAAACTATTTTGTGACGTCATTATCCTGACCTTGATAAACAGATATATCTTCGACTAGTTTTCACGATCATCGGCCTAGATTTTCGAGCGACCCCGGCAATGTACGGCTTTCCCGATTCGTTGAAGCTGGCAAGGTTAACCGGTCATTGAGCTCATGATCAAATCGCTATGCCTGTGATATAATAAATCAGACGTGATCCAGTTATGTGTTTGACGGATTATTTGCAATCCTTCGTGGGTCATCTGTAGAAATTTTCAATCTTTCGCAATCCACGTATGCGAAGAAAAATAATCGATAACCATGTGATATTATTCATTATACACGTTTCTTAAATTTGTGTAAAATTTCTGATCCACTGTCTGTTAACACTAGAACTCTTCTGAACCCCCCTAACACCAGAAGATCCTATGGAAAATTACCGATTGGTCATTTTGACCTTTTAACGTTAATTCACAGCTCGCCTGAATAAATACGAAACAAAAGCGAACTGCTCTTTCTTCAAATATATTCTAGCAATTAGTTCACATTGTTTGAGATCCAAAAAAATATGCAACGTCGAGAGCTACTAGTCTGTATCAACGAAATATATGTTTCCCCTCGCGATCACAGTCTTCGTACAATTATTTCAATATCGTTACTGGTTTAAAGATCAACCGGCAGTGTAAGCTGAACGACTTCCAACAACTTTCCCTCCTCGCACTCTCTCAAATCGTTCCCTTTCCCGAGAAACCAATCTTCCTCTATTGGGAATAGGATTTTATATCGCTAAATGAAATGAACTCTTATTTGTGAAATAATACTTTGATAATTTATTCATACTTTTATATAGCACGAGGAAGGGCAATTTTGACCGCACCTAGCGAGTTTTGTCACAAAACTAGCAGAATGTAGTGGTCGAAATTCTTACAACCCCATTCGGGTCCTTCAGCCCCTTTTGTTCTGTTTCTCGATGTTTTCGAACTTTCTAAAATGCCAGATTGTGGCTTAGCTTCTTGGAAGAAGCCCTTGAGAAAAAGTACGTTAAGAGAAAGCTGGTTTATGGTTAATTTTTGCTTCGTAGTATTTCTGCATTCAATTTCCAACATTCCTCTTTTTTCCCGCCCTCGCGCACCAACTTTGAACGCTCCGGTAACAGGCATCTGTCATTATCACCGTCTGCGAATAAACCGGCGGCCGTTTGCTCGGCTCCGTGTCGCCTGGTTGGAGTCGAATCGATTTATCGCTCTTAACCTTGGCCACTCGACGTCGTGTTCTCTGGTTGGAGAGAGGACAGGAGTACGTTGGTAGCGCGCGATCGCGAGAAATGCCGTGATTATTGAGTGTCTCGTCCCGTTCGGTCGAAAACTGATTGCGTTAGCGAGACCCGCGCGTGCGTCCGCGGACACTCTCCGGGGCCAGCGTCGAGTTCTCTGGGTCGTATCGATTCACGTAAAATCGTGTCGGGTGTAACTGTACAGAGTTCGAGCCTCCGAGTGACTCTGGGCGGGAAGAGGGGAGAGACAGATGATACCGGAGAGATATCGAATCGCGGAGAAGAAGAGTTTTCACGATTGGCCGTTTTAACACTATTCCTACCACAACCGGTTAAATGACCGTTTTTAAAATTTCAATTAGAATTTTTTAGGATGTTAGGATCTTGTGAATTAGGTATTAAAAGGGATGTTGACAAGGATAAACTGTTTATTAACAATCAAACAAACTCGCAGAAAGATAACTTTGAATGATACAAAGAAACGCGAGAAGTGCAGAAGTGCCTGCACAGGCTGCTAGCTGCTAACTAACTTTTTAGGCGTCCGCATTTCGGTTGACGCCGACGCTATTATTATAATTATTATTAATATAATTATTATTATTATTATTATTATAAATATTATGATTATTATTATAATTTCGACGCTACGAAAACGCTTCCAGAAAAACTGGGAAAGGGGGGCCAGGGAAAATCCCTGGGACCATTCTGTTACGCCGGCCCGATGATTTCGCGCAGTGCCGGCTATAATGGTCAGTACGCTTATTTTATTCACCCAGGTACAAGGACATTTATACGTACCCTACAATTTCATAGATACAACAGTAATTGAATCGCCTTTAAACTTTAGACTTTTTTTTCAAATATACGTGTAATACATTTTTCAATATTCACTTCTTTTTTCATTGTTTATTTTTTGAGAAAAATTTGTAGTCTCTCTTACGTGGGAATTTCACGGTAGGAATAGGTATACGTGAAGTGTCGGTAGGAATAGTGTTAAGCCAATCCTCGGTCGGTTTAACTCTTTGAGACGCAGGATTTCTGAGAATAAATAGACCCATGTTGCACAGGAATTTTGTTGTGTTTTAAATTAAACGAACCTATACTAACCTGTATTGACGTGTTGAAACTTGCCAACACAAGCGAACGTATTTGTAACATTTTTTTTTTTGGTATTACCAACTGTTTTACACAAATAAAAATGCTCCACCATGCATTACCTACCGTGCATCAAAAAGGTGGAACATTTTTAACCCTTTGCGCTCGAGAGGTGACTATTAGTCACCAAATGATAGTTTCGCAAATTTTCAAACTTTAGTTAATTTGTTTATTATTCAGAGTCAGGGATTAAATAGTCATATATATATAAATTTTAGTATATCACCTAACTGAACTAAATGGCATTTAATATAGGCGAATTTTGGTAAATATTTCGAATTTGAAAATCTTGAAAGTTAATATTATTAGACGACCAAAACAGTCATCTCTCGAGCGCAAAGGGTTAATCCCGCCGTGCTCCAAAGAGTTTTAAGGATCCTCGATCATCGATCGAACTCGTGTCCACTTTCTTTTCTTCATTGAGAAGTCGTGTCGCGGCTAGGCTATTTTCAGGCCGTTGTTTATCGTTATCGATTAGCGTGCACGAATACACGCGGACCTGTTCCAGGCAAACAAGTGTCATCGTGACGTCAATCCGCGGCGAGCGACAACGGCGGGCGGTTGTTCCGTGCGTACTTTTATCAACGCGATTGAAATTGCACTCGCGCGCGCACACTGGCGCACACAACACGTGTGCAAATACACACGGGCGCGTACGCAAGCATTTTGGAGTAATTACGTCACTACGTGCGATGCATTTCGCTGTTATCTAGCCGAACCATTGTTACTACTCGATCGTGGCGAACCCGTATCCGGTTCGTTGACTTCCAACTCGCGGAGCGTTGATCGTAAGTAGATAGAGAACGCATGCTGTGCCTGATCCTATCGGTCATCCTGAGATCCTGGGGATCCGCCTGGTGCCTGTGAATCATTGCTCTGGACGCTGGCTGCCTGTGCACGATAATGGAAAATTGTTCTCCGATTAACGTGCACGTTCTTTGATTCATTATTGGGCAATTAAGCGTGATATTGTTTCGAATGATCGAAACACTCGTTATTATCTGTACAACGCGAACTTTTTCATATGTGTGCGTCTATTGTATCAAGAGCACCACGTTCGTGCGTTGATATAACGTTGCGCGATTGTGTGATCTTGTTTTCATTGTAACTACAATTATGTCATGAGGATTCTTCAGAAGTGAAGTTAAGCTTCGTTAATCGGCACACAAATGCCAAGATAAAACAAATAGTGTTTGAATTGATTTTGTGAATATAATAGAAACTCCCGCATCCGTGTTTCCATTATCATAATACCCGAATAATCGAAAAATTGTATACGCTTAAATCGCCGTTAAAAATACTTATTTAACTTAATGATCAAAAGGATATGGATCCCTTAAGCATTGAAACAAACTATCAATTTTGTTGATTCCTGTTTGAATAAATGTAGTTGTACGCAAGAGAAAACGATTGTTCCATTATTTAGGCACTGTTGCCTTCCTTTTAGTTCCAACACGGGAGTCTTTTCTGTTTTATAGAAAGCAAATTTAAATAGACCACAACGAATCATCTGGAAACCTCGCTCCATCGTTCATTAGCCGAGTAACGTGCAACCCCCTATCCGTGACGCAAGCCACTCCGCTTGGATGACTCCGTGATCCGATTATTCGATCCGAATGCGCCCGTTCCCATGGAACAGATTGCCATTATCGGGTCATTGTGTCCGACCCGATATCTGTGAGCGTCAACAGCCAGAAACGGGGCGGTTCTCCGAACGCTTTCGACATCGTTCTCGATAAAAACGGTGGCGACGGTTCGCGATCGGAAGTGCCGTGCCCGTGACTGTGCTCCGTTGCTCGTGACGATGGTTCCGTTCGATGCACGAAAAACAATTTCGTCATCGTGTACCGTTGATACATCACCCGGATTGCTTATCAGTTGCAACAAACACGAGCCAGCCGGTTGCATTTCCGTAGCACGTTAAGGAAAATAATTGATAAGATGGTTCGGTCTCGCCTTCAGCTTTCTTCCCCGCTCTCCAATCCGATTCCTCGCTTTTCGCTTTCTTTATCTGCCTCCTCTCGGCTGATTTAGTGTTTGAGGAGTGACGTGGACCCCTGCAACCGACGCTTTCGAAACTCTTGTTTTCCGTTGGCGAACGCACGATTGGTAATCGGGGCAAATAAGAAATAAAAGAAAGGGTGGCTGTTTCGAAGAAAACAGCGTAGCAATTGGATCAAAATAAGAGCAAATATATTGTCAGAAGTGTTGGACCGATCTCTGCTATGCTCTGCCGTGTTATTCGTAGCTGCAAAGTGTTCGTCGTGTTAGTGCCAGCCGAATATCATGGCGGCAGTCGTAGAAATTGCACCACCTTAAAGGATAATGTTTTTGACTTAACTTTACACGCGAGCAATAATCTTAATAAGTAATATATGTTATTAGTGGACAAAGGATTTTTATGCAAATTAGACATTAGATATGCACGCCTTTAAAATAATGAGCATTATGCAGAAATTTGTTTTACCACTTGAACATTCTAGTGTTTTGCTTCATTTTTTTCGTTTCGTGTGTATTTTACATTATTTATCACACTTTAATTTCTCGCGTATGCATACAAATCAGCGGTGCGGTTATTAGGCATACACCTATTGTATAAAATTACGTGAAATTATTAGAATACCACGCAAAGAACCACGCTAGAATACCACTGTGTCTTGCAAGAAGTGCAATTTTTATGTCCATTACAAGCAATTTAATACTATTAACTCTCGCACACATGAAACGTTACAATACGATTATTTCGCACAGGCCATCAATTAACGTTTCTCGTAGATAACGCAAGTTTTAGCTAGGACACCAGCGCTTTGTCGTTAGAGTGTTAATTGCTTCGGTCAGTTTAATTCATAACTTGGAATATTGTTTACGTCATTGATAGGTCGGCTCGATCTTGTTTAAAAAACTAGGTGCAATGTACACATTATCTGACTAAATATGTATCTACGTTTACGTCAATCCTACAGCGACTCTGCTTATAGGTTACGAACCTATCAGCCACAAAGCGGATATAAAAAATTGTCAATGGATAATCTATTGCATTTCCCGGGAAGTTTGATGTAAGTGCAAAAGTAAATAGCGTGCTGAAATTTATGTATTACACTAGAAAAAGAACGCGTATTTACACGCGTTGTTCCCATGGTTCGTGTCAGTCGCACCCGAACGCTTAATCGTTAAATTAGAGTTCGACCGGGGATTTCAACAACAAGATTTACAGTAGCTCCAAGAAGTGTTTGTGCATCACAGTTTTTTTACCATCACACGCACCTATGAGTCAACGAGGATAAAGTATATTACATTTTTTATCGTTTGATAGTATTTTTGTGCGACCGTATATTATATCTGGTACAATAAAAGACAGGTATTAACCCTTTGCGCTCGAGAGGCGATTATTAGTCGCCAGATGATGATTTCACAGTTTTTCAGACTTTAGTTTGTTTGTTTATTAATCAGACCAGGAGGTTAAATAGTCATACGTGTAAATTTTAGTGTACGACTTAACTAAACTAAATGAAATTTAATATAAGTGAATCTTAGTAAATATTTTTTCTTTGAAGTTAATATTGTTAGACGGTTAACAGTCATCTTTCGAGTGCAAAGGGTTAAATTTAATTAAAAATATGAGCATTTGATGGTACCAGAATGTACCGCACAGATACTTTTTCTAGTCACAACCCAACAAATATATATTTCAACAAAGGAATCCACCAAGTTATATAGATCCGCTAATTAGATTTGTATTCATGCTCTCACGGTTGCCCCAAAAACGTCGCTCTTACCACAATGGAATTTTCGACACAATAGAATCATAGTTGGCCCGGCATGCGTGTTGGTCACATTCGTTCGTATGCAGTCGAGCGTGTTTTTGCTCGGGTGTGTTTTTCCACGCTATCATCGACGTAGCAAGGCCGAACGGGTGATCCGGTCGGTTGTCGGCGCCATCGAAAAAACAGAGGGCCAATGGCACGGAATCCTTCCACAGTTTTCGCCGTACAACTTTTATTAGCAGTTTCGAGGCACTCTGTGAGATTTCTCGCCTTCGCTGTAAACAACCCGGGCATGATTTACCGCCGTCTGTAACGCTTTTTCGGCCGGCAAACTTCTCGGTAATCCCGTAAGGGCGGCCGTATTAATGGCGGTTCCGAGAAAATTCGCGCGGATCAGACGTACGCGCGGAGTCTCGCGGATGTTGCGATCGCGCGTTGAAAGTTTCGCCATCTTCCTCGAGCCGTGTTTTTTTTTAAACCGGGGAATCCTGCGTTGAAAACAATTTCTCTTCATTTTTCCTCCTTTCACCCGTCCCGCACCGTATCTCTCTGCCTTGTTTGTCTTCGTCGACACGTGCGCGCGTACATATGCACGGCACGAAGAAGCACGTGGAAAATCGAAAGAACGTGTCCGTCCTTCCCTGCCCCCTTCCTTCGCTCGTTCAATTAACTCTGCATATCGCGCAGTTGTGTACTAATCTTAATGAACACGTTTATCTATTCGCTTGCGTACGCGCGTGTCTTCGCGGGGCCAGTGGCGTCGGACCGTGTTTTCTCTCGTTCCACGCGGGTTCCATTTTCGCTCTAGAAATAGCCGGAACGCGACCTGGGGCTCCAGGATCGAACCGCGCGACCTTTCCCCGTCTCCCTCCCGCCTCTTCCATACGGTGGTATTCTCGTGATATTGTTTCTTGCGAATCTTTACGATTCGTTCGCCAAGACGAGGCTCGACGGCGCCTTCGGACAGAGGGAATCGTTAACTCTGGATCGCGGAGTATCGTTTCAGGTTCTCCAGTTAAAAGAAGCCAAGGCCGATGCAATAACGCTGCTTTTGATATTTTTAGTATTCCCAACGTATTAACGTTATTGTGTGCACGGTGCCAATTTGTTTGTGGCTGTGGATTCGAAAGAAATTGCGTCGCTTTAATAAAAAACAGAAAAATAAAAAAAAATAAAAAGGTTGCGACAGAAATACGAAGCGTGTAGAAGACGCAACCGTGTATTTGCATTTTTGAAAATTTTAAACGAAACTCGCATCCGTTATTGTTTTTCGCTACGAGAATAGTAAACCGTTGACTATTTCTCGAGATAGAACGAGACTGAAATTGACTTCGTACTGCAGTGTGTAATTTGCAGTCGTACTAAACTATTTCAAAACAGTAAGCGTAGCTTGTATCAACAGATAACGTAAACATTACGTATCTCTTCTTGCTCTGCGTCGCATTATGGCAAAGAGTATTTGTTTGTGTGATTTTCTGCACGTCTCGTGTTTTTGTTATAATTTCTCAGTGGATTTTTCACGGCTTTGTTCGTTCCTCTGCGTACGTCCGCATTGCTACAGGTTGGAGTAGGTATTTTAATCCGTATAAAGTGGGATTGCCAGTGACATTTATAGGGTTGAAAAATTCTACGTTATAGCATAGAACTGGGCACAAAGAGATTGAAAGAGCAAGAGGGAGATAATATTTAGAAATTAACATTTTTTAAGGTCATCCTTTAATCTCCGTTTACGTTCTAGTAGTAAATGTCGCTAACAGTGGCCAGTTCTTCATTTCAATTTTCTTTCTACCTATCTCGATCTTTCGTTAATCTTAATTTTCATACTACGCATTTAAATTTTTCATCAGTCTACACTTTTAGTTTTTCATTCTACGTATCGGTCTCAATGAAAAGTCTAGAGCAAATATATTTACACTTGATACTACACCGTTCAAGATAAGAAAATGATACTATGTTGCTACTCGATTACAGAGCATTTTTCGTTTCACTCGCAGCACACAACGTCATAAGCCAATGAGTGGAAAGATGTTATAAGAATGTTATAAGCATAAAGAAGTTTTTACTTTTTGCTCCGTTTATTATCCAAATTATTCAAATTATTCGGATCATTCTATTACCATTTAAAATATCCGAATAATTCGATTCTGCCTTCTTTTTATATACACTTTCTAGACTAATTAACTTTGACCCAATAACCAGAATCTGTATCACCGCGAATTCATATTTTTCAGTCTTCGATTTTTTCTCAAATTCGTTCGATTACTTTAGAAAAGTGATGCTGATTATTTTGTAAATTTGTTTTTCACGTTTTGCCCCGTATCATCTGTTACGCTAACAGAGTCTCATCCGTTTAAATATATAATTCGGACAATTGAATAAATTTGGCCCATCCGCTCAGCGAGAACACCGAAACGTAGTAGCCAGCTTCTGTGTCTTGTGCTATATTGCGCTGAAAAAGAAAAAGGTTAATCGAATTATACCCATCGGTCTCTCCCATAATGTTTTATTCATCGACGATAAAGCGGGTCGTAGGTCGGGCCCGGTTTTAATTCCTCGGACACAGTAAACTGCGACGAGTGTCGCTGCGAGTTTCGCCTGCGTCACATTGTCGCCCACCTCGAAATGCTGAGTCGATACGCCGGGTATTCTCCTCGTTCATTCCCTCATAATGGGTTACAAGTCTGACGCAACGCCGATGAAAATATCTGCGCTAGTTCCGATAAATGGCGGTATCGCTGTCAAGTACGCCGTTCAGCCTGGTTATCGAGGGTGCACGGAATGCTTGCGGATGGTGTCACTTGGTTCACCATGGAATAGTGGATCGTTGTGTCATCCGGATCACGATTGTTCAAGGATTTCGATGAAAGAGCAAATTTATTACATTTTCGAAACAGATCCCTAAGACTTGCGTTTTTAACACTAGAACTACCACAGCAGTCAAAATGACTGGTTGATGATTACTTATAGCAACCTTATAAATTCACTGTGGTAAAGCTTCCAAAATTTCCTATGATTTTCCGTAGAAGGTATAAATAAAGATTTATTTCTTATGTATTCCGTATTTTTTCATGTAATTTCCAATGTGATCTCTTCCGTGCAAATAAGTACGCTTTGATTGTCGGTAGTTCTAGTGTTAACACTTAGCCGATCGAATGAGAAGATCACTATTTTTTTCTCAAGAAAGCGCTGAGATTGATTCTATTTGCTTTTGTTATTAGTTAGTCTTGAACTAGTACTGTTCATAAATTTTCCAAAGTACAATTTTTAATCAATTCGACGCTAGCTCAGCAACAACTAATAACAAAAGTAAATAAAATCAATGGCAGAGGAAAGAATGGGAGATCTCTCCATTCGGTTGGCCAAGTGTTAAGTTTCTAACAGCTAGATTATATGTTCAATTTTTGTTTTTGATCGATTCTCGTTAAAACGAACGATAAATTTGTGTTGGAAACGAGATAAAATTTATTAATAACGTCTAATTGAAAATCAATAATCGTGGGCGGTTAAACGCGGGGTAGATTAAGCAGAAGTATCTGACATAGTTGAGCATGATTTATCGTTCCAGATGCATGTAATTAGTATTGTACGTGATATATTAATGGCTGTTGACTAATTCGAGGAGCTTTGAATTCTCTAGTACGAGAACGACAAACGCTGAGAGAAATATCTGCGAAATTGAGAATGATGTAATTTCGCCTAGAAAGCGAGCCATGAATCGGTTTTGCGATCGTGCGCGAAATTTAATCTCGAGTATTCTCTTGATCGTACTATCATTAACAAATTATACACAATCCAAGCGAACGTTCTCGAAGATTACTTTCCTGTTTCTCGGTCCGTCAGTTTTGAATCAAGAATCTTGCATATTAAAACGCTATAATTGGCGGGTGATCGAGCGCTTTTTGGAAGAAAGCAACGAATATAAACGGTTACACAAGCGCCGCAGGCATCCGAGGTATCCGTGAACTCGCCTACTTCGACGAGCATGCATCCAATTATTCGTAACACGTCAACGATTCGATTATCTGAACGATACAACTGAATGACGCACAGGGAGCCAGCGTCATCCTCATTCTTCCAGTTGACCGTACTACGATAGCATGTTAAATACCTAAGTCAGCTACGAGTTTACAGTTCCCCCGCCCAGTTACAATGACTATAAAAAGTACTTGCACGTCATCCTGTTTATTTCGGTATTTACACTAGCTATAAGAAGCATTTTGCGCATAACCTTAATTTTCAATGTTCATACTTTCGATCAAATTCAATGTTTGATCCACAGTCGTCTAAAAGTACCAAGTTCGATCTTAAAAATTTAATATACCCGATTCTCGTTAATTCGCAAGTTACTTTTTGCATCCATCCTTACTCGTGGATCAATCACAGAAACCTTCTACTCCGAAAGCGAAACGTGCAATCTATTTACAAAGCATCTCATTGAAATATCTGGGTTAAGTTCGAATAACTCTCTGCCTGTACTGTACATAACTTCAACCCGAGCACCCAACCATCACCTGTCCCCCTTGATTCACCGCGCGCCTCTAGCATGTAGGTACAAGTTCGATCAGCGATCTCCAATGGACAATGTCCAAGAGCGCCGATAAATCGGAGCATTCCAAGAAACCGACAGTTAGCCTCTAGCCGTTCCACGCTCGAACGAAGCGCGTTACACGCGTTCCTTGAACAGAGTTAGTCACGAATCTTCGAGGAAAGGTGTGCGACCGGTCTGATTTCCCGGAGGCGGAGCAGATTCGATCGAAAAATAAAAGCAACCGCCAGGGGAATCGGATCGTAGGCCAGGAAGATCGGAAGGTGTTAAAGTCCGTCCTTGCAAAGGCCGTATTTTAAATACAGAAAGTTTACTTGTTGGCCTGGGCTTTATTTGCTTGCATGATGGTTTGCAACACAGCTAGTGGGTTGATGCGACGAGGCATACTTGAGGGATGTTTTCCCTAAAGTCAAGGATCTAGGATTGTGTTTGCCCCCATCCATTGTTAAACCATTAAAGCAGTTTTGTCTGAAGTACTCTAGCTGCAAGGCATTGCCTTTTGTCGACTATCAGAGTCAGTAGTCTGCGAACAACTGGAGCGATGAGCTGCTCCTACCTCCCAATTTGTCAAATCACTTTGCATATTCGATTAAATAGCATACTTGAGGGATGTTTTCCCTAAAGTCAAGGATCTAGGATTGTGTTTGCCCCCATCCATTGTTAAACCATTAAAGCAGTTTTGTCTGAAGTACTCTAGCTGCAAGGCATTGCCTTTTGTCGACTATCAGAGTCAGTAGTCTGCGAACAACTGGAGCGATGAGCTGCTCCTACCTCCCAATTTGTCAAATCACTTTGCATATTCGATTAAATAGCATTCAGTTCCATATCGTGTAATTCTTTAACAGAAGGAACGGCGCAGTTCATTCGCCCACGGGTTGAAAAGTCAAGCGCCCGAGTGATGCTGCCGCCCCAATGGCTAAGAATAGCGCGGCAGCGATCATTGCTTCTTGTCACCTTCGTTGATGTCGTCGTCGCTCGTCGACGTGCCTCTGCTCGCCGTTTGTACGCGCGCTCCACACCAGAGATACGTGTATGCACTGACGTTCGTCGTTCCTCTCTTCTCCGTCGACGACCATCGCGAGTGATCCCCACCTGTCTCCAGCCAGCCATGGAGGAAGCGTTTTCTCTCTGTTTCGCCCGGCGGGAGTCACGTTTCTCTTCGCTCGTTTAAATTTACCGTCCCGTCGTTCAACGTCGGATCGCCGCAACACATTATCTCTATTTATAAGCATGTTGTTGCATTGTTAGGTAGACCGTAACCCGTCAGACCGGGAGCCACGTGTATCTTATTATATTCCGTCGCGGTGCACTCCATTGAGCGTCCGTATGCAAAACGTGTCATTCCTCGCCAGATTTCCGTCCCGCCCGATGACAGATAGCTTTCTCGCCGTTTCCAGATCGGTTGCGTTACAGACGACGTCTCAGCGACGTGTGACGGAATCCCGATGATAGGCTTGATCCTGCGCCGGCGGGAGGCCGTTTCTTAAGGCCGGTCGCTCTCCGACTGTGTATTTTGATATCGAATAACTGCCGGCTCGTGTGTCTGCTGCTTCGCAGAATATCCTGGCTGATCTTTGGAACCTGACACAACCGGTGGGCGCCAACCAGTCTGCGGACTTTTGATTAGGTTGTACGCTGTTTCTGTCGCTTCTTTCTGTTTCGGATTGATTTTCAATGCGATTAAACCAACCGTCATTAGTGTAATTGGTGGTTACGATTCCTTTTTGAATATTTATGTTGTTAAGTACTTATTACTCTTGTGTAGTGTAATTCGCGACCGTCAGGTAGATAGGCACTTCATTGATGTATCACGAACCACGTCATTTTTAACTTCTTTGGTAGAAGTTAAGAATGGTTCCGGCGAGATGTTCGTATTATTCTAATCGCAGGTCAGGACATTCACGGTGCGACAATGGAGCTCTTTTTTGAACAATATAAAGTACAATATTGCGGCACAATGTAGATAATACTACAATTCATATTAAATTATCAGTTAAAGATTATTAACATTTACTTTATTTAGCTATCACATTTTTTAAATAAATTTTAAACAACTTCCAAAATAAAATAGAAGTCTACAAAACGTTTTATTCAAATATTATTTGTAATACTTAAATAACACAAATAATTCATTTAAGTTAAATTAATTTTGTAATTTTTTTAAAACAACAATAAAACTGATTCAGCAAAAATAATTCTGACCAATAGGATAGCTATGCCGAAAATTATTATGATTATTTGTATTTTACGAAACGTGTAAAGTTCCTTCAGAAGCCTGTTTCAACATAACATCAACTCGTTTTTTAAGGTGACAGCAAGGTATTCTTTTTTTTTTTTGCAGGAGAAGAAAATCACGATGTTGAGAGCTGGATCTATACTGGGCGTGTTGGTCTTGCTGACCATCGCAAAAATCGTGGTCTCGAACCGCTGTCTGACAATGCTCGAAGGTAAATTCCTTTCGTCTGATCACACACGAGCCCTTTCCCCTTGGCCACGCCGGGAGACCGATTTAGCAGACGCTAGGTAACTAATCCGAGGATATTGGCTTTAACAGAGGTGAATCCAAAGAGGGTGATCCACCTGGATGGACAGTCCATGAACATCAACTTCGAGGTGTCTCGTCGAGTGACTCAGAGGCTGACCACCATAATCATGAAGATCTTCTTAACGGAAGTGCTCGGTTATTCGGGAGTGTCTATCTTTGAAGTGGAGGACGAATTCAGGGCAGACGAAACCTTTGTTCGATTGTCCGACGATGTAACATTTGGTAGTCAGGAAAAGTAAGAAGATTCATAATTACTGCCTCTTACTAATTACACTCTAATAACCTTTAACACTAGATTGCCGAATTGAGTCAATTCGACTCACATATGATTCTTTTGCTATACGTATATAGAAAAATTAAAACATTTTTTTTTTTTAATCATATGTTGGTTTTTAGTAGAATTATAAAATGTATGAAAATACTAATTTCTTCCCGTCTCCACTCCTTAATTTCAAGGTATATACCCAACATCCAGCAATCTAGTGTTAATTTAAGTTTACAGGGCGAGTCTCACAATTTAATCGCCTCGAATAACTTGTGAATTAATTGTTACAGAAAACAATGCTTCAAATGAAGTTGCTTGGTATATTAAAGTATTAAAGTATTAATAATACCGTGTGACTTTTATTTGAAACATTGTTTTCTGTAACAAATAATTCACAATTCACTTAAAGTGACCAAATTGTGAGGCTCATCTTGTACGTTTAAGCTTTGTTTAAAATTAATCTTCAAAACAGACAACCTTAAAAAAATCCACAAACGTTTAAATTCAACGGTCAGCAAAGCATCGCTTTCTTTTCGTCTTGAATAGAAAGATACATGGTGTTTCACGAACAGAGCCTTTGAGAGATTGCTCGCTGAGAGATTCACGCCGACTAATTTGCTCGAATAGACTCCCGATGGCGAACATGGAGGTGTGGATTCCGCCTCAGCTGGACACGATGCCTCTATTGAACTCGCACGATGTGAAGGAATGCGGATCCATCGCACCGCCCGGCCATTTCGGCTGGTTCGTTCCGGCTGCGTTATCGAGGCTCGGTGACAGTTGGATAACCTTCACCGATTGCGAGACCGCCTCTCGCTTCGACGTGGACGACGCGACGTTGAACAACATACGAAAGTTCGTCGTGGACCCGGTTACCAAAGCGTACCACTGCGAGGAACCGTTCTGCCAGCAAGGAATGTACGTTCCCGAGCGGTGCCAGGGGAAACCGTGCGCGTTGCTGTTGACCAGTTATCCGGATGTGACCGATTTCGTGAAGGATCACATCGACAAGTTGAAGCTGTACGTGAAAGTGGCCTGGGTCGGGTCGAATCTCAAGCATCTCACCGAGAGTTTGACCAAGCAGCTGTCGTTTGGTCAGAACTCGTCGGCGTTGACCGTTGACAGGTATTTATCTACTTGGCGCATCACTTAATTGCATGGACGACACATTTGCATAATTCCTCGTCCGATAAGCGGCGTTCATGTTTTTTTAATGTCGGCGTGCTTTACGGATATTCGCGGTATAATGGTTAGATTGGAAGACAAAGAAAAAAAGGATTGAGAGGGGAGGCAAACAAATCTGAGGAGCTCGTGACGTTCGAGGTCGATATTATTTCCCCCGTGATCTTGTCGCGCAATAAACGTCTCCCCGAAATAGAAGCACATCGAAAAACATTCTACACTCGCGAGCGTACATTTCACCAACCCGTGCGTTTCTTTTATTACCTGCGATCCGCGGCAGACACGCTGCTTTTATCCTGTTTTTCGCTTGGCCAACTCGAGGAAAACAGGCGTCGCCTTTTTATGCCTTATTGCGGTAGGATCTCGTTTATCCGCAAACGTCGGTGCACGAGGCGGTTCTGATAATACGGACTCGCTAGCCATCCCCTCCGCTTGTTTCTATTAACCCTTTGCGCTCGAGAGGTGACCGTTAGTCGTTTAATGATACTAACTTCAAAAATTTTCAAATTCGAAATATTTACTATGATTCACGTATATTAAACTTCATTTGGTTTAGTTAAGTCGTACATTAAAATTTACATATATGACTATTTAACGTCCGGGTCTGAAATAAAGTCTGAAAATTTACGAAACTATCATATGCTAGGATTACGATGTCCCATGAGAGGGGACAGCCGAGTGCAAAAGGTTAATTCGAGTAATAGAGGTTCGACATTTGAAAACCTTATTCTGCGTGAAAAATGAAACAATTGAATGCATATAGAAACGACGATGTAGAACGATGTGCATTTTTAATTACTTGAGTTCACGCTCGGTTATAGTTCGAGTAAAAGGGGCTCACCTATCAGTTCGTGTTTCTGATATATTCACTAATAACATGTAGATAAACGAAGTTTTAGATAGCAGAGAAGTTGTCAACCTTCTCGTTAAAAAAATCTTACGATTGCAATCTTATTTTCTCTTTATTTTATTTTTTCGTCGATCCTGTGCTCGAACCTTGTTGTTTCTCGTTCTTCAGATAAGCTTCGACGGTATGCAAGCAATTTTGAAAATCGGTTCATAGAGTCGCTTAAAAAGTGCTTCGCGAGGCTTGTCGATCTCTATCACATCGTATTGCAAGCTGATGTTCTCGTTTCTCAGATCTCTTGTGATCCTGCACTGGACACCGAGCAGCGTGATTCCGAACGAAAGGGACTTCGCCACCATCGAGTTCCCCCGTTGCAGCACCAATGGCTCGGAGATCGGCTGCAAGTACGAGTCCAACAGACTGACCAAAGTGGTCTGGGGCAAGCTGGAGTACATCGCCAAATTGGCCTTCGACGCGATCAATCACGCTAGGTTCACCGGCGAGATGTACGAGGATCTCGTAAATCGCCATAACAGGCTCTCCGGAAGCGTGGACGACGAAGAGATCGCGTGCAGCTGGTTGAGGGACAACTTGAACTACACTCTCAACCTGTGGATGCCGAGCAACACCGACAAGAACATTCTATACGTAGGTGGAATATTTCCCATGAGCGAGGTATTCTACTCGGGTAAATCGATATTGATCGCCGCGAGGATGGCGAAGGAGTCGATCAACGTGAACAACACCGTCCTTAGAGGCTACAACTTGACATTATTGGTTAACGATGGCCAATGCAAATCGGACATGGTTATGAGGTCCTTCATCGATTACATAGTCCAGAACCAGTACGATAAGCTGGTCGGTGTCCTGGGACCTGCTTGTTCGGAAACTGTGGAGCCTCTGGTCGGAGTTTCCAAGCATTACAGAACCGTGATCATCAGCTACAGCGCGGAGGGGTCCAGTTTCAACGATCGTACCAAGTATCCGTACTTTTTCCGCACGATTGGCGAGAACAAGCAGTACAAGCACGTTTATCTGCAACTGCTGCAACGGCTCGGATGGAGGAGGGTGGCTTCGTTGACGGAGGACGGGCAGAAGTACACCGAGTACATATCGTACATGCAGGACATGCTTAGGGACAACGGGATCGCGTTCGTGGCCAATGCGAAGTTTCCAAGAGAACGGGAGGCTGACGTGATGACTAAGGTAATGATGTTTGTCGGTCTCTCAACATCTTGCTCGTTCAAGAATGTCGCCGGAAGCGAAAGGTCGGCTGTCGCGAAAACGGCTCCGCGGGCACACTTAGGCCTACTGACACAGCACAACGTCGTCGTGTCCGTTCTGATGGATAATTATTCGTTTCGATGAATAAATTACGGTGAAATGTTTCACATTGTTGGGAATTAGACATGCAGGAATTATGGAAAATAACTGCGCATGCATATTTATACACATTATTACGATAATGCTTGGTAACGTTATCTGTTGGTGCGGTTGAGATATAAGCTTAGCCTTAGGGGGCATTGGGCAATACTTGTCAATTTATTGAGGCGATACTTTTTTCATTGTGCTCGTTTGTTTTTCTCGTTGTACGACCGCGTACTTTAATAATTCTGCTTCCCAACAATTGCGAATGGAAATAATCTGTGAGACTTAGTAATCGAATGTTCATGAAACCGTGGATTTAATACGTGAGATTAGCTTTAGGTGATCGTATAAACTCGTTTAGGTCCCCTTATGAACTTTGTAAATGCGGAATCTTTAACATTGTTGCTTACATGAAAAAAAAACGTTTTGTTTCGCAGTACCTGCAAGATCTAAAGCAGAAGAAGGCGAAGATCATCATCGCCGACGTGTACGACCAGATAGCAAGGCAAGTGATGTGCGAAGCGTATAGGCTACAGATGACTGCAGTTCAGGTGATTATATTAAGAAAACGTAGCAGCTTCTTGATAAAATAAATTTTCATACACCTATATCGAGTGGTAAAAAGTATTCCATTTATGATTCATCGTTTTCATGGACGCTGAATAGGCAGTGAATTCTACAGTATAAATTATCGTATATCGTGGAGCATTGTTTGTGATCAAAATACGAATCTTTACTTTGACGCTCCACAATTTCAAGTTAAATTTTCACGATTAAAGGGTTACGTATGGTTCCTACCTCTGTGGCTGCGACCAGAATGGTACGACACGGATCGTTACAATAAGGAAGGGGAACAGGTGCCGTGCACCACGATGGAAATGAGCAGAGCAATTAACGGCTATCTCGGTTTGTCCCATGCGTATTTTGCCCCCGATGACGAAATCATGCAAGAGGGAATAACCGTGCGACAATGGCGCGATCGTTACGAGCTCGATTGCAAGAAGAAGCAGCAGCCACCGTCTAATTATGCCGGTTTCGCGTACGACGCGATGTGGACGTACGCTTACGCGATGGATCGTCTTCTTAAGGAAAATCAGAGTTACGTTTTCGATCTTCACAGCGAGCATACTGTCAACCGATTGACGGATATCATCGGTGAAACGGATTTCTATGGGGTACGCAGTAAATGAAATTCACTCTATCCGATTTAATTAACGCTCGCAGAGCCATTGGATGGTTCTTTTTTTTAAACTCAGACAACTAACACAGAGAACTAGCATTTACGAAACTTTAGATTAGTATTTCTTTCTATGTTTTTCGAAGCGCAGAACACTTTTGATTGCAGGAAAAAATGTACAGAATACTAAATTCTCTGAGATCATAAGTCAGTTGAAACAGAAATAACTATAATATACATATCTTTTAATAAGAATTATTCTATTATAAGATGTAAGTATTTATTTTAAGTTACAGTTACAATATTATGTAGTAATGAAAGAAAAAAGTAGTGGTTCAAAAAGAATTCGCCAATGACTTTCCCTATAATTTTTATCCTGATGCCTCTGAGAGTGTTAACAAAGATGTTACTCTTTGTATCTTATATGTGAATGTTAATGGTTCCATTTAGGTGTCGGGCAGAATTAAATTCTTTGGCGGACCCTCGAGATACTCCATTATAAATATCGTTCAATTTGTCAATAATGAAACCCGGATAGTCGGCAACTTCTATCCGAACGTGTCAGAAACGAAGCACGAAGTCATAGGCGGTAGATTAGACTTAAACGTCTCTGCCTTGGTTTGGTTGTCGAACACCACACCGAACGACGGTTCTGAGCCGCCTCAACGATGCGTTATCGCCGGTTTCGCCGATTTCTTGAACGTGTCCTGCGAAGTGGCGTTCGTGATCGTCAATTTCCTTGGTTTCGGACTTCTGGGAATTTTACTCATCATTGGTTTCTTCATCATCAAGAGAAAGTGAGTAGCCAACAGAGATGTATCGTTTATTTATTTGTACCGTAGTATCGATTAATTTTTAATATGATCCACGAATTTAGTATTGATTGCAATAGTGTTAAAAACTTTTAATTTATCTGATTAAAATACTCTCAATGAAGAGTACATGAACTTTTATGAATTCCTATTTTGAAACGAATATAGCTTGTTATTCGTATAATTACTCATACTGTATTTATGGATTCAATTAACGAATCAACGTTCTTGTCTACACTTTTCCTATAGGTACGACAAGAAAGTGCGTTTACACGAGGAGTACATGAAGTCTCTAGGTTTAGACTTCTCTCAGACGGATACTTCAGACTTGGACAAATGGGAGATACCCAGAGACAGGGTGGTTATTAATCGAAAATTGGGCGAGGGTGCGTTTGGAACGGTTTACGGTGGTGAAGCGTCGTTCCCTGAGAAGGGATGGCTAGCCGTGGCCGTGAAAACGTTGAAACTCGGAAGTTCCACCGACGAGAAGCTAGATTTCCTCAGCGAGGTGGAGGTGATGAAAAGATTTGAGCACAAGAACATAATCAAACTGCTAGGCGTGTGCATCAAGGGTGAACCTGTCCTAACGGTCATGGAGTTCATGCTTTATGGTGACTTGAAGACATATTTACTTGCCAGGAGACATCTCGTGAACGACCATAGCTACGAAGACTCGGATGAGATTTCTAACAAAAAGTTAACCGCAATGGCGTTGGATGTAGCTAGGGCATTGAGCTATTTGGCTCAAATGAAATACGTTCACAGGTAATTTAACGTTTTATGGTTTATGATTAACCCTTGCACGGTTCTGAAATAGTCTGGACTATCGATTGTAAAAAATAATTGCAGTATTGTCCGGATATATGTCACTCCTTTGAGACCAAGTCGTGACATATATCCGGAGAGATGGCGTTTCAAAATTTCACCGATATTGTCTGGCCTTGGAATGAGTGAAATGAGAAGAATAAGTGAGATACTGTGAACAATACTGTATATATAAATTTGTCGAAATTTAAACAACATATTTATATATGTAATTTGCATATAATCAGCTATGCGCATAGCAACATAAACGAATGAAAACTAAATCCATTAAGCGAAAGTATGTATGAATTGGTAAAAATTGACAAAGAGTTCACCGTTCGAGGGTTAATTTATTTTTACTTGCACGCTCTAGATAAATTTTCTTTTGTCTTCCTCAGAGATATCGCTTCTCGTAATTGCCTGGTGAACGCCCAACGCGTGGTGAAGCTCGGCGATTTCGGTATGACAAGGCCGATGTACGAGAACGACTATTATAAATTCAATCGAAAGGGTATAATTGAGCAACTATAAGTCGATTTTTTATTTTTAATCCCACAACTCTTCTGAACGAAACATTGTTTGGTTCAGGCATGCTGCCAGTAAGATGGATGGCTCCGGAGTCCCTGGGCCTCGGGATCTTCTCACCAGCCTCCGATGTCTGGTCCTACGGTGTCTTACTCTATGAGATTGTCACGTTCGGTAGCTTCCCCTTCCAAGGGATGAGCAACAACGAAGTACTGACCCACGTGAAAGCTGGAAACTCGTTGGTGGTTCCCAAAGGGGTGAAGCTGCAACTGTAAGTCCACTCGTTTTCCCTCATTCTATCATCTTCTCTGTCCTAGCTTCCAGCTGTACCTCGCGGAATCATCCAAATTCTTTCATACCTTTTTCCAGAGAGAACTTAATGTACTCTTGCTGGAGGGTAGACCACACGAAGAGGCCGACAGCTCCAGAGATCGTCGACTTTCTGGCCACGAATCCTCGAATTCTGTCTCCCTGTTTGGACGTTCCTCTGGCCAGCGTGCAGATCGAGCACACCGGCCAAATAGAGATGCAGCTGACAGAGAACTTCCGGAAGTTCTCGTTGTCTTGGCCACCTCACAACTCTACCACCAACCAATCTTCCGCCTCCAGTCCTCTGATACTACCCAGCCCAGGTCCTTTGCTGGACATCAACGACCAGGACGACAAGCAGCACCAGGACTCGTTGTTAGGCGACATAACCTGCGACCTGGACAGCTTCAAACCTCTGCTGATGAACTCCTGCGAGTCTTCGTCGGGTCCAGCGGTGATCTTGCAGAATTTCAAAGGAAAAGACGAGCCAGCACATAGGTACGTAAATATTCAGCCGGGGATGGCGAATAGTTTCGACTGCACGAAGGGCCAAAATGGCGGAAGTATTCAGATGGAAGAGCGAAGCGCTATGTTGCCGGAGAAAAGGCATTCGGAGGACATGTCGATTCTTTGACAGCAAAACAGGCAGATGATTTCGCGACAGAAATCGATGGTGCACTTTTATAGACGTGCCGAGGGCATATTTGGAAGATATGCAAGAAGATCGTACAGAAAGTCTAGCGTTTAGGTCTGTCGGCGGCCATATTCGTTGGTTGGCCGACCGTGAGGGGTAGATAGTTAGAGAGGGTGAGTCGAAGTTGGGGCGTGCTTCCAGTTGAAAGGTATGATTCTTGCGAAGCTGAAACTACGCTTTCTCTGATCCTTGTTTTGTGAATTGGTATGGTGCGCAAGGGGCGCGCGATCAGGTCGTTTGATTCACGTGGAGATTAAAATCCTGCCGATTTGTAGCTATGATAGAATACCATAGTATGATACCGTAGGTACCAGTGACAATGAACAGACAAAACAATATCAGTTGCAATAAGCGAAAATACCGGTGCGTACTTCCGAGTCCATAGAAGCGAACTGGTTCCGTAGATTTTCGCTCAATCCATTTTTGAGACTGATGCACGTAGAAACACTAAGTTACCGATTAATCAACGCGACGGTGCTGGAGATCTCTCAGGAAACTCGAAAAACAGAAGCAGAAAAACAGAAAAAATAGGATAAACGAAAACGTTTCGCACAAAGATGAACGAACGTTTCTACCACGAAAAATTTCTATCTGCTCCAGCAACGGGAACATTACGTATTTTAATGAATAAACGAGTATCGAGCGGAGTATTTTATTTCTTAGAGTAGAAATTTCCATTGTTTTCGCGTCGAGCAAGAAAGGAAATATGAGAAATAAGGATGGAAAGGCTGCTTCGGATAGCAGATAAGCCGTATTTAACCGATAATCGAAAGGAGAATGTCTGATAAACGAACACAATGTCGTCTTTGCGCGGAAAAGTTTCGCAACCGGCGTTTCTTCGTTCAGATTCCTCGTACTCGAGTCGTGTACAGGGCCATCCTAAGATTTCTTTCCAGCCGGACCATTTTTTCCAGGCAATCGACGTCGAAAACGCTTCGCGATGAAGTAGGCGCATTTTTTTTTCTTCTTTTTAAGCATAAAACCGAATAGAAACAGAGCAATATTTTTACACGAGGCAATGATCGGGCACCGACGATCACGCGTGTAGCCATGACATTTATATAGAAACGTATATTTTACGAGAACACAGCTCGCGAACGATTCAGGCGGAATTAGTAAACGGAAAAGGGGAAAAAAAATAGATAAAGAAGGGGTCCGACTTGTCCCCTTTTCAGTTCCAAGTATAATAAATATATATTTTTTGACCTGTCTTTTAATGCAATATTACTTAGCGATATAAACGGAAAACACAATGACTGCAGTCTAATTACTCGCTAATTATCGTTAACACTCGATCCTCGCTAGAATTACTATAAACGAAACGCCAGCAGAACGGTTACTATACTATATTATACTGTATATAAAACGGTATCGCACGTAGCGACTATTTATTGTTATAACCAAGAGGAACATCGATCGTGACTTCGTTTTTCTATAGTAATATTTCGTGTATGTATATGTACATTAATTGTATATCGATTTCTTCTTGTCGCGAGCTCCATCCCGAAAGCAATTTATTTTTATTTACAGGTAAAAATGTGGCTCGCGAGGGGAACAATTTGTGGTTATTTAAGTGCAATAACATTCTGTGTCTTGTACAAACAAGCTGTCGAAGATGTATGTTAGCGGATATATATATGTTGGGGCGACCAATTGTGATTAAATTTAAAAGAGAAGAACATTAAACATCGTGCCTGATGATTGCATTGTAGATTTGCATGCAGTTGCAGGAAATTTAAGTGTAGGTGAAAGTACAAAATACGCATAATAGCGTAGATATATACGAAATATTTGAATCTTAAACCGCATAATATAGAATATTATATTTAGGGGATGAAACAGACATTCATTTAAATTCCATTCCTTTATTTTTCGTTATTTAAAAACCATTGTATATGTATTTTTAATTGTCGCTAAAAATTTTATAAAGACAATCTAGGCAAACGTTTTGCAGAAGTTTGTTAATATTTGTTTGAGATGTAGCACAATACAATTTTTGTCAATAATTATTCGGTCACCCCAATGTGTATAAATGTATACAGGTTGCCTGAATTTTAATGAAATCGGCCCGGAACGATATTTTTCTTCGTTCCGTTACAGTGGCATGTTACTCTGTTAAACGAAACGCTTCATTTATTTTTGTATTCCTTACGAAGACAAACGTTTTTATCATTTTGTTGCTCATCGTTCGATTACCCCCATAATCGGACAGTTACGTTTTATTTTTGATACACTTTTCCCAACGAAGCATTTTTCTGTTTACCTGTCCGAAAGATATGTTCCTAACGTTTGGTCGGTTAAAATCCAGACACCCTGTGATACGCATAAATAAATAAATAAATAAATAAATAAATAAATAAATAAATGTTAAACTATATTATTGTTATCGAGCAACTTGAACTTTTGTTACGCGAGATGACTGAAAGAAACAACAGAAAGTATTTTTAATTTTCACTTCTAATTCCAATTGAAGTAGTTGCTTCAAAGTCGCGCATAATTATTCGATCGTGATCGCGATGATCGTAAGAGAGACAAATTTTTCGATCGCACGTCGTCCATTTTTTACCTATTTCGAAGCGTTAATGAAAAAAACACGAGATACAAATCATATTTGCATGTTACATCACATCGATCACGCTTATCGTAGTACTTAGTGGTAATAATTCTTCTTTTTTGTTTTTTGTTTTTTTTTTTTTTACATCAGGTTAGACGATACAACTTAACACTTAGCCAACCGAATGGGGGGATCTATTTTTTCTTCAAAAAAGCATTGAAAGTGATTCTATGGGTTAACCCTTTGCACTCGAAAGGCGACTGTTAGTGATAGTTTCGCAACTTTTCAGACTTTAGGTTTGTTTATTAATCAGACCTGGAGGTTGAATAGTCATATATGCAAATTTTAGTATATGACTTAACAAACCGAATGAAATTTAATATAAGTGAATCTTAGTAAATCTTTTGCACTTTAAAATTGTTGAAATTAATATTGTTAGTCACCAAGTGATAGTTTCACAACTTTTCAGACTGTAGTTCATTTGTTTATAATCAGACAAGGAGATTAAACAGTCATATATGCAAATTTTAGTATACGACTTAACTAAACTAAATGAAATTTAATATAAGTGAATCTTAGTAAATCTTTTGCACTTTAAAATTGTTGAAATTAATATTGTTAGTCACCAAGTGATAGTTTCACAACTTTTCAGACTGTAGTTCATTTGTTTATAATCAGACAAGGAGATTAAACAGTCATATATGCAAATTTTAGTATACGACTTAACTAAACTAAATGAAATTTAATATAAGTGAATCTTAGTAAATCTTTTGCACTTTAAAATTGTTGAAATTAATATTGTTAGTCCCCAAGTGATAAATTCACAACTTTTCAGACTGTAGTTAGTTTGTCTGTTTGTTAGATCGGAGGTTAAATAATCGTATATGTAAATTTTAGTATATGACTTAACAAAACTAAATGAAATTTAATATAAGTGAATTTTAATAAATATTTTACACTTTAAAATCCTCGAAATTAATATTGTTAAACGGTTAACAATCACCTTGCAAGTGCAAAGGGTTAATAAATTCAACGCTAGCTCAGGACCAACTAATAACAAAAAAAAAAATGTAATCAATGGCACTGATTTGTCGACTTAAAAAATGGGAGATCTCCCGGTTCGGTTGGCCAAGCATTAACATCCACTTCCGAGGACGTAGAGGGATTTTTTTTCGTTCTACGTTATATGTAGATAATGAAGTAGAAGGTGCAAAGTTTTTATCCGTACACGGTGCTGTTATCACCGGGACGGGACAGTACAATCCTTCCTGAATAGCTTTACACGAGAGAGAGAAAGAGAGAGAGAGGGAGAAAACGTTATTGTAACACAGATACAAATAAATTTATCGCGATGTTATTTATTCTCGAATTGTACAGTTGTAATTTTATATTCGTTGTAGATGATGAGAGAGATGTATGAAACGTTACGCATTGTTCTGTACAGATATTGTTATTCCTTGAGAAAATATTTATTATGCTTTCTCGAATTAAATTATATAAAAAATGGTACCTCTCATTTGTATCCCTTCTTCCTTTACGTTTTTGAATGTGCATGAACAATATAATCAATCTTTATTATTTTAGTGATTAACAAGGTGGATATAATGAAGATTCCAGGATTTTTTAATTTTATATTTTTATTTTACCCTAAAAAACATATTAAATAAGGTACGTATCATGGTTGTTGTACAGTTTACAGGAAATGGTAAATAATCAGTACCATTTTTAAATTATTGTACTATTTAAAGGATTTTTGATAATATTTGTGGGGATTTATTGCATTCAATAGTAAATCGTAGATCGTAGATCGATTTGTTACAAGACGTATAAGTGAAATTTTTTAATTAAGCGTAAGCAGCCGATAATTAATAATTTTCTCATTAGTTTGCATCCTCTTATCGGTAGTGTACGTTAGATAAGGTTTTATTCGAGCAATTTGCTGTAATAAGCGAAATCTCATAAAAATTTAAATGAGGAAAAGTATAGTGTCTAGAAAACATGAGGCAAACGTACACGTTTACAAGTAAACGTTAGAAATTCATTTTTTTCGTTTTAAAGTAATTGGAGTGTTGAAAATGTTTTCGTATGCGAAACGTGTTTATTCAAGAAATCGCTTATTATAAGTAAAATCAGCAAATCATAGCAAAGAAGGAAAAAGAGAGGCTATAAAAGTATAAACAATCGTCAAAATTCATAAATAAATAATAGAAATGTATTTTTCTATGAATTGAAAATTTTCATGAGTTTATGGACATAAAAACACTATCACCACATAGCGGTGGAAAGGTGGTACTAATCGTCCCTATACACTATATGGAGAAATATGTATATTCAAATTTCTCAGCTTATAGGCAATGTTTCTGAACTAATAGCGTCTCAAATTAAACAGGAGGACCTTTAGGAATGATCACGGTTCAATTTTGTTCCAATTAAACGCCTCATTTGTTAATTTTGTATAATTATTACTAATTATAGCTAAAAGCGACATTGTCCCGCCATCTAGCGGTAAGCGGTAGTACTATTTGTATTGAAAAATCCGTTATTATAATGAATATCATAACGAAATTGTTATGAAAGGAAAGTGCAGATCCTCACGAAACCAAAACATGCAAAAAAGTTCAAAAATTCGTGCTGCAAATGTGTTTTTTTGCGGATTGAAAATTTTATCGATTTATGGACACACAAATGCTATCACCACGTAGCGGTGGAAAGGTGGTACTAATCGTCCCTATACCTTATACAGGGAAAAATATATATTTAAATTTCTCGGTTTGTAGGCAATATTTATGAGCAATCCGCATGTCAAATTAAAGGAGAGGATCTCAGGAATGATCTCTGTTCAATTTTGTTCGAATTTTATGCCTCATTTAATAATTGAAAGTAATTATTACCGATTACAGGGTAAATGAACAATGTGGCACCATCTAACTGAGTTCACGGGTACTATTTGGACTACAATTTCTGTTATTATAATTGAAATCGAAACAAAATTAATATGAGAGGAATGTATGTGCCATAATTGGACAGAAATATGCGAAAACACTGATAGATAGGCACTAATAATAGTCACGTAATGTTATTCACTGTAATGACGAAAACTGTAATTTGTATAGAAAGCACTTTCCTCCAATCACTTTTATATCACTTTATCACTTAATCACACCAAGAATTGAAGTAGATTCGTTGTTAGACACTTAGAAGAGTCGACTCTTTAATTTAAAGCACTAATAGTTGAACGATTTACACTAAAAACTGGGAAATCTGCAGACCTCTTACGCTGTATGACAGCTATACGCGCGATTAGTACTACCTTCTCACCGCTAGATGGCTATAGTGTTTGTGTGTCCATGAATCGATAAAAACTTCAATTTGTAAAAAAATGCATTTGCAGCACTAATTTCTGGACATTTTTGTATGTTTCGGTTTTGTGAGGACCCGCACTTTCCTCTCATATCAATTTTGTCACGATTTCAATTATAATAACAGAATTTGTAATCCAAATAGTACCCGTTAACTCCGTTAGATGGCGCCACGTTGTTCGTTTACCCTGTAATCGGTAATCATTATTTTTAATTATTAAATGAGGCATAAAATTCGAAGAAAATTGAACACATATCATTCCTGAGATCTTCTTCTTTAATTTGACATGCGAATTGCTCAGAAATATTGCCTACAAACCGAGAAATTTGAATACATATTTTTCCCTGTATAAGGTATAGGGACGATTAGTACCACCTTTCCACCGCTACGTGGTGATAGCATTTGTGTGTCCATAAATCGATAAAATTTTCAATCCGTAAAAAAACGCATTTGCAGCACGAATTTTTGAACTTTTTTGCATGTTTTGGTTTCGTGATGATCTGCACTTTCCTTTCATAACAATTTCGTTATGATATTCATTATAATAACGGATTTTTCAATACAAATAGTACTACCGCTTACCGCTAGATGGAGGGACAATGTCGCTTTTAGCTATAATTAGTAATAATTATACAAAATTAACAAATGAGGCGTTTAATTGGAACAAAATTGAACCGTGATCATTCCTAAAGGTCCTCCTCTTTAATTTGAGACGCTATTAGCTCAGAAACATTGCCTATAAGCTGATAAATTTGAATATACATATTTCTCCATATAGTGTATAGGGACGATTAGTACCACCTTCTCACCGCTATGTGGTGATAGTGTTTTTATGTCCATAAACTCATGAAAATTTTCAATTTTTAAAGAAATATGCGTGTAATTTTTTTTTTTATATTTTTATGCTTGCATCGCTCTTTCTAGATCCCATAATTTATTTTGATACTAATTTTGCATGGATTTTTTTTTGCCGTTTTTCATTAGGAAGGTAAAAATTATTGCAGCCGGTTAATTATTTAGAAAACGCTAGTCCTACTGATTGTAATTAATTATAATTATAGAAGTAAAACCCGGATCAATAAAATCTTTATTTAATTATAACAATTTTAATAGACCATCTACTTATAAGAAATTTTTGGTATTTCATTTTATGAACACTCATTTATTGCACAAATAATTTACTATTAAATTGTTGTTAATAAATGCAGATATGTGTAACTTCAACCTATTCAGGTGTACAATAAAATTGTGTTTTATCTTCGGACATATAATTGTATCAATTATGGTGGTCCTATTTGGGCCCTATCCATCTCTCCCTCTTTAAATTCCCAACTTCTAAGCTGTCTGATGTCTCAGTAGGGCCCATTCGCGATTCAAAAATTCTCTTGAGAATCCAAGGTCCAACTTAGGGATCCATGAATCCCCATTACGAAGTGGATCAGAGACCTTTCGGGATCCGAAGCACGGCGAAATCAGAGGAAATTGAAGTAGCAGGGGCACTGTGGTCCCAATAAGGCCCAGTCTAACGCTTATGCGTCCCCTAACCCCTTATAACTACTCCTGTACTCCTACTGGCCATCTGGCCCGATTCAGGAATCCCCTTGGGAACTCAAGGTCTAACCAACGACATGCTATAAGCATGTTTTAGGCCCAGAGGACTTTATTTTTTAGGGAATTAAATATTCACCGGAACTCCAAGCTCTGACTGAAGTGTCATGATATAACGGTCCCAACAGAGTCCACCAAAGGCCCATCCCTACGAGGGACCTACCCCTTCTCCTAGAAACCTGCAACAAATTAATCTCAATCATAGTATTAATCCAGAAAATGGAGCTACACTACGTGAACTGATCTCATTTTTACGGTTATGCTTATGAACAGTCATCGAACGAAGATTATTATCCTAATCTCTGTTCAGATTAGTATACTGTGTTCCTCACAAAAAATCTGGGACCAAAAGCACGAACAGTGAAATCGGGGAATAAAAAGATCCCTCAATGTCCACCTTAACTCTTTGAGTTAAAATAAAGAAAGATTTTAAAGAAAATAAGAGTCTAAATTGCAAGATTTTTTCTTGCATACAAAAAAAAAAAAAATGGAGAAAACATTAATTTCAATAATTGAAATATTAAACTATCCAATGGAATAGTTTCAATTTTTCAACAACAAGGTGGGTACAAAAATATATCCCATGAAAATGTTAAACGAAACGTGGGGCCAGTTTCAACCCACCTAACCCCGAAGAGTTAAGAGGAGCGAAAAACGAAGATGTCCGACGTCTGTGGGCCCATTAATTCCTCCGAAAAATGCTGGACACCAGGCACATGCGGGTTCCCCTTGAACGCAGCCGCGACGCTTCGAAGATCGCGGCGATAAGAGGAGCGGCCCGCGATATTTTCACGCGGCCGCGAGCATAAACGGGAGGAGATGAAAAGCCGATCTAGCGGCTCGCTTCTCTAGGCCCCGGATAGATGAAGATAACATCTGACGTCGGTGAACGCAGCCCGCGGGGGGTCCCCGTTCTCTCGCAACAGGTCTCGCGGTATGTTCCTACCTGTTACCAGTGTTCTCGGGGGCCCACGTCATTATAATGTTAAACGATTCGGGTGAGGATCGAGAGATCGATGCTTGCATCAGATACAGTTCTATCTGGAAGTGGAGCACGAATTCCACCCCCTCCCCTGGGTGTTCTGGTTTTAGGGTACGTTGCGGCTGGCCCGACGTGGACACTTTTTAGGCTGCCGATTTCTTGCACAATGATCGTTGATTATCGATTTGTTTCGCAACCTTCTTGCTTGTGTTTGGTCCCGGTTTTTAAGGATCTCATTGTTTCTTTTTGTGGCTGCTGCTAGGCTCTGCTCTGAATTTGGCAATGCTAAGCGGATACTTGGCGCGATTGGTTGGATGTACGTGCAATCTTATGGAACGAATCAATGTGAAATTGATCGTTAGATTTCAGTTTTTGGTCGAGGGTATTTTTTTTTTTAACGGATTGTAATTATGGGAATGGGACCTAGCCAAAGATTTGTTTCGTCCTCTAAATATTATAACGACAAAAGTGTCTAGATGAAGAATTTTTGGATAAAGGAGCAGTTAGCTTTTCTTACACTAAAATTCATTTATGAATGGCTTAAGGGGGTTAACCCTGATTATTACACCTGGCGTCACGAAAGTACATCGCTGGATGCAATATTTCATAGAAATTAATCTTCTATTTCCGATTTTAATCGTTCAGTGGGGCACTTCGAACTTCAAAGTATCCTCTAATTACCTGACAATTTTTATTCAACTCTTACAATTTTATGCACTTAAAGCGCTCTTGTTACCAATAACAACCATGATGTCACTAAAGACATGATTTGACGTGACAGTCAAAGTGTTGAGCAAACTTCATCATCACTCTGTTTGCCCTAACATTAAACGTACAACTTACAATTTTTATTCAACTCTTACAATTGTAAGCAGTTGAAGTGTTCTTATTACCAATGACTATCGTGACGTCACAGAAGAAGCCGTGGCCGATCATATATGACCGACATGGTAGTCAAAGTGTTGAGCAAACCCTATCACTCTGTTTGCCCTAAAATTAAACGTACAATTGACAATTTTTATTCAACTCTTACAATTGTAAGCAGTTGAAGTGTTCTTATTACCAATGACTATCGTGACGTCAGAGAAGAAGCCGTAGCCGATCATATATGACCGACATGGCAGTCAAAATATTCAGTAAACCACTTTACCTAATACCGTTACAATGTCATTACTAGCCAAACCCTGTGCAGTATTTCGTTAATTGCTAATCAACCGGGCAGACACGGTTATCAGATTCATCCGCCAGTGAATTATCTTCGTTCCGCTGGTTATTCAGCCAGATAAGATCGTCTCGCGTTGCAAGAGCCGCACACTTTCCCTATCGCTGAACGTTTACATTGCTGGAATAATTACATTTCAAGGGGCGTGTTCCGCGATCGATTAAGCAGGTTCTCCGTGGTCGAGACAAGCCGAAATTAATTCCGCGCCGCGTGTTTACCCGATTCCGCGTAGCCGGACATTTATTTCTTTCGTGCGGCCGCTTATCATTAATTATTCAGCATTCGCGTGCGTGACGCAAGTTGATCGCGGGCACACGTTGTCGTCCGGTGTCTAGCAAGCCTTAGCATGCTATTATCGGGCATGATCACTGTGTCACGAGCAAGCGGCAATTACCCCCGCGATGCTGATTGTCACGCAGCGATAATCACTTAATCCGATGACATTTTGTCACCAGGAAATTCGACCAGTTTCGATTCTAGGGCAATTTCGAGATTTTGGAAGACTCTTAAGCTGACAATTAGGTTTATTTTTTATTTGTAATCCAATGACATTTTGTCACCAGGAAATTCGACCAGTTTCAATTCTAGGGTAATTTCGAGATTCTGGAAGACTTTTAAGCTGACAATTAGGATTATTTTTTATTTGTAATCCAATGACATTTTGTCACCAGAAAATTCGACCAGTTTCAATTCTAGGGTAATTTCGAGATTTTGGAAGACTCTTAAGCTGACAATTAGGATTATTTTTTATTTGTAATCCAATGACATTTTGTCACCAGGAAATTCGACCACTTTCAATTCTAGGGTAATTTCAAGATTCTGGAAGATTTAAGCTTACAATTAGGGTTACTTTTTGTTCGTAATCCGATGACATTTTGTCACCAGGAAATTCGATCACTTTCAATTCTACGGTAATTTCAAGATTCTGGAAGACTCTTAAGCTTACAATTAGGATTATTTTTTATTTGTAATCCGATGACATTTTGTCTCCAGGAAATTCGACCAGTTTCAATTCTAGGGTAATTTCGAGATTCTGGAAGACTCTTAAGCTTACAATTAGGGTTACATTTTATTCGTAACATAAAGTTCAGATTGTTTAGAATAGAGATTCTTTCTGTATTTCGTTTTATCTTTGATATTTTCGAGTTTTTCGTAATTTTTCCCTAAGTTTTACAAATTGTCACCTCCCAAATTCTGTAAATAAGCGCTTTCGGAAATTCTTCATCAACTTCAATAAATTTACCGTAACTTTCAATTTGATTTCTTTTCTCTGCAAACCGATATACATCAATCGTCGCTGGTTCTGGTGTAAATTTACGCGATCCTTGTACTTCCCATAGTCTATTGAAACGCGCCACGGTCCCCCTATCGCGATCCTGAAGGCAACGCCAAAAGAGAAACTCAAAACCGGCAGGAATCTCGGCAACGGAATCAAAAGGGAACCCACACGGTCACAATTCGTGGCGAGTCACACGCACCGTCGTAACGCGTGCACGGTTACATAAGGTCGCGCGGGTGTTCGCCGTTATCTGATTGTCTCCGTGGACCTGGCCAGAAGTCGTTTCACGAGAGTTATGCGAGCGTCATTACGAAGTGGCACGGAAGGGAATGAAACAAAGAGCGAAACGAAAGGGGGGGAAAAAAAAGAGGAAGGAAAGAATGTAATTGCGCAAAAGGGCGCCTCGAAACCTACCTCCCCCCTCATTCTTTCGCTCATTTTCTCCTTTCTGTCTACAGCCAGACGCAGAAGTCTCCGTGCATCTACCAAATTTTAACACGTTCCGTGTCACGTGGCCTGACGATCAAGTTTACCGTGTTCAAACGGTGGTACACGCAGTCATATTTATTCAATGCACTGAAAACATATATTTTATTACAAATACAATTCTGTAAACTATATTTCTACCTAAAATATGAAGCATTACACAAGATGCAGTACAAGAGCAAAACATAACATAAGTTTATTTAATTGTTACGTATACAATAATTAATTAATTATTGTGTATGTAACAAAAATTACATTTAATGGTGCATTTAGTCAAAATATCAGATGGCCTGATCGACAAGTCAGGCAAAAATGGCTAATTAATTAACCAATAAAATTGGTTAATTTGTTGAATAGAATTAGGCAGATTTTAGAGAAAGAAGACCAGTGGCTGTTTATAGATTAATTAAGAACGCAAACCCTTTTATTGTGTATAATCGAAATGCTTGTATCAAAATTAATATAATTTGTGGCTATATAATCTACCGATTGTACGTGATATCTTTTCGTGTGTTCGTGCAAAATAAAAAGCCAACATTCCAGCTTCCACGGTTCCAGTTAATTATCGTTAAGTCGGCTAAAAGTCAAGCTATTTAGCATTGTCACGAGTGCACGAGACGCCGCTATGGTCCGAACAGGAGTGCGCTTCGCGTTGCGCAAGCTACAAAATTAATAACAGAAAGTTGCACTTGCGCCACGTTATAAATCCTCTCCGAGCTGTTTCGAGCGTACCGCCGACACTCGATGATGCCAGCTACGATTTGGCATTTGTCTCGACTGATTCTGCGACGAACAAATCGAGTACCTTGTTGTTACTCGTTTGTACGTCACTTGTTTTGTCGCGCAGTCACCTCTCGGATTCGCTGTTAATTTTGGATTTCACAAAGGAACTCGAAAAATTTGGATGTTGTTTCGAAGCTTGCAGAAAGAACCTCGAGAGATTAGGAAATTTACTTCATGGTATTTTAGAGTGAAAACATCCCTTAACCATAAATGATACACGCGGATATATATATATTTTTTTAATGCGATGAAAACGTATGTTTTGTAACAAATTTAATTCTGTAATATATAGCTCCACTGAAAGAATGAGGCATTATACAAAATGACAAAGCACATAAATGTGTTTAACACGTTCCTTGCCGGACATTTTTGTAAAGACATTTTTTTTATGGTTGACACAAGCATGTTTTTGTGGTATAATACGCAATATTTCAGTAATTTAAAACCATAAGTTTAAAAGAAAGGCATATCTCTTTATAAATTTAAACCAGAAAAGCGATCATTTTTAGTTTGTTTGACAAAATATTGTTAAAAGTATGCCTTTTTTCCGCCGTGGGAGGAAATTTTAGCATGGGGCGTATACGCCCCACGCGGCAGGGAACGTGTTAATTGATATATATACAATAATTATTAATTACATGTAACGGTTGACTTGATAAATGGTACACGGTGTGACAACTACTCTAAAGAAGCTAATTACTTATGGATTGATGTAATGATATATTGTGTGATAATATATAAATTTTTAGTTGAAACAATAAATGGTCTGGAAATCATGCCAAGCGAAAACGATTAAAGGGAGTTGGCATTTAGCTTTGTATTCCCTTAACACTAGATATATGAAGATTTTTTGTATATCTATTTGTAATATTCATTTATTAAGGAATAAGTATACGATAAAAAGAATTAGAAATTGCTGAACTGAGAGAACTGAGAGATCAATAAAACTCGGCGAAAATTGCTAGAAATAATAGTAATTATTTTTGCAAATTTTACTCGTGAATTCCGAAACCCGTCAAATTGACGGGTCCTGTAAATCTAGTGTTAAAGACGTATACATTTCAAAAACTATAGTGAACACGTGAAATTTATTCGAACAAACGTTTACAGGTTCTAAAAAACACGTTACCCTTTAAGCTACCCATAGAATTCTACAATGATAGTTCTCCGGGGGAAACGATTTTCTTGACACTTAATCAGCGGCAGTTACGACAGAACAAGAAACGAGTAGATTGCAGATCCGTCAGCTTTATGAACAAGCAAATTTCCGCGAGGTATCCATGGTGTGTCCGGCATCCAAAAATGTGACCTGGAAACGCAGCTGTGTGTTTCTAGTTTCTGTCTGTCGCTCGTAATTTCGGATTAATGAAGTTCATTCACCGGACGCGCGGACTGCTTAAGCCGAATAAATTTCGCTTACGCGACAGTTAGGGGAGGGAAAAACGGGCTGAATCGTGGTTCACGTCGACGAAGGTGTCGGTCAACGGCGGAGATTTCCCAACCTGGTTTCCTTAGAATTTGTAAATCAGCCCGAACGTGGCCGGTGCGTGTGATGCAAATGCATCTGAGCTGCCTATTCGCGCCCACGTTCGCGGCCATAGCTGCCAACTATAATTGACTTTGTATTGAGATTTATTCGGTCCGCGGCGATCCCCTGACAAAGATTTCCCGGGGCTTTATTGGCTCGCAGTTGCGACAGAAAACCGTTTCACAGCGATCGCCGTGCCTGTGTAATTAAATCGGTGTCATAGTTCGTAATTTCCTGCAGAAAGATCTCTCGATAGCATTGTACCGTTGCCAGGCAAAGTATAAAATAGTTCGGTGATTATGCTCGCTGCTGAAATTCACCTGGTGAACCAAGGTAAACGTTTCACGCTTCGCCATAGGCGGTTGGCACAAATATAGATTGGGATTAGAGAGAATAATGAATCCCAGGGATCTTTTATTTTTTACTTCACGAATTACATTTTTAACACTTAGCCGACCGAATGCGGAGATCTCCCACTTTTTCCTTGACAAAGCAATGGGATTGATTCTATTTATTTTTGTTATTAGTCGGTCCTAAGCTGATGTTGAATTTATTAAAAATTGTATTTTGGAAAATTTATGAACAGTACTAGTTCAAGACTAATTAATTATAAGAAGCAAATCGAATCAATTGCTGAGTTTTGTTGAGGACAGAATGCGAGATCTCCCCATTCGGTCGGCTAAGTGTTAAGTAGCTCTAAAGAGCCAATCAGAAAATTTAGCGAGTATAATTCTAGGAAACCAATTTCATTTTCGGAGCCTATTCGTACCAATTAAATACTAGAAGTATTTAATTAATACTAGAACTAAATATTAGATAATTGTATAACATTTTTTAAGAGACTTTTCTCATTTTTCCTTTGAAGTGTTATAGGAAATTCTACTTTTACTTTATTTAGTAGAGAGGGATGATAGGGTTCAGGTGTGAATAAAATAAAGTGAAGTGATTAGGATATTAATAAAGGTATATTTCAAATAATTTAATGACAATAATTTAAACAAACATTCTACGTTCACACGACTATCGCTCAACTCTAACCACTCTTCACATTTTCCTAAACTCGCATCCACTCGATCGCATTCCTACATTAATAAGTTATACACAAATGAAATGACTTCGGGAGTGTTAAATATTATACAACAATATTCAAATATTTGTAATACTTAACCTAAAAAATTTCGAAAATATTGAAGTTTCATCAAAAGCTGTATAAATTGATAAAGGTTGCTCAATTAGAGGATCAAGGTGTACAAATCAAGGATCTTTTAAGGATCCACGCGATCAGATTCCTACAGTATCAAACAAATAAACAGATAGTCTACCATTTGCTTGGAAATCGGCTGCACTTCGAGCATGTATCAAACGGAAAAGGAACGAACGTGTGTTCTCTCTTCGTTTGCCCTCGTCTTGGAGATTTTTCCAAATTTTTCGACGCCGCCGACGCGTGGGCGTCGATGCTTTCTCTTCCGTTTGTAGAACGCTGCGGCAGAAGAGGCTCACGGGTGTGCACGTCTCGCCGGCGACCGATATAAACGGGAGACAAAACTAATTAGCCGGGATTATTAGAGACAATATGGCAAATTGCGCTTACTCACGGCCCCGTAAGCACGATCGTGCGCCGCGATAGACAACACTCGGAGCGTCAGCACGATTCAGTTCATTAATTATACCCGGCTTACGATTACACGATCGCTTTAATTGCAATTACGCAATCGGCCACCCGATCGATATATATTGCCCCACGTCGAGCTTTGTACCGCTGCAGGCCCCCTTTCTCGCCGCTCAGGCCAACAAACGGGCATGCGAATCGGTTTTTTTTTTTAATTTCTTCGTATTCGTTTTTCTTTTTCTTTCTTTCGCTCGTCGCCAACCATGGGGGTTCCGTTTATTAAATCGACGGGTAAAAGGTCCCGATAGGTGAATTCGATGAGCGCCGCTAAATGATTCGTTTGATAATTCAAGGTGCACGTTTTGCGGTGTCAAAAATTAACAAGTTAGGATATAAAGTTTCGCTAGTTACATGTATGACGGTTTTTAAGTTATTTTTCACCGATTTAAGTTTGTAACCTTTGAAAGGGTGTTTGCATGAGGGTGTTAAAATTACCGACGTTGAAAGTATACTTATTTGCAGCAAATAAATCAAATTAAAAATTATATGAAAAATATGCTCAGCAAAAGGGAGGCAGATTTTCATTTACGCTTTTCACAGGAATACATTTTAAATTTTCGAAGGCTCTTAACGATAAACGAAGAATTACGAATTGGTCATCCTGTGAATCCTTTCTGATTTCAATTTTGCGTCGAAAATTCTCACCTTTACGAAAGAAACTCTCTGGGAATCATAACAGGGTTCAGACGCACCCTTACATAATCCTTAACGCAACGTTAACGTCATCACAGGACAATATGTTAACCCGGTGGCTCAAATGAGTCAGAATGACCTCTCACTGTTGTCGAGATTTTCTTTTACGTCTTTCACAGGAATACATTGTAAATTTTCGAAGGCTCATAACAATAAACGAAGAATTATGAATTGGTCATTCTGTGAATCCTTTCTGATTTCAATTTTGGGTCGAAAATTCTCACCTTCACGAGAGAATCTCTATGGGAACCATAACAGGGGTCAGATGCACCCTTGCATAATCCTTAGCGCAACGTTACGCTTTTCACAAGAATATATTGTAAATTTTCGAAGGCACATAACAATAAACGAAGAATTACGAATTGGTCAATCTGTTAATCCTTTCTGATTTCAATTTTCTGTCTAAAATTTTTATTTTCACGAGAGAATTTTTCTGGGAATCATAACAGGGTTCAGATGCACCCTTACACAATCCTTAGCGCAACGTTAACGTCGTAGCATGACAATACGTCAACCCGGTGGCTCAAATGAGTCAGAATGACCTCTCACCGTCGTCGAGATCTCGTGCCGCGGATCGAATGTCCGCCACCCACGGCCGTCGATCGCCGATAGATCACACCTGATCGTAAATAGATCACTCGCGCCTGTACCCGGCCCGTAGGCGTACCTTCCGACCCGCCAGCGTTTGGCCAAAGTGATTTTCAACTTTGTCTCGAATCAATGCCACCGATCTCATTATAGATATCCCGTGGAAACGTGGTCCTGTCAGCCGTTTTCTCGTTTCCTTCCTTTTTCTTTTTTCTTTTCCTCTCGATCGATCCCTGCTCGAACGATCGATGCCACACGCGTGGCCTGTTATTATTCGTCGCGACGGATTTGCCAATAAAATCGGCTAATTAACTTATTCGAAGCTCGTCCGGTCGATAGCTTTCAATGGTACGGGAGCCTGACGTTATCCTTGACGTATCGGAACGTGGGCAAGCTGCTCCAATTAAATCGCAATAAGCATTGATACGATTCGATCGATATAATTGTCCGTGCTTACGGAACGGATCGGAGCGGATTGGTTATTAGGCTGCTATTATGATTTGTCAATTCTCTGTGGAACAGATAGCCGTTTGGAATCTTGGTGTTGTACTGGGTCGATTTGGTGATCATAGGGGGTTTGCTGTTGCTGAATCAAATCTGGACAAACACAGAAAGTCTTGCAGAATTTTCTGCCCATTGAATTGCGGCTGAGGTATATGAAACGGACGTATTGCGGAGTTGCAGAAGTTTAATTGAAAACAGGAATGTAATTAAATCTTCTGAGTATCTGTATGCAATCTATGATTGAGAATAGAGTAGTCAGTCTCACTCACTTTAGAGAGTCAAGGGGATTTCTGTGAATTTAATTGATCCACGGGGTCAGAGTGCATAAATTATGAATTTTGTTTGTTTTTCTGACACCCCATATTAAGGAGGAATAAAATGAAATTTACCACCCTTAGAGAAAAAAGCTGAAGTAAGAAAAATTCTGATGCTAAAGTAGACACTACTGAATTTACAAAACAAGATTCCATTTTCATTTAAAACTTGTCACAGAATCGATCAAGATCTTCGTCTCCCTTAAAATCCCCATGCCCAACTTAACAAACAGCTATAAACAGTATTTTATCGTGTCGTAATTCTAAAACTGGAGCTCTTCAAACTAAATTTTATAGTATCGTAACTCCAAAACTGGAGCTCTTCAAACTAGCTGCAACAAGAGACTCTTTTATAGGCAATCATTATGGAATCGCTCTAGATGAGTAGGTTCTAACGATCGTCTAACGTCGATATCGATCACGGTTGCTCCCGATCGATCTTCCGGGGAATAACGTGGCGGCACACGGCCGCGGTGGGGGTTGGTGGAAATTATTATGCAGCGTTAACGACCTGCGGATAAGGGGATTGTTTACGATCGTCGTAAGTTAGCCATTGTTTGCACAGGAGAGAATATTGTCTCTCTATCGTTTGCTTTATGGCCGTTCTCCTGGTTACCCTGTGTGTGCATTGTGGCACGCCACAACGGCCAGCCAGGGGGGAAAAAGAGTCGAAAGGAAACGGGAATACGGAGGAAGGAGAGGTGAAATCGTGGAGGCAAGATCGAACTTCTCCGTGCTTCTTCGGGATATCGAGAAATCTCGTATCCAGGAACGTCGAATAATTCTCTCTCGCTCTCTCCACGGACCTGTGTTACATCGCTGGGATCGATCGAAGGAAACGTACGCGCGAATTTTTATGCAAGGCCGTCTCTCATGCGGAATTTTATCGGTCGTTTTTTCGAAACCGTGTCGTGGGCGCTGTGTTGAGAGAAATCAGTGGGGTGGCGTTTGGTGGTTGCCTTGGAAGTTATTCGGAATTTCTGATGTTTGATAATTTTAATATTTCAATCGATCATTTCAACTTTTCACGGTTAATTGTACTTTCTTTAATTGCAAATCGTTGATACTATATTATGCAAATTAGTGTGTACGTTTGCGATTATTAGAGATTTCAACAACTCAGTGACGTTAAAGGGGGATAGATTTTTTATTTAAAAGTCGACATTGCATACTGAATTTCTACTTAAAACTAATTTTATGACTGATGCACGATATTTTTCAGTGGAATAAAATTAAATAATTGCTTCAATTAATTTTCACGATACCTTAAAATGCTTTCTTTTCTGTTTAAATTTCTATTAATTTTTGGAGAACTTCACTATGTTAACGTCCCTAATTACGACACAATTACGGAAGTACGTCTATTGCATGCAGTTGTGGCAAGATCCTTCTATTTGGAGGAGATCGAGTCTAGAAATTTAGGTTAGCCATCATCTTCGTTTGAATCTCGGTTTCACCAGCACGGATAAACGAAAAATTTTGTCACTAACACAGGGGAGGCATTAACGACGCATTGTCTTAACAGTCGGAGCATTGTTCGAAGTTTGTTCGGCTGCTGCAAGCGTGTGATGCATTGTCTAGAGCAACCGAGGCGCCAGAAAGCTGTAAACCAGGATTTTCCTATTTTTGTCACGTGTTTCACGAGTTACCAAGTGAAACTAAAACAATAACCGTATTTTCCATCTTTTCTGCAAGAAGTGACTCTTCCTTTAAGATCTATCCTGTAATTCCTGAAAGAGACTTTTTATTAACGATGACTATTAATAATGAGTATATTTAATTCTTTCCTTCATTGACGTATGCAAACCTTCAGTATCAGATTTGAAATCACCCTGGAATTTCAAGAAATACATAAATTAAAAGAAAGGGAATTTACAATGTTGATATTTTGGAAAATTCTTCCATAAGAAATTTTTGAAAATGGTCCTAAGCTTTTAATCAGCAATACATAAATAAAGGCTGAGTTTCAGCTATGATAGAGTAAATAAATTTTGTATTATTGAAAAAATGTCCAAAGCGCCTGATTTATCATGGGCTTTTCATCGGTTCGTACAAATCTTCAGTGGTTTCAACTGACGTATGTAAACCTTCAGGACCAGATTTGAAATCACTCTGAAATTTCAAGAAACACATGAATTAAAAGAAAGGGAATTTACAATGTTGATATTTTGGAAAATTCTTCCATAAGAAATTTTTGAAAATGGTCCTAAGCTTTTAATCAGCAATACATAAGTAAAGGCTGAGTTTCAGCTGAGATAGAGTAAATAAATTTTGTATTACTGAAAAATGTCCAAAGCGCCTGATTTATTGAATTTTTCATTTATTGGGTTTTTCATCGGTTCGTACAAATCTTCAGTGGTTTCAAGGATCACGATCAATGGTAGCACATGTAGAATGTCGGCGCACGAGGAGAGGTGGCAATGTCGATAGCGCACCGTGTGCCTACCACCGCGGAGGTGGTTTCAAACATGAAATAATCACGCGTGGTCGAGCAAGAGACGTCGAATGAGTCACGCCATGCAATATTGTAAGCGAGTCGCGCGTTTTACCATCACGAGGACCTTTAGCAGGGAAAAGAATGGTTGATTGCAGAGGAAAAGCAGGATTAATCGATCAACCGTGATACGACGTGGTGTCGTGAATTTTGTGGCGTGCCATTATCGTGACACTTGAATCGTTGATTAACATTTTTCACGTCACGACTATGCCATGTTTGTATGCATAATTCAACATGAAAAACGGTTTCCTCTCGGTCACATGCTTTTCGAGCGTCATTCTTTCGACTTGCTATTGTTGAGTAAGGTCTTTTTCCAAGAAACGTATCTACTTTCTCGTTCGATAACACACACAAAGAAGAATCAGCAAATGATCCATTACCAGGATTAAATGACAGAACGAATGTTGTTCTAAATAATTTTATTAACACATCACCTTTATAGATCCTACAAAATATTCCGCAGCGACATAAATTAACACAAGGCATTCTACTTTCTCGTTTGATAGCACATAGAAAGAAGAATCAGCAAATGACCCATTACCAGGATTAAATGACATAACGAATGCTGTTCTAAATAATTTTATTAACACATCACCTTTGTAGATCCTACAAAATATTCCACAGCGACATAAATTAACACAAAGCATTGAAAAATAATATTCCCTCCCTATTCCAATTATTTTCTAACACTAAACAACTATTAATTTTATAATAACAGTATCAGTCAGAAAGACTTATCGTCACATCGAGCGACGATACAACGAGGCAAACAAGAAGAAGAGAGTCGAACAACCAGAGCAGATCAAAGAAGAGCCATGAAGTATCGCATCAACAGCGAACAAAGCTCGGCTTATCTGTAACAACCTGTCAGCCTTTGTCATCGGATTTCGCGGAAGCTGTCGTAAATCTGCAATTAGCGGATCCGAGTGTACCGCGTCGAACGAATCGGACACGCGCTCTTGATTCCCTCCGGGACAACGGGATCCTGAGGGCTACCGGTACGTGGGTGTTCCCATTAAGATCACCGATCTCCATGGCCATCGATCGCGACAAGTGTCCCGCGAAACGATTGTCCCCTTCAGCGAGGCTCGACAGAGAGATTAGATTGGTCGAAGGCTGGTCGATCCAGGCGGTTCACGATCGTGAAATACCTTTATTTCCGCGGGGATCCACGACTTTTGCTCGATCGCATGAGCGGCCAGATCGGATCGCATAAGCCGATCCTGTCCGGGAGTCGCTCATAAACGAGATCGTTATCGTGGCCGAGTTATCGTAATCGTTTATTCGCGATACACGTATAGCTACCGATCGTGATACCGCGGACAGACCCAGTCGACATCCTCCATGGGGGATAACAATAGTGATAAGTATATGTCTAGTATCGAATCACGATCCGCAATTGTGCTCCACGGCCTGGCTATAAATTGTTATTAATATATGCGAGCCGGCCAAGGGAATTAATGTTGATGAGTAACATTGACGTCTGACATTTCCCACGTGTGCCCGGGCCGCGAGCGTAATTCGATGATCTTTACGACGATAATCCCGAAATGTCACTCTCATTAGACGCTGGCTGATGGTGCCCCATCGTAGAAATTGCTTCTTTAAACCTCGAGCGAGTTTCGGTGTGGTCCTATCGACGGTTCAATGGATCGTTCACTTTTTAGTTGTGAGATTTATGGGTTGGGATCGTCATTTTCTAGTTGGAGTATGCTGTTGTCTAATGTTTGAAACGGTTATTTATGAAAATATTTAAACGCTGACATTATTTTCCATTATTTTTTTTATTTTACTTTATACTATCTCTGTTTTGACTCATTTATTACGCGAATTTTTTTAAACTGCTATAAATATTCGATTGATTTCAATTTTACATACATAATTAGAGTTTTACTTTGACAGAATGAACGTAATATATATTTTTATTCTATAAAATTTTATCAGCGAGCATTCGAGTATTTTCGCGACTTATTGAGTAATAGTAAACTACGTGACCCTTTGGAGCATTGTTGAGAAGGAAATTTCGTGCAAGATTGCTGGAAAGTTGATTTTATAGTTGCACACTGTACGCTGAAGTATGTCTGGCAAGGTGTTCGTGCAGGACTACTACTCTTTGACTTCGGACCACGCCGTCATTTTCATAATGACAATGGCCCGACAGCCTACACGGGGTAACCATGATGAGTACTTTACGGTGTACGGTTTACGGTGCGACTCCTGCCACCTTCGCAAATCTCCAGTCGGTCGAGTCATGGATCACCGCCGCGATCCCTGTCGACCGGCTTACATGCTGATCCACGATCTGCCTTAACGATTATATTAACAATTATAGAGCTGATCCTCCTGATTGTTATATCAAATATCACTTAACAAAATCTGAAACAATTTCTAGTTATTAATAGTAATTATTTTTACAAATTTTGCTTATGAAGTGAACCTAGTGTTAACCCTTTACGCTCGAGAGGTGCACTGTTAATCGTCTGAGGATACTAACTACAAAAATTTACAAATTCGAAATATTTTCTAAGATTTGCCTATATTAAACTTCATTTAATTTAGTTAAGTGATATACTAAAATTTACATATATGACTATTTAATTCGAGTAAACTAATAAACTACTAAATACTAATAAACTACTAATAAACTATTAATGAACAAACTAATTGAAGTCTGAAAATTTGCGAAGCTATCATTTGATGATTAACAGTCGTCTCTCGAACACAAAGGGTTAAGCCTTTGCACTCGAATTTAATATGACCATAAATTACCGCTAACTCGGAATTTATTTTTTTATTCAATCAAAAAAAAACTTCTCCAATACGTTATTAGCATACTTAGCTGTAACACTTCATGAGTATAATTAAAAAAGAAATGAAAATTCCACGGTAAAACTTGTGATGTCGCATACGCTGAGACATACGAGCGCAAAGGGTTAATAAAGGGCTGGTTCTCCAGCAAAATCAATGGTTCTACACGTCGTGCATTATCGTGCCCGCGCAGAAAACGATTTCGAGGTCAACCAGACCAAAGTGGAGGAGCCGAAGAAAGAGAAAGACGGTTCCCTGGAGGCTTTCTCGATTTGCATTCTGCGTTCGAGGTGGCACGTGGGCCCCGGTGTCGGTGAGGCCGCAGTAATGAGTCGCGCTTATGCATACAACCAGTGACACCTTCCCCGGCAGGAGAAGTGTGAATCATCAGAGAGTTTCTCTCCTCTATTCCGTCTTTCCCCGTGGCTCACCTACCTGGCCGCGTTCTGCCCTCGTCTCTCTGTCGCGGCGCACAATGCACGTGCATCGCGCGGCGCCCGGGCAACTAGTTATTATAACGCTAAATTATAGGCATCCACGTAGGTGACACGCAACGCCGTCGGTGCGTGAGCTGGCCGCGATTTATTCGCCGCGTTTTGTCTCGCGGCGCCGAACGCAACAAGTGGGCCGGAGGGATTCACGCTCGGGAACGTCCTGGTAATTAATTAATGAGCGCGAGCCGCCCGAACGAGTGGGTGGAACGCTTGATTGGACTTGCTTCGATTTTTTGATCGAAGATAAATTTAAAATTATGGAAGGGACTGGATCTTTTGACGATTAAAATAATTCATGCTGGTTTCTTAAGTTTCCATTACATTTCTCGCGTTACTTTGAGAGTTATAGAGGAGACTCGTTGAGGTTTGTACAGGTTCAGGTTAGGTTCTGGTTAGGTTCGGGTTAATCGTCGAGGGGGAGTACTGGAAGTGTTCTTTCAGAGTTCCCGGTGCTCCCCCATTTCGCTGTAATAGGCCATCGTGAAGGTTTTAGTAGCTAGAAATCCTACATAACTTCGTCACCCCCCCCCCAGGGTATCTTTCGCAAGATTTCCTCCACGGAAAAAAAAGGAAAGGTTCGGGTTAATCGTTACGAAAATTATCAGTGAAACTTTTTCTGAATAAAAGAATATCTGTATTGTTCGAGGATAGTGGATATATTACAATAACAAAATTTCTAATATGCAAACTATCGATATTCCTATGTATAAATTCTAACTGTAAACTTTCTTTCATCAGCTACTGTGTGTTTGATTAAGAATCAAACTTTACCTTTTTATTAAAATAAACGAGTGATCCTCGAAATAAAACCGTAGTATTCGTAACAAAAGCAGCAACCGCAGCCAGAAGTTCCCGAACGGACGCAAAGGCGCATTCGAGGCCGATCAATTACCCAAATACACCCGCTGCTAATCTCCGACCGAATCTCGGTTAACAAGAGGCTTCCAATTTGCTGAAAAGCCCGCATTCCGCCGCTAATCGAACGAGATCTGGTCTGCCTACGGGTCCGTGGTTTAATTCGTTAGGAAGAGGGTATCTGCCCCCGGGGCTCATTGTGCCGCGGAATATTGCTATCACCGCGGTACCATCCGGCGAACAAAGCACCTGCGTTCAAATAATAAGGATCTCGAAAGGAAAGGTCGCCGATAGCCGTTAGTGTCCGGGTGCGCGAGGTTATCCGTGCCATGGATCGGGCACCGGCGTTCTGAATTCCCCTGCGAGCACTGATCCAGTAGAAAAGGAGGATAAACAGTGGGGAAAACAGGGATATGTCACCACCGCGGGAAGGGGGGGAGGGAAACGGGGGGGAGGAAAGAGGGCAGAGCGACACCCACTTGCGTTTCACGTGACCGTGGCCCGGGTAAACGTGTAGTTAATGCACGAGCGCAACCGGATCGTCGCGGCGCGGTGCGACGGGGTGCAAGGATGCATAATAAATCGAGGTGACATAATTTGCTTAATTCGCTCGGGGAAAGGGAACAGGGACGGGGATCGCAGGCGTCGGCCGGCGCGTGATAAGGAATTAGACTGGTCATACCTGAAGCGTTTCAAGCATTATGCGAGCTCCCGGCTCGGTTAATTGATAATGCCAGCCGGATAAGGCTATTGGAACAGCCTGTAAGCTTGATGTACGAGTATCGCGGGACGGAGGAGTTTAATAGAATTATACGGACGGTTTCTGGCTCGGATAGTAGGATGAAGTGACTCACGGCAACCTTTTTTCTCTGCCTCTTCCCGCGGTGATATCAGGTCTTTTTAGAGACAGTAGCGAGATGTGTTGGGTAACGTGGAAACGAGAAGAGATTACTCGTTCTATGGAGAATGTGAGACGTGGTAACATAAAAGTGCTTGGAAATATTTAACTACAATATACAAATACGGATTCAGCTTTTAAACTAGTTTAACGTGGTTTCGAATAAATATGAAAAATAAGCCTTGTACGATAGCAAACATTGAGGAGTCTCTAGCACAACCTTCATTTTTAAGCGTTTCGAACGTTTAAATGGGAATGTAGCAAAATTGATTATACGAGATGAAAGGGTGCGAAAGTTTTATTACGGTTTTCATCTAAAAATGGTGGTGGTGCTATATTTACGCTTCTCAGAGTATCACATCCCTAACGTACACGTATCATTCCCTCTATCTAACTCCTGATTACTTCGTTCAGTTAAAAGCGTCTCAAAAAATACAACACGGTATTCGATACTTGAATACTTCTGTATTATCATTATTAAGTACCTCTGTCCTCTCACCGAACGCCGGAACGCGTTGCATTAGCCAGGCGCAGAGTAGCGCCAAGCACCACCGTCGCCACGCAATCGGCTATCAGAGACAAGAATAAAGCCCGCAATTCCGGTAGCGATCACGACACACACACACATACACACACACACACGGATTGTCGATCGACGATCATTACGTCGACGACGTAATGTCGCGGCCAGTTCGTCGAACGATATCCGCGGTTGCGCTCTAACCATGAATGAATGTGGCGCCAAGTGAATGGAGTGCGTCTGTTCCAGCGTGCCTACGCACTCACGACGAGATCCTGAGCGTTGACCAGTCTCGTGTACACGTATGTCCACACGTAGCTAAGTGTTTCTGGCGAGGATCCAGTGACTAATTTGCTCGCACATCACCCGCGCGCCATCGTTGTTCCCCATTTATCCAGCTCGATGGCCCGGCGTCGAAGCGTGTTGATAATTCTGCCCATAAATTTCGTTTCTTCCAAAGATTTGTCCAACCGGTCGGCTCCTTTTTGCTCGAGACTCGATTCCAGGTTGTTTTTGCCCGTTTCAGATCCGAGAATTAATTCGGTGCTGGCTATTCGCTTGAATTCTACGACCTATTGGCACGATTGTCGGTTATTAAATCCGCTCGATTCCCCGGCGAACGCGTTCGACGACTCTTTAATCACGATAGTCGGCTGCTGCAAGCGACAGCCACTGTATCCTGGCAGCGAAATGCCAACCGGTCGATATCTGGCGACCGAGCGGTCGAGCAACTTTGATGTGACGGTGACCAAATTGATTCATGGCTCATTGTCACGCACGGCAGCGAACGATTGCGGGCTAATTATCGGCGACGCTGTAACCGGACAGTTCTCGTGGGCTTGTTACACTTTATGGGGGTGTGTATCTTTCGTTCGCGATTCCCTGTTTACCGGGTCCCACACGACCACGGGCCTCGCCCGTTTCCCCTGATAGCAGTCCCTTGTAAATCGCAACGATTAGAGCGTTATCGAGTGTGTACCGTATATTAGCGGCGATAGTAATGACAGCGTCAGCGGTGTTGCGTTGCCGCTGCTATTAGCGGGATTACTAATGATAGAGTGCTCCGGGGATTATCAGGTGTGTTTGCTGACTGACTAGGTATTGACATGATCGGATAGTAGCTAATGCTTGGGTACAAGACGGAAAGAAGTGCCTGAAACAGGTGAAAGAGTAAGCTTTAAGTGTGTTTTCAGAGATCGTTTAACAGAAATTTTGGATCTTTGCATATTTTTCGTCTGTGGACTAATTACACGGTGAAAGCGTATCGAGTAAGTGAAAATTCGTGTATAAAATGTCATGCAAATATTGATTGACAAGATTCTATAAAATCTATCTTAAAGAATGCAAATTATACAAATGGGTTTATTATAACATTTTATTTAATTATTCATGAGAGAGTATAACAGTGAACAGATGATTAAAAAAAAATCGTGTTACTGTGAATAAATCGTGTTAATTGTAACCATGTATCTGTAGAAGGAGTATCAGGTGTGCTCACTTTTCAATCTACAAGCACAGTGATGCATTGTAATTTAATCCTAGTTTTTAAAAATAAATTGCAATCTTCTTACTGTCACTATACCCTGGCTTAACACCTTCTGCAGAGGTTACCATGTATTTTATTTCATGAGCAACGTCTATGTAATTATCCGGGCAACCTGCTCGAGTCGTCACGCGACGAAGTAACAGCCGCATACCTGCACGAATCTTTCCTGATGTCAAGAATTAGTCCCGTGCCTCTAATGAATCCCGCAGCACATAAACGTGGAGCACACGACAGGATCAAACAGGAAAGAAAGACGATTTATCAAGTTAACAAACTCCCCCCGATAACATCTCAACCAAACGCACAATGCCATCGATTATTTCGGTTGGAAAAAAAAGTCGCTCGGAAAAACAATAGTTTCCAAACGAAATAAACGATACGACGAACGATGTCGATGAACCGTTCCCGGTCCGGTTGGACTTCAAAAAATAAAACGGTTCCCTGCTACCTGCCGACCAGATAAGGCCCCACGGAGGGGGGCCCCACGGAGAAATCGACCGAGGCAGATATACATATATATACATTTAACGATTGCCCCGGAGGAGGCCTTGCCGGCGATCTTATCAACGACGGGCCAGTGATCGGATGACGGGCAGGAATTAGGCAATTACGCGCCGCTTAATTGCTAATTACTTAAGGCCGCAACAGGCCGGACACTAATTACTCCCGCCAACAATTTATATCATCAGGCGCGATAATTGTCGATGTTGCGAGCCGACGAAGGATAGCCAGAGGAAGGGTTGCCGTGATCCTTCGAGAGGATCGGTCCCGTCTCCCCGTCCGGCGGGGGGCTCCGGGTTGAAATACCGAAAGGGTGATGCGGGGCCGCGCGAGCACGGATTACCGGGAATCATCGAAAATCGTAATTCATCGATCACGATCGCGGGAGGAACGAGAGCCCCTATAATCTCTGTGATTACCGGTTTTTTGGAAGGCGAGCGCGCAACCGCGGGGGTCAACGAACTCGAACGAAACAGGTCCGCGAGGCAACGCGGATGGAATCCAGCCAACGAGACTTCCTACATAGCCAATTGCTCCTTTCGGACACCGTTTATCTGGAAATTGTTTTAGGCAGAGACCGCCGAGACGTTTCAAGCGGTTCGACCGAGTCAGAAGCGAGGTATGCGGTGCTCTTTCATCCGGCAGGTAATAGCGGAGTGCTCTTTCATCTACGTGTATTGCAGACTCGTAGGGTCGTCGTCAGGCGTTTGATAGGTAATTGTTGAGCGTTCCTCGCAACCGAGCGCACGCGAGTTGTGTCGTTAAAATTGGAACACTTACTTCAGACCTGTTATTGCATTTCGCGAACTTTGTAACCTGGAACAGGTAATCATTCGGAAAGGTCGGTCCTTCGCGATTACAACGAAATTGATTGATCGAATAGGATGAACGGCTGTGGAGATAGAAGCGAGTAGCGAATCTTTGCGTTTTCCTCTGTTCTGACTTTTTTCACACCTTTGTGTTCTGATCGAGTAACAAACGCGGGGGGGGGGGGACAATTACGACCGGTCACTGTCACGGTCGTTGTGACCGGAAAGCGGTCTGGTAGGAAATGGGAACGCCCACGCGATATTAGCACGGTCTCCCCGTGAATTGAACCCCGTGAATGCGTGCCACATTGCGAATTCGTTTGTAACATGCATATATGTATGGTCCTGGTACGCGAGTGTATTCCATTAAGGTGATCCATTGCGGAAGGATACAAACGCGTTCTGACTGCGTTGCGCCGCGTTATTTATGTGACGTGCCATTATAAACTCTTAATTGTTTGACTAATGTGCAGCTAAGTGTGCCGCCGTCGCTGCGGACTGCCATGGCCTCCGTGGTATATTTTTCTTTTACCTTTCATTAATTTTTGCCATCACGATTTCTGATTACGAGCGGCCCCCCTTTGTTGACCAATTAAAGCAACGACCCCTTTGGGGACGCAAATGAACGTTTAGCATATTTATGGGACGCGTACGCGCTACAGGATTTCCAATTACATCGCCACGAGAGGTGTCGTATGCGTTATGCTTGTTGCTTTAAAGAGCAGGTAAAAGGAGCGGAAGCCGAAAAATTGAGCACTTCAGAGAGAAAGCTACAAGTTAATCCAAAATTCACCACAATCCAATTATATCGGTCACACAGTTACATGACCACAGCGTTGAAGACAGAAAAGTAATTAATAATCGACGAGTAAAACAGCTGAAGGATCACGATCACCTTCCAAGCTCTTCAAACCGAGATTCCATTAACTCCTTGTTCGAGATACGCCAGGATTAAGGTGGACCTTCTTCGAAGGTGCGAAAAATGGGAGGCGCCGCAATTTCAAGAAGTCAACGTGGCTTAGATCCTCGGAAGATAGACGGCCAATTATCCGTTTCCTCGTTATTTCGAGGTGATCGTTATCGGGCTCGATCCGAGGAACATCCAATACAGAACAAAAGAAGCTAGCCGAAGGTGTACAAAAATCCACTAGGATACCCCACGGCGGTGGATCATTATATCCGGCGGTTAAAACAATGCTCCACGGTTTTCGCACCTGGCTGACAGGTTACGAGTCGGCTGGCAGCCCGATTAAATATTGATTTTAGCTAGAACAGCGGAATCCGAGGGGGGTAGCCGTGGAGGGGGAGGGTAACAGCGGGTAACCCGAAGAGGGAAGACGGTTGGAGGCACCTGCCAATTTTGGAAGATGACTTTGCGACCGGTTTTCAGGGCTATTGTTTTTGCGAGCCGGCCGACTCCGGCGCCCCGTGGTCTCTGCAGGTTATACGCTTATCGATACATCGATAATGGAGTGTGGGTGCCCCGTCTTCTTTGGCCTCTATACTCCAACCTCGTGACCTCGGCTCGTCTGCCTTTCGTGCGGAGCTAATAGACCATTGAATATGTTGATGGAACGTGTGCTTGTCGATAGACTGTGCTCCGCGGATATACGTACAGGGGGAGAGAAAGGTTGAGAGATAGAGGGAGAGAAAGAGACAATTCGAATTAAATTGCAAAACGTTGCTCCGGTGGAAGTGGGCAGCGAAAATAATTGAAAGACTAATGGACTTCTTCGAGACTCGGCGAGAGGCAAAAATTCGCCGGGCCATTAGAATTTCAAGAACCTAGCTGGACCGTGGGCCTCTGGTTGTGCACAGGAAAACACGAGGGAGGTGTAGAAGGTTAGTTGATCGTGTGTTACAGGTTCACGATGATTAATTACGAGTTTCAAAACATTTCCTGAATTTCTGGTTATTTGAATTGTTGTCAAGATAAGTATATTAGGTTTCATGAAATTTCCTAGATTTCCGTGTGTTAATTCAAAATATTTTTAACCTTAAATTACCGTTTCGGAAAGAGATCGTTGATTTCCGAAAGAAATATTTGTTACAATCCATAGAATAAGCGTAATATCCTCAATATGAGATATTATATTTGAAATATTCGCGAAAACGTTAATAGTCGTCGTAAACTGCAAAACACCATGCACAACGGTGATAGAATTACCAGGAATCAAAGTAAATTACGTTAAAGAGTTCGTTGAATTTATGCTCCCCGCTTGTTGCTCACATCCGCTACGCTAGCGCGTGAATGAAAGAAAAAAAAGATGGCGCGCAATGATTTAGGTGCAACGAAGAAACCTTAGAACGCGGCGAGCTGGTGTTCGTAGAAGAAAGCCTTGCTCGCTCGCCTTTCGTTTTCAATTTTTGTCGGGCTTCAGGGCCGGCTATTTTGCAACTGATCTTCGATCGCCCTCGGCACTGGGTCTCCTCGACAGGTGGGGACGTGTAGGACGATCATGGTTTATGGCAATAGCGCGCGAGCCTCGCCCATTATGCGCCATGATGCATTCATTCGTTGAATACAACACAGATTTTACATACAAGGAGACCAGCGGCTGTCTGGCCGCTCTTCGGCTACCGGAAAGGGTCATGCCTGACGATGACGATGATGATGTCAGTGAACGTTTGCTTTTAATCTCTGTTCCTTTGATCATTCTCTTTTAAAAACCTTATTACAAGGTCCAAAGATAAGCAAAACCAAACACAAACGTTTACGTGCACTTACTCAACAAATTTCAAATATTTAAAACAGAGAATAAGAATTTTGAACAATTTATGGTAGTCAATTTTTATTAATTACTTAAAATTATATACATTCTCAAAAAATAACAATATTCTTTGGAATAACGTCCATTTTATTGTAGTTTGTTAAAAGTTTCTTCTTCGAAGGTTAAGTTTGAGTTTTCACTGTTTTGAGGTTCGTGGAGATTGGAAAGATAAAAGGGGATATTTTAATGAGTAAAAAATCTTGTTGGGCCAACAGCGTAACATTGTTCTTGCTAGCTGCTACGAACAGATTTTCACGGAGGAAGTGGAAATTGATAATTTCGACGGGTCATGCGTGAACTGCAGTTTCACTTCCTTCCTATTTTAGAATCCCGTGGATGCGGTAGGTGATCCTGTGGATCCTTTAACAGGATCGACGAGACATCCGTGAAATCCTTCTGTCAAGGACCGATCTTCTCATCCTGTTGCAAGGGATAACTGATTTCAAGGTTCGTTTTTACGTGAAATTCGAGTTCCTCCGCGTGATGATAGAGCAACCTTTACAGCCCCAGCTTGGAAACTTGTTTCACGATCGCCAGACACCTTTTGTTCGGACGCAACAATTGCGCGATAATAATAACAGTGTTGCGACGTTGCATTCGAGTCTGTTCAAGGTTTCCAAGTGCAGATCCTTGACAGAAGAACAGAACTGTCCCTCTCCGTCGTATGCAAATTCACAACCAAATAAAATCCTGAGCAATTTCTTTGTGAAACAAAACTCAAATCCTTTTATAAACAAAAAAAAGGAAGAGAAGTTAATATAACAGAAATATTCGAATTTTTATATTTTTACATTTTTGGGAATCTTTAAATTTTGAGAGTTTGCAAATATATCCATCATATTTCGATCTGCATTTTTACACGTTCCTTTCGCATATATTTATCATCTATTTTTCATGTATTTCTCTACTTTTATGTCTTTATTTTTATGTGTTTATTAGTCTTCTAATTGAGATCCTCGAAAATCTGTTTTCCAAAGATTTCGAAAAATTCGATTTTCTGGTATAGTGAAATCTCGAGATCTTGAGTTTGAACCAATGAGATTTCGAAAATTTCGAATTCTCCTACACCTTTAAAATACAATATTAGGAAAATCTTGGCATTAACGTTCCAGAACAAAAGTCCTGCGGATCCAAAAATCTTCAAATTTAACGAAACACCCGCAGAAACGAGTTCCGCGAGATTTCGTAGCGAACAGCAAAGGTGAAACGCTATTTTCGGACCCACGCACACGTTCCTGTCGCGCAAGGCAACGCGCCGAATAATACGACGACCGCGATATCTTGTCGATCGTGTACGGTTCGGGTTCGGGTTCGGGTTTCCGGGTAAAGTGTCAGCCTTGACTCCGGGGTCCGATAAGGCACGAAAACAGGAAGGGAACGGGGCACCGTTGACCCAGACCCGATTCCTCCGCGCTGAAACGGAGCGACGTTTTTTAAACGCCGTCGTCCCCCGGCATTGTCCTCCTCTTACCGAGGATCGTGTAACGCGAAACATCGGGAACAGATCGATCATAATTTTCCATGTGCCACGCAGTTACACGCGGTCGCGACAATGGAGAGAAGAATGCGAAGGATACGGTCGAACGGGCCCGACAATATGGCTGTTATTACATCGTTTTGTTATCTATCGATCGTTGCATGGAAATCAACCGCGAGCATGGCCCCAGAAGCTATATAAACGCGCGCTGAAACGTTCGCCGGTGTCCCGGCCGATCGTTTTACACGATCGGGCCAATTCAGCCTGGATGGAATTGAATTTCTAATAAACTGAACGCAATGAAGAGTGCGATTTATGCTCCACGCTCTGGCCTTATCCCGCGCGGGATAAATCGGCAACCGATTGAAATTGCGTCGCCTGAACCCGGTCACCCGGCTCGCGGGACTTTCGAAATTATTCTTTTGGCCGGCGTCGTAAATTGTTCCGCGAAAAGAGCCGGTAACGAGCCCCGATCAACGCGTTATCGATGCCGATTTCTATTATGATTTTATCGCGATTCGTCGTCGCCGAATCGTTACGACCCCGCGGTTTCGTAAGAGCATCCTGATTGGCGAGTTCACCGGTTCTGGATTCGAGAGATAATGGAGCATGTGCGTCGAGAGGTATCGCGTGGAAGCTTGAGACTTTCAGAAAAATCGCGGTCGCTTTATCTAGAGTAGTCTGCTTCAAAGTTTTCAAACACCAACCGTGGAATAATATTATTTATAAAATTGTACATATTATTTTGTTGTTCCAGTTTCAATTTTTATTTGTAAAATAGGAATAACATTCGCTATGTGTAGGGAGGATTTAATTTGCAGATGGTAAAAAAGAAATAATGATTGGAAAAGGAAAGAAAAAATATGTGTTTCAAATTATGTATAAAATTCTACATATTATTTTGTTGTTCCCATTTTAATTCTTATTTGTAAAATAGGAATAACATTCGCTATGTGTAGGGAGGAATTAATTTGCAGATGGTAAACAAGAAATAATGATTGGAAAAGGAAAGAAAAAATATGTGTTTCAAATTATGTATAAAATTGTACATATTATTTTGTTGTTCCTATTTCAATTTTTATTTATGAAATAGGAATAACATTCGCTATATGTAGGGAGAAATTAATTTGCATATGGTAAAAGTACAAATAATGATTGGAAAGGGAATGAAAAAATATGTGTTTCAAATTTTACTTTGAACGAAGCGTTTTTATTGACAATCAAATTAATCTACATTATTGTTTTGCCATGTTGGTGTTATCAGCGAGCTGATTAATCGGTACAGGTGAACGATAAACGATATCGCGTTGTTGACCATAAACAAACGTTTATCGGGGTATTAGTCAGAGAAGAAGAACGTCGATCTCTCGAAGGTGATGTTCAGCAACGTTGAAGATTCGCACGGAATTTAATCTGCTGATATGCGTACGTGCTCGGGCGATCCCTTCTCGATTTCACGGTGTCCTCGACGTCATCGTCGCCGTCTCGACGGTATGCAAACTTGCAAAGTTGCACACATGGCTGGTTGCATATTTTCAAGATTGCGTCGCGCGACATCGTGTTCTGCTGCATCACAACGTAAAAAGAGTAAGAGAAGAGAAAGCAGAAAAAGATAAGAACAACAGAATTTAGAATGTCCGACGTCAGTAATGCCGAGTGAAATTATTATACAGAAAAATAATATTCAAATTCAGCTGAAACTTCTTCTTTAGAAATTCAATCCTTTCAAAACTTGTTTATCTCTTAAACTCGCCTAAAACGCAAAATTTAGCTTACAATTCAAGTTTGAGTTCGCCTGTGTACCGCAACCTGTCTCAACTCCGACGTCGATCGAATTTTACCTGTGCAACAATACGTGAAGTGAAATTTACATCGAATCCCTCTGTTCCAAACCCTTCGATCAAGATAACTATCAACGAGCACGCACGATCCAAAGCAACTCCTTTGTCCCCCTCTATCTAACGATCCAGCTTCAAAATCTCGCAACGGACACGCGAACGATCCATGCCCCGTTCCGTTTGTCCCGAGTCCCACGTCCATTATCGTTTTCCTTCCCGGAGATAATTGAACAAAGTCCCCTCCCCCCCCCCCTACGGTAGAGTACACGCATCGAACGAATCGCGATGCATGTTCTCGAACGGTGTACATTGTAATTGATCCCGATATAACGATCCAGACCTGTCAGAGAGGCGGTGGATCGAGCGACGCGGTGCATGCGCGCATAAATGCATCTGAAATGCACCGGTCCAGCCCTGGCCGGCCGCAGGTAGAGAGCTCCAGATAAGAGGAGCGGGAATCGCCGCGTACCGAGAATGCCTCGTCGAGGACATTCGATCCAATCTTCAATGCCTCGTCGGATACGTGGCCGCGGGGGAAAACGGTGCCAGGAAGGTGGCGATAATCTGCACGTGTCGCGAATATTTCGCGGGCCGGAGCACGCGCGGACGAAACCCGAGCCGATGCACCAAGGCGCGAACCGGAGGTGTCGTCGCTGTTGTAAACACGGTGCAACGGGGGAAAGAGAGAGAGGAACAGAGAGAGAAGGAGAGATAAGAGAAAGAGAGAAAGAGAGAGAGAGAAACTGCGAAAAAGGGAAACCAAGAAAGAGGGGGAGAGAGAAGGGAAAGAGAGAGAATGAAACTTAGAAGAAGAGAAACAGAGAGAGAGAGAGTGGAAGAGAGAAAAGAAAGAGAGAAAGAGAGAGAAAGAAACTGAGGAAAAGAGAAACAGAGAGAGGGAGAGAGAAGAGAAAGAGAGAGAAGGAAGCTCAAAAAAAGAAAAACAGAGAGAGGGAGAGAGAAAGAAACTGAGAAGAAGAGAAACAGAGAGAGAGGGGGGAGAGAGAAGAGAAAGAGAGAAACTTAGAAAAAGAGAAACAGAGAGAGAGGAGAGAGAAACTTAGAAAAAGAGAAACAGAGAGAGAGAAAGAAACTGAAAAGAGAGAAATAGAGGGAGAAAGAAACTAAGGAAGGGAGAAACAGATAAAGAGAGAAAGAAATAGAGAGAGAGAGTGTGTGAGAGAGAGAAAGGGTTAACAGAGGGGAAAGAGGAACGGATGGACACCGACGAATACCGGCTCGAATGACACCTGGACCCGTGGCCGTCGCACATTTAACACGTATGCACCCCGGGCTTATCTGCGCCGTGTATCGGTGGAAGCGCGCATTATCATTCGAATTTATGCTGATCTATGCGTTGATCAGCCCTCCGCGTTGTTTATTCTTTTTGCCGTGGCGCAACGCGTCGCGTAAAATTCGGATAATCCTGTGTCGCCGACGACACGCTGATCTCTCATGATCGGGTGTCTTGCGTCGGTGTTGGTTCGAGCCGTTCGTGGTCGAAGTGTTTTCTTAGACGACTATCATTTTCGAACGATTATATTTTACGAAAACAGCACAGAGAACGATCTTTTGACGCATGGAAAGGTGAGCAGCGCTGGGAATCTTTGATGCGCTCGATTTTTCAGTTGCGACGAATTCCTTTTGTTTGGATAGACGCAGAGAACATCGTGTGGTCGATTCATAGCGTTCAGATTAGATTACTGTCGTTGGGAACATTAACGTTATTAGTCACTGTTCTTGTCTCTGTTCCGCTCTTCTCGCTCGTTGTCTTTCCTCCATTTTGCCTACCAACGCGCCTTCTAATGTATGCACGGTTACTGCTTACCTGCATTCAGACGCGAGCACGCGGTGCGTGCAGAATATCTCGCGTGGCTGGTTTCGTCGCAGGCGAATCCTACACTTGGGTATGTAAACGCTGGATTCCATTCTCATAAGTAAGCTCTGTTAACACCTGACCGAGCGACAATCGGCCGGTTATCGAGTTTACTGCGACGCCTCGCACTGCGATTTCCTCTTATCGAATCTTTCCTCGAATCTCCTTACGAATAAACGTCGAAACATTTGCGAAAAAATTGTTCGCAATTTATTGAGATCTCAGCATTGAGATCATCGAGATTTCGGTGCTATTAGTTAATTTAATCAAAACATTGGAGACAGTAGTTTATTCGTAACAATTTCTGTAAAATTAACCCCACCGTTTTGCATCTTATTAAACATTCACAAATTCATGAAACTGTTTGGTAATGTCTTTAAATTCAGAATATCTAATAAAACGGTAATCGATTTTTCGCAATTTCATATAGTATTCCCATCGATTTTCGCAATTCAAATCTCACACATTTTTATCTCACACTGACAAAGGGATGTTGATCGAGAACAAAGAAATTGACTTTCATCATGGAAACCGCAGCCATGTTCAATCGCAGCGTTCCCAAGTATGTCGTCCCTCCTATTAGCTTCCATGATTCTCGCAAAACAAGTAAAACACGCGTAACAGCCATCGAACGGTTTGCTACTTTACAGCCCCGCCAGCACCGCGAATGAAGCGATTTTCTCCAACCGCGGAAGCTCGTACCCGGCAATAAATAATAAAATTATTGATCAATTAATTAAACCGGGCGTCTTTCCCGCATCGAGGGAGGCTGGGTAGCCAGGTACAGGTTTTACGGCCCCGTAGAAAGCCCGTTTCCCCCGTGCAGTTTCAACATTGTCCACTCAGGCTCTCCCTCTTCTCTCTTTCTCTTCTTTCTCTCTTGCTCTTTCTCTCTCATACACACACTCTGTCTTTCCGTCCTGTTCTCACACTCTTTCTCTCTTACTCTCTTTCTCGCAAATTATCCGCCGCGCTATCCAGCATTTTCTTGTTCGCCGACACCAAGACGAACGTTCTCCGGCCCGGCATCGTTTTCCAGCGGCGCTGGATTTACCGTTACGAAAGCACGTGCGACTGCATTAAATCTCTTGGTCGCGCGAGCCCGATCAGCGGGAGGGAGAAAATAAGGAAGACGGATCGTAAGGTGCAGCCGTACGCTTGCCCACGCCTCGTGATCCTTCACTGTTCTTCAACGTCGATATTCAAATCAGCGCCTCCTCCACCCTGTCCTTTCCTTCCCGCCACCATACACGCGTCCTCTTTTTACCACCTTTTCGTGCGGTAATTCACCGTTACAAAAGCCCTCGCCCACGCGTCTCTCCTCCCCCTGCCGTTTTCTCTCTGTCTCCCCTCCCCCCTTTCACCTTCTCCCCCCCCCGGGGGGGCCCCGTCGCCTGGCAAGGCGCACAATCGAGGATCGATCCGTCGATTCACCGTTGCCATTGTGCGCTCTCCCGGCACCGATCGTCCGCCTTCAATAATCCTTCTGATCGCGTGCAACGACGATCCTTCTGAGCGGACGTGGCAGGTGCCAGTGACCAGGAGACGTGCATAGGCGAAGGAGGAACGTCCTCGTCATGATCGGTGAATACCACGGCAGCCCAGGTATATAACCCTTTGCCCGGGCGAAGGGACACTGATTAGCAGCGTTTCGGGATCGGTGAACCGAACGATTGGCCGGCCTTATACTTTTAATCCGTGCCGCTATCGCGCGGAGAATGAAGCCGCGTGAAAAGAGACGAGGGCTACCTGTTTCCGTGGACGTATTTTGACTGGGGATCGTCTTCTTAGCGTCGGATTAATTCTACGCGATCGCGTTCCGGTGGGGAGAGGGATTCGGACGATTTCTCGAGCAGTCGTGTGGGTTGGGTTAAAGGGAAATGGTATAATATCAGAGATCAGAAGGCAGATGTTGGTGTTCTTATAAACGATGGTTTGATTCTGTATCATTAGCTTGTATTCCACCCTTTCACGGCTACGAGCCGTTATAGATATGGCTTGTTACGTATTCGTGTATTGGTAACGGTACGATTTCGTTAGATGTTTGGAGTATCTCGGGAATGAATCTAGAACGAATCAATTTGAAACCATAGGAAACCTATATTGTGATCGGCCGACAATTAGACAGAAATCTAATAAAGTATTATGTATTCTGCGATAAATGCAACGAGTGTCTTTAATGGACAGTAGTAAACGCGCCCTGGTACCGTTTTACAACTCACTATATTACATCGAATATCGTGCTACTTGAACCCACATTAATCGAGACCTAGCCGTGCGTTCATAAAACGTACAGAATAATGAGAGTGTTCTGCAGGCAACGTTTCCTACTTCAACTGGAGTTGATGAAAATCATGCAGCCAGGTCCTTCCAGGCTCAACAAGTTACGGGCCACCCTCGTCCGTCATTTAATGACCGACAGCCACACCTGTACACGCGCAGAGACGGAAGACTTCCGGTAGTGGCGGCAAACGATACAAGCGAAACTCGTCGCGGTCGTTAAACGCCACGCAAATCCATTCACTCCGCGTGGCGCAAGGGTTCATTCAAGCTCGTACGCCGCCCGCCCACGTGTCGTTATTTGCATAGATCCGCGCCATATGAATGCTCTCGTGTACGCTCAGGCGGGTTTACGTGTAGCCTAACATTTACCATTCGGCCGGTCGATCGGACGACACGAGCAGGCGAAAAGCCGAGCCTCGCGGATATTTACATACAAGATTCGCTATCGGGAACGCGCCGTACAACCACGGGCACAGGGAACAGGGACGGCCCTAAGCTCTTCCTCGGGGCATTGGGGAATTTTTGGTGCACACACATGACGCGAATTTCGTGGGTGTTTGTGGTTAATATGTGGTTTTAGGAGTAGGGGGTGTTTTTCAGGGGAATTCAACTTGGGTTCTGTAAAAGATCTGAAATATTCTGTTAGATCGATTTTGTTCTCCTGGGGATAATATAGAGAAATATGGATACGCATGGGGGGTGAAAAGGATTTTGTTAGTGAGGAAATGATCCTATTTAAAGAAGGTGTGCATTTTAATTTTGCTTAAGAGTGGGAGTTAAATATTCTGAGAACAAAGTTTAATTGATTGCTTTGGTAACAATTTAGTAATTCACGATGCAGTCATATTTGTTGTAATCGACTAAGTCAGGAATATTAATGAGTTTTTCGTCTTTGAAGATGATCATTCAATAGTGGTATTTAATTTAAGTGGTTTGGAAAGGAGCCTGTAGAAAGTGCGAAAGTCGGTGGTGAAACCGGCCCTGAACGCCGACAATTCTTCCCTGTAATCTCGAGCCGAGCACAAAACCGATTCCTCCGTCGCGAGAATCTCGAAGTTCGCTCGTGTGAATAGCTCGTTTAGATGTTAATAGAAAAATACGGGTTATGTCATAGCTGGCGACGTCTCTGGCATAAGCCGGTGACTCGAAATTCCTATTGTGACATTAAACCATCGACGTTCCCTGTCCGCGACGAGATAGGGCCCCGCTGCATTATAATACTCCTCTGGTTAACAGGAGAATCGAGTTAATTTCACCGTGGAGATAAACGTTTAAGAGGAACGTCGATATTTTTACCGCGGAACCAGAATACGTGTCTGATGCTTCCATCGTGAATTATGCATCTATTGAGGTAATGTAATGAAATTTACATATGTCAGGCTCCTAAATTTACAAAACGCCTTTCAATCTACCTAGCATAACGTTCTCTCTACTAATCTCGTATTAAATTAAGTTACCCGAAGATATTTAAGTTTTCCAGAAATATTTCTACAAACTTAAAAATTTTATGCTTCGTTTTTACGTTCTACAATATTTCTACTTGGATATTAATAAGTGAAAATATTAGCTCTCACAAAATTATCTCAAAAAATATTGTAGAAACGTCGATCTATCTCTTATATAACTGCTGTCGTTGATGAATCTCTCTGAGTAACACCTATAAGAAATCTGCACAGGCTATTGTTCCTTCTTCTTGCATCGGCAATCATACATCGAAGACGCGTGTCGTGAATCTTGCGCGAAATTACGCTCCTTGTTTAAAACAGTGTGTGGAATTTTTTCCATTACCTAAATATTTCAATAAATATCTTAAGCGAGCGCAGCGTCAAAGGCCATTGTCTCTTAGACCGAAATCTCTGTGGTACCAGCGACTTTTTCTCGTTTTGCTTTAGCCTTCAGTGTATCGTTATAATGGATGGAATCCCAAAGAGTGTTTTTGTAATTATTCAAACATTTTACAACCAACACACCTAATAATACGTAGTCATCGTTCATTCGCTACTGTGTCCCATATCACCTGGAAAGTCAACGGGTAACGACACGCGTGCCAGCACGAGGTCCGCGGGGATCTCGATCACGGATCGATTAATCGTCCCTCGAATCGCTTAATCCTGTCGCCAGAGCACGATACATCAACCTGAACCGAACCACACGGGGGCGAGCGATTTACGGGGTCGGGGAAGGTGTCGCAATCGCGACGAGTCTTCGTCGGCGCGCATTCTTGTCGGTCGGGCTCTCTGGTGACCCGCGACAGCTGGGAGGAGCGTGTTGAGCGGTGCCAGCAGCTGATTGGCCGGCCTGGGTGCACCGGAGCCGGTAGACAGCGAGATAATTATCCAGGTGCGATAAATTAGCCCGGTGTGTCACCCATCGCGTGAAACCTGTCCCCGGGACGGCTGTCCGGTCTGCGGGATTTCGCGCCGACCAATCGAGGCGCTCCAATGGCTCGAACCGGTCGAGATACGTCGCACCGATCTGAACTTTATCGATTTATAACGTCGCCAGGACCCGGCGCGGCGAGTGGCTGGCTACCGAGAAACTGTACGCCCGAGGAATCTCGAAACGAAATGCCTCGCCCGATAGATCATGGCCTGGTTAGAATGGTTTCCAAGGGGGCACAGCCGCGGCGGATAAGCGGTTTTCGTTTCGGAGTAATTGGCCGTGCTTCGAGCGCAACTCGAAAGTCGTTGTGGCGTAGAAGAGGTTGTTCGGTGGTTTTGTTAATAGCTGTTAAACTGAAGAGGTTGTTGGGTGATTTTGTTAATAGCTGTTTAACTGTTGAACGGGGAGGACGAGTTAATTCGTCATGGAGATCACGGGATAGATTGCTTTCTATGGGACTGTTTGTTCTTTAAGGAAAATTCTTCGTTAGAATTTTGTTGAGAATAGAGACCGAGAGAAAATTAATAGTTGTTTAACTGTTAAACGGGGAGGACGAGTTAATTCGTCATGGAGATCACGGGATAGTTTACTTTCTATGGGATTGTTTGTTCTTTAAGGAAAATTCTTGGTTAGAATTTTGTTGAAAATAGACACCGAGAGAAAATTAATAGTTGTTTAACTGTTAAACGAGGAGGACGAGTTAATTCGTCATGGAGATCACGAGATAGTTTACTTTCTATGGGATTGTTTGTTCTTTAAGGAAAATTCTTCGTTAGAATTTTGTTGAGAATAGAGACCGAGAGGAAATTAATAGTTGTTTAACTGTTAAACGGGGAGGACGAGTTAATTCGTCATGGAGATCACGGGATAGTTTACTTTCTATGGGACTGTTTGTTCTTTAAGGAAAATTCATCGTTAGAATTTTGTTGAAAATAGAGACCGGGAGGAAATTAATAGTTGTTTAACTGTTAAACGAGGAGGACGAGTTAATTCGTCATGGAGATCACGGGATAGTTTACTTTCTATGGGATTGTTTGTTTGTTAAGGAAAATCCTTCGTTAGAATTTTGTTGAGAATAGAGGCTAAACTTCTTATTTCACATGAAAATTTAATTTTCATGGAAACATTATACTCGTGGCCGTTGCTGTAGTTAACTGTTAGGTGAAAATAAAAATTCGGTGTTTCTATTAAAGCTGAATTAATTTGGATCCTATTAGGAAGTAAAATCGATCACAATCTGTGCAATACATTCAAGACGTGCCTAAAATACCATTTTCCAATGAATTGTCAATATTAAACCGGATGAGGGATGAGAATCCTGCGCGTGTTCCAAGGAAATAAGGCCACCCTTTTGTGGAAGCATATAATACCATAAAGGACGATCAAATCTTGGATGTCAATTATCGACATCGATGGTTAACGGTTCACTCCACCCATAACTGTCGGTATCCTGCGTTCGAGCGCCCAGGAAGTTCGTCCCACACGATCTTTATTAATATTTCTTCCCCTCTTACCCTGAACCTGACCGAGTTTCAGAGAATACCGTGTATGAATGTATTAAAAGTAGGATCTTTCTGCGAGCCGGATGCTTCCCTTAGCGGGACTCCTTACGGGGCGACGAAGAGCTTCCGTTCTAAAGGGAAACGGTAAAAATGGGTCATGAAGAACCCGCTATAAAATTTTACAGAAGCTTCTTTCTGTAGAGAAGCAAAGAGATAATAAAGAATTAGGTCAACGAATAGTAGAATATTAAAATTAATCTCTTTGGTAACAAGTAGTTCAATTTTCTTTTATTTCCTTATTACAGTTCATTATTATTTTATTAGATTTTATCAGATTTTATTATTATTATAATAAATTATTAGAGTATTTCTTTAATTAAAGATGTCTTCAGTCAAAAAAATCTATTCAACTATACATTTCAAAATTTTCTGACGGAATTTTCGATGATCAACTCGTGACTCAGATTATGTTAAACACACCAGCTATACAATGTAGCAACACATAAGATGGTTTTACTCCAACCTTATTGTCTCTTACTGTCAAGTATAATCCCATGAAGCATGTTAAATCGATTGTGTTTCTGCATAAGCAGCCAATGGCCGTTCGCCGGACTGAACCAGTCCGAAAGCAGAGAAGGAGACATAACAGTAACATAAATGGAAAATGTTTTGCAGACTCTCGTACAACATCTATTCGTGTCCGTGGATATAAAACAGCGCCACCGTGAACTGGGTCGAAAAAGTCTGGCTATTGCAAATAAACCCATCAACGGCAGCAATACGACAAACTACAAACATCACGCGCGCGAAACACGAGTCAACTCGTCTCAGCCGGTTAAACGTGTCTTATTTATCTGAATACAAGGCCCGCGTACAGTTGCGACAAGCTTGCAATATATCATACACATATTCGACTATCATTTTTTTTTTTCATATCTCGGCGTATCAATTTAATGTTGCCTGAGTGGAAGCGTTTGCAAGGCTCGCGTGTGTATTTTCGTGTTGCACCGTGAACGACTCACGATCTATCTCGTAATCGCGACTAAACGACATGAAGCGGATATTGTCACACCGGTGACGTTGTTTGGTATTGTCTTTTGAGCGTAGTGGTTTTGACAAAAGTAAACTTTAAAAGAAAACCAGTTTGGGAATAGTTGCTTCATGTAACGTCCATAAAATTGTAGGTTAACTATTAGTATGAAATACAAATACAGTTGCAACTTGTGAAATTCGAACTTTGTTATCATTTTTTTAAGAATAATTTAGCGAGTAAAAGTCCCACAAATGTTGGTTTACTATTAGTATGAAATATAACTACAGTTGCAACTTGCAAAATTCGAAATTTGTAGTTATTATTTTTTGAAGAATAATTTAGCGAGCAAAAATCCCACAAAAAAATTTGACCCACAAATTAAAATTGGTTCGCAGTTTATTTCACAAAGAAATTTCACTCACAAATCAAAATTTTTCCACGATATATCCCACAAATTGAAATTTATCCACAAGCGTCCCACAAAATTTCGATCTACAAACTGAAATTTGTTTGTACTTTCTTCTGCGGAGAATTGCGACCTATAAATTAATATCTTTCCCCCGTTTATCTCACGAAATAAGTTAGTTTTCCCATAAGTTTCCATTGTTTTTCCATGTCACGCTCCAAGGGTTCGCTTTACAAGTAAATAGTTGCATATGCCTTTAACGAAAACCGGTAGGGAACAGAAACGATATCAGATACAGAACAACAGTATAAATAGTGTTTGGCTAAAATCAGCTGCTGTCACCGGGTCATTGTGTCGTGTCGCTGCGATAAGCCGGCTTTTCTTTGTGCGCGAGAAACAGGTACGGCGCCATGGAATTGATCAATCATTCGACATCTCGCACACGAGTTCGCCCGATTGCCGAGGCTAGAGAGGCAACTCACTGAACGCTCCATTTAGCCCGGATCTATTGGTCACCATGCGCGAGCACGCGTGCCAATTTTTGTCCAGCTTTCTCACAGGTCATACCAGTTTCTAATAATTTACAGCGGCTATAAAAATATTAAAACGAATCTATGGATTTGTATTCTCATGAACGATCAACGAATCTTTAAACTGCTATATCACATTCGATGATTAGAATCTCAAAATTTCTTGTACCCTTTTTTTATATTGAAAGACATAAAATTTAAGTGCTACAATATCCTATTCAGTTTTTTCATCTTGGTTCCAATTTCCTGTCTACCCAGCTTTTCATCCTTTCTTACCTAGTTTCTCTCACACTAATTCCTGAAAGGGTTAAAACACCGAAGGAGAATTCTAGCAGGTTGTTACAAGCTTTAAAGGACATTACAACAAGGTTTAAAGGTTATCTCTCACACTGACGCGCAAACAGACATTGGACACGAACGAACATCGACGGTAACGTAACGTTCGAAACACTTTCTAACCCGAGTAGCTCGCCATAAATCGTGGAGGGTTAATCGATTCGAGCATCGATCCAGCGGCGACGTCCAGGGTGAACACGCGTATAGACGCGTGTACCTACCTGTACGTGTTCGAATTTTCGTTCGCCACCGGTGAAGTTGATCGATCGCGGTCTCGCCGGCGTATCGATCGCCAGAGTGGATCTACCGAACGATCGAGAGTGCGATTGAAACGCACAGGCGAGGAAACGCGCGTGTCTCGAAGCAATTGTTGCCACGCTGAACGGTCCACTTAACCCGAGCGTATTGGCATTGGAGATACCGGTGCCCGATACCGTCTCGCACATTGGTGTACGCGATTTAATTATCCAGCCTCGCTTGTCGACGTGCCACCAAAAAGGTCACCGTTGTTCTCCCGTTGCTTTTCTTTCCCTTCGGAGTTTCATGGAAAGCCGCTGCCTAGATCGTTACGAAATTCGCGCGAGGGGGTACACGGATTTGGTGATACCGGCTTGGCGTCTTAATTATGAAACAATGTTGTGCACACCCACGGCGGGGAGGGGCTGTTTCTGGTTTAGAAGCCGGATCTCTCGCTGCCTGACTATTGTTCTGTCAATTGAACCGTTTAATATTCCCCGCTATGAAACGATATCGATCTTTCGATTTTGCTAATTAGACGATTAGTACAGCTCGTGAACGTGCCTTTAAAAATCGATTCTTGCAACACCGAGCAAGGGGTAGTTCAGGCCTGCTATATCACTAAATCATTACTTGCGATATATATTTCTTTTTAATTACATGGGAATGCTTTGTTTTCATACAAAATGTTACTCCAATTAAATTCGTTAAGATCCTGCAATTTTTGTCGTTGCTTTCACATGTTAGGGTTAACCCTTTGCACTCGAGAGGCGACCGTTAGTCAATTTAATGATACTAACTTCAAAAATTTTCAAATTCGAAATATTCACTATGATTCACATATATTAAACTTCATTTAGTTTAATTAAGTCATATATGACTATTTAAGGTGCGGGTTTGAACTGAAGTCTGAAAATTTGCAAAACTATCATACGCTAGGATTACGATGTCCCGTGAGAGGGGACAGCCGAGTGCAAAGGGTTAAAGTAGAAGCGGAAGTTACAGTTTGGAAGTTCTGTTAGAGCTTTCTAAATCGTCCACAAGTTCCTTTATCACGTAACAACCACCTGAGGGTAACATTGTGAAGGAAAAGTTGAGGAGGCGGTAGCGGCAATTTTAATGGCCGGAATTGCAGTTCGTTTGCCCCTTTCTAGCCGCGACTAGAGGTGTGTCCGAAGGGAGTTATGGTACTGGTCGGTGTTTCGCGGTAACTGGGAGGTGGAATTTTCAAGAGAAGTCTGCGGAGTGATTGACTGCTCGAAGGTGTAAGCGGGCCGAAACCACAAGGCGCTGGAATCAATTTACGCGGTTATAAACAGCCCTCGACCGTCATTAGGATAATTTCTGTCCCAAGGCGTGTGGGTGGCAGATGTACGGGGCACCGTTACGAAAGCAGATTGCGTAAATCGTGAATTAACTGCCAAGGGTTTCGCGTCGACCGATGACCCCGTAGAATAAAGGGAGGAACGATTGATTCCCAGTGAAATAGCCCTCGGGATGTTTCCGGGCTGGATAAAAATTATTCTGAAAGTATCCGCGATTACAAGTGAAAATTAAATAATTCCAGATCCTCTGAATGATCGATCGTCTTTGATATCCTTTGTATTCTACAAATCTTCGAGGACATGGCAATTAATATTTGCTTTCGTAACGAAAAAAACGTGGCATACAGTGATGCGAAAAATATAGACAATTATAGAAATATAATTATGGTATTTTACAGAAAGTGTAAAAAAAATAAAATAGAATAAATATAAGGGGTGCTTAATATTCATAACCTACAAGGATGATAAAAATGGTTTTAACCACAGTGACTACTATAGATTTTTATTATTACCGAATATTGATACATATTCTGACTTCATCTGTTTTTGTATTATTTCATAGAAATACGAAACGATTTTAAGATATTTAACTCTTTCAGGTTAAAACTGATCCCATTTTTTGCTTAGCAATTTATGCATAACGGGATATATTTTAAACCATCTAGAAAAGTTGGAACTACTCAGTCAAGCAATTTAATATTTTAATAATTAAAATGAATGTTCTTCTCCATTTTTTTATATTAAACAAAATTCTGTGCAACTTAGATTTTCATTTTCTTTAAAATCGTGTGCTTCAAAGGGTTAAGAAGCATTTTCTCTTCTTTGCTTGATTCCCCGGATTTGAGTAGTTGTTCGTGTTAGCTGGCCAGGCTAATTCGACGATAATTCGAAAGTTTAGCGGTTCCGTGGCGCTAGTAACGAGTTAATTACAGCACGTGCACGCGTGCTATTTAATGGAACGGCGTAGGGTCGGTGGTTCCACGTAATGAGAGGCATTTCTTACGTGTCGGCCAAGGGTCCTCTTTGTTCGTGCCGCTCACGACATCATCGTGCTCGACACAGGTTGTAATTATTACAAAGTTGAAGAAAACGCGGAGGATCGACGGGAGAAAAAGGGGAATGAACGCCGGGACTATTAGGGTTCAAACGATCAAGATATCGGTCTGCTGTCGACAAGCTTTTCTGAAGAATCTCTGTCCTGTTATTCTAACTACAACATTGAATCCGTAAACGTAGTAAATAACAGGACAACATTTTTTATTCGTTGCTAATTTACGTGAATTGTGAAGCACAAGAGATGAAATCATATCGGTATGCAAATATCTTCTTTACGAAGTATTTCTTTATTATGTTAAAAAGACGTTTCGTCAATTTTCAGTGTTTCTCTAATTTTTACACGGTGTAATTATTAGAAATGTATTTAGGATTCATGAAATATAAAATGCACATAATTGAGTCAATTATATTATTATCTTCCTTGATTCAGGTGATACAGTTGCAATTATCAATTAGAATAACATGTAACAAATTGATCGATTACAAGATCGATTGCAATTAAATTTGACTGCATATTAATTGAACAATTTTTATACATTGCAATTAATTCGACTAATTTTACTAATCCAATTTAACGCATCCAGAGTTATTAACCCAGAGTTCTCAATCCCTAAGACAGTCTTAGACCCTCCCACAATTTCAACAAGCAGATGATTTGTCCAATGAGTAAGCTACAATTAATTTTACGAAACAAACCGTCGTTCTCACTCCTTCTGGCTCACTTCTGGCTCGAGCCAGACAGATTTACATCTTCTGGTCCATCAAACTCTCCTCTCTGCCCGAGGATCACGCGATGATCCAGTGGGAACGTGCATCGATTACGCACGATTATTCGCACGCTCGAGCTGGCTTCCGTGGCGGGCTGATTGTCGACCGATTAGCGGTTCTAAGCCGAGTGGAATCTCGCGTTTGATCCTCTTCAAGGTGTCCATTATGAGCGCGACCGGGTAGAAACGGTCCACCTGTCTGGCGCCCGATAATAAATCACACGGTTTTTAAAGGCCGGCGACCAGGCGGAAGAAGAAAAAAATAGCCATAGAAAGAACCATAGGAGGCCTGGAAAACATGGACAAGGAGGACAGCATATGGCGATCTCGATGTGTTAAACGAGGAAGGGAGATCGAGCAGCCAGAGAAAAAGGAGTGAAATCGTTCCCTCTCTTTCGCGAGGGACGATGATCACGCGTCGATTCACGGCGTGTGTATTCAATGATGATCATTAACCGACTATTATACGCTGTCTGAGAGAGTAGTGACCATGTTTCGTTTCTTTTTTTTTTTCGAACAGTCACTGCTGCTTCTCGCGGCTGGAAGCGACGGAAATGGATAGGCGGACCATACCCGGGGTATTCAGAAAACGCGTTACACTTGTCGGCCTCGCTTTGTCCACGGATCGCACGCCACGTTACGGCCTTCATCATTCATCGTAAAGGGTTGTCTACCCGGATACTCTGTTCGATTTTCTCGCTTCCATTCCGAATGGAGAAATAATTAAGCAGAAACTGGTGTAATGAAACGTGGGCATTTGTCGGAGGTTGTGGGAAACTGTGATCGAGAATTTAGCGCGATTTAACACTATTCCTATTACGATCGGTCAAATGACCGTTTTTAAAATTTCGATTACAATTTCACATATATAACGTGATCGAACCGCCTGTAAATTTTCGACTTTTCCTCAAATAAACCTATAATACATTTTTCAATATTCACTTCTTTTTTCATTGTTTAGTTTCTGAGAAAAATTTGTAGTCTGTCTTACGTGGAAATGTGGCGATAGGAATAGGTATACGTGAAGTGTCGGTAGGAATAGTGTTAATGTTAGGTTTACGGGATCAATTTGAGCAAAATTTAAGCAAAATTCACGAAAAAAAAAATGAATTTTATTGTTATATTGTAGGGAAGACACTGTTTTGGTTTTGGTGCGTTTTTGGTGGCTGAACGAGGAGATACCTGATGCCGCAGGAAATTGAAATTGAGACAAAGGATGGTGTATTACAAGCAGCATTGCAAAATTAATTTGATCGTTGCGGTATTGAATGATCGATACTCATTGTTCCTGAGAACAATGACTACTACGTCTTTCACTGGAAAGCGATGGAGCATTATGTTGCTCCTTTATTCATTCATTCAATCAATAGCACGTACACTTTGCAGGGTGCAATAAAACAAATAGTGAAATTGTATGCATACTATACCCGTTCATTCATATTAATTTATTCGTCGTTCTTGATTTCTAAAATTTCTAGATTCGCAACAATTATATGTTCTTTTATTATAAAATTCAAGCTAACATTCTAAGGCAATTAAATAAATTATAGGGCCTATTTTTATGATATCTTACTGTGTAGTAATTAAATTTTTCAATTTAACTCTATTATTACTAGACTGCGGATTTTTATGCGTTTATGGAAAATTAGAATTCGTGGAAATTCACAGAATGCGCATAATACCCAGTGGTAGATGTAGAGTATTAAAAGTTAACTGGAAGTTATGAACCTTATAAGGCGAAACATTGTCTAAATTCTAAATCTCTAAAAAATCTCTGTTTAAATTCCATTTCTTAACTTATCATTGTAAAAATTTGAAGTAATTAAATTTTTCAGCTTAACTCTATTATTACTAGATTTTTATGCGTTTATGAAAAATTAGAATTCGTGAAAATCCACAGAATTGGATAATACCCAGTAGTAGATACAGAATATCGAAAGTTAACTGGAAGTTATGAACCTTAGAAGGCGAAACATTGTCTAAATTCTAAATCTCTAAAAACTCTCTGTCTAAATTCCATTTCTTAACTTATCATTATAAAAATTTGAAGTAATTAAATTTTTCAATTTAACTCTATTATTACTAGATTTTTATGCGTTTATGAAAAATTAGAATTCGTGAAAATCCACAGAATTGGATAATACCCAGTAGTAGATACAGAATATCGAAAGTTAACTGGAAGTTATGAATCTTAGAAGGCGAAACATTGTCTAAATTCTAAATCTCTAAAAACTCTCTGTCTAAATTCCATTTCTTAACTCATCGTTGCAAAAATTTGAATTTGCATAAAAATCCGCAGCTTAATCATTGTTATTGCGATTATTCTCTCAAGAGGCTTTTCTCATTGATCGTCGAACAATCGAGTGAGAGGAGATCCACGAAAACGTACGCGTGCACTTCGGCAGCCTTTAAGCATGCGTAGGTAATGACAGGGTGTGGAGAGCTGCCAAGGTCGTACATATAAATATCCTGGCCCGAGCCGAGGTAATGATTTCGGGCGCGTGTAGGCCCGGCCATAAATTCTGGGCCCATTTACGGGACAGATGCGCCGATAACTCGAACGCGGCCTCGCGCCGCCAACCCCTTTCGAATTTGGATCTTCGAGAAGAAGGCCACGTTGCATCCGACACCGATAATTATTAACGGTGGTTAAGACGTGTCTGTCGAAGGGAATAGCCTCGTGTTTTATGTATCTTTCACATGATGAGCAGAAGTTCAAACGCGCAGCAGCTTTTACTCGTTTCTCCCTCGTTTCTTTTTTACCGTGCAACCACGACCGAACGAGGAACAATTTACAAACAGGATAATTATTAGGTTAACCGACACAATTATCGTATCCACTCGAAATTACTAGACAATTAATAACGTTTCTTTTAAAAAACGAAAAAGAAGCATGCACTGATTAAAGTGATACAATCTTTTAATAACTTTTAGCCTACTACGCGATAAATCTGGAATGTAACTGAAAATTTGTCAAGTCAACGTCAATAATAGGTGGTTAATGAAATTTCCGCAGCATACAAAGTACTTTAACCCTTTCATTGTAGGTGTGGTGTACAAACAACAAGCTAATTTTTGCTAAAATCAAATAACAGCCCTGGTTTATATATTACTAAAAATAAAATAAGAATAAATATAATACAAAAATTCTTTTAAAACAGAATATCACTTCAGTAATAAAATCAGATTGTAAAACTTATCGCCACTCTATCATAATAAATACTTGACGTATATTTTCATTCTTCTTTGACCTCAGAGCAATCAGTTGTATTAAAATTACACAGAGTATTGATTTGATTTTCTTTTCCCTGTAAAATATCATTCTTTTCGCCATTGTATAACAATAAATACACGAATCATTCCTTCTATTTCCTTCTCTCCTTTTGGATAGTTTGGCTCTACGAAAAGTACCCGCAGTTTAAGGGTTAACCCTTTGCGGACGAGTGTCGGATATATCCGCCCAATTCTCGCGCTGCGACTGGCGTTTGTCTGTCGCAAACGACACGTACAAGATACGCATGGGTATACTAGCCTAAGAAGTCAAGTAGGCCTAAATTTGTTTGTTTATGATTTTGTTAGATTTTATGAAAAACTTATTTAAATACAGCTTTAGTTTTTATAACACAAACGCGCGACGTGACTATTTTCTTTACTGCTCCGTCCGCAAAGGGTTAAAGAACCCTACAATTCATCATCCTTCAATCAACGTTGCAACTTCCTTCCAAGGAACATTAAAATTATTGTGGGATAGTAAATGAATCGAACAAGGTTTTGTATAATGGCAATTTAATTATTAGCTTAAAGTTAATCTCGCAATGTTTCTCTCTTTACTCTCGCAAACTCTCAATTCTCACAAAAGACTGTCTCTCTTTACTCTCGCAAACTCTCAATTCTCACAAAAGACTGTCCTTTTCGTCACGCATCCTTCCTAGATATATCCATCACTCACTCACATTCTCACATACACAGATTTCTCGGCTATTGCCCCTAATACACCGCTCTCACTCTTATTTTCATTCGCACTCTCTTTCACTCACTCTCTCGGTCGTTCACCGGTCACTTGTTTATGCTGGATGATCGACAGCTGATCGGCAGCCCTACCAACAGGTAGTTTTTTGCATATGTTTGTATGTTTCTAACTGCCGTATCGTCCGAACCTTAACGGCTTAACTTCCTACATTATTTTCCCTAACATTTCCCGTTCTCTCCGACGCGACACTTTCTTCCTCGTTGCTCTTCCCGTCTCTGCTCGTTCTCGGCCCAAATCCGAGACGGAATCTTCGCGAGGAAAAAAGGAGAGCCGGCTTCATTAATAAGCGCAACACCTTCGTCCGTTCGACCCACGTCTTCATTAGCCGCGCGCCGTACCGAGTCCATTAGTTTTCCGGCGACACGTGCATCATTAGGAATGATATTTAATTAAGCGGAGGGAATAATTGGAAATATTCCCCCGGACGCATACTTCGAACCGCAGGGGCGCGTCCCCGGGCCACGTTGGCGTAATTAAAACTGTGGGATCGTTACCGCCTGCGTTTTACCTTTCGCCCGTGGATAACACTGCTCGCACACGTGTGCGCACCGCGGCAAAAGCGGATTTTTCCCCGATGACTCGGCGACGCCGTTGCCTGCGTGGGACTCGCGCAGGTGCATCTTCGATCTATCGGTCTTTGTTGGATTTTTTAGCGACGACAACGGGGGGAAATCGTCGCGCGATGATTTTTCCGTTCGACGCGGCGCGGCGCGATGATTTGCATGTTAATTCAATGTTGATCAGGGTGTCGTTAGGCGCAATGATTAATATAGACACGGGACGAGCGCAGCCGTGGGCTGCTTCGCGCGGTGATAATGAAACACTAATTTCTGAACGAACCGGGAAGAAATTGATGGAGAAAGTCGCTGAATTACATTAGGAGAACAATGCAATATTGTACGATTCTTCGTCATCGGGTTTTTAAAACATTGTCTGATTTTTATTCACACTGGAAGCTTTGTACATCTAGCTTCTGAAAGAAATTGATGGAGAAAATCGCTGAATTACATTAAGAAAACAATGCAATATTATAAAAATTCTTCGTCGCTGGGTTCTTAAAAAATTGTTTGATTTTTATCCACATTCGAAGTATTGTATATCTAGCTTCTGAAAGAAATTGATAGAGGAAATCGCTGAAATACATTAAGAGAACAATGCAATATTATAAAAATTCTTCGTCACTGGGTTCTTAAAAAATTGTTTGATTTTTATCCACATTCGAAGTATTGTATATCTAGCTTCTGAAAGAAATTGTTAGAGGAAATCGCTAAATTACATTAAGATAACAATGCAATATTATAAAAATTCTTCGTCACTGGGTTCTTAAAAAATTGTCTGATTTTTATCCACACTGGAAACATTGTATATCTAGCTTCCGAAAGAAATGGATGGAAAAAATCGCTGAATTATATCGAGAGAACAATGCAATATTATACATTTTTCCATTAAAGAAAAGCGTTTTAAAGAAATTATCCGACTTTCATTCACATCCGAAGTGTATTCGCCATTAACACTAGATTTACAAACTAGATTTCTTGTGCATTTATTTCTAATATACATATTCTAAGAAATAGGTATACATTGTACAGAATTTAAAATTTCAGAGTTGACAGAAAAATAGATTAAGGTATACTCGCATCAATCGACCAATAAAAGCCAACAAAAATTATTATAAATAATAGTACGTTTTATTGCAAACTTTGCTCATGAATTTCGAAACCCATCAATCAATTGACAAATCCCGTAAACCTAGTTTCATGAAAAATTGAGACGAGCAAATTTTTTTTTTTTTTTAATTTTTGTCGAGTTCTATATTACCTTAAGATCATTAATATACATAAAAAAAATATTGAATTTAAAGACTTGAAACCTCTGCCAAATGAAGGGTTGAAGAACGAAATGATGCATGCACGATCGACATCGAAAATCTACCTTAGTACTGTACATAGGTATCGTTTTTGGTATGTTTCTACGAGATTGATTAAGAATGAACTTCCTACCTTCCACAACGGATCGTTCGAGCCATTAATGGCCCTTAAATCATCGTACACGTTGCTCATAAACCAAATACCGCGCCAGAAATTCCTGCACTAATTCGACCCGCGAACCTTTTACAACGGTTCACCGTCCTGGACCCGTTCGGTCCGTACGAAATCGATAAAAAGTCGAAGAGCCGTTACACCTACCGGTAAGCGGATTGGTATCTCAGCTCCCTGTCGGCTCCACCTTCCCTCCGATTCCTTATTGTTCCAACGGGCGGGTTCCTCTCGTGCACGGGGAAGGAATCGGGAAAGGATTGCGTGCGCCGCGGAGGTGAAACTAATAACACCGGCACGCCGATCGCCTCTCAGCAAACACGCAATTACGCCCCGTACGGTGCACCATGGATCCAGCTACCGCATTACGGGATCCACCGAACGAAATCTTGTTCCACCATCGCACGCACCTGAGAAAAAGCGATCGTTCGTCTCTTCCGCCATCGTGCCGGCCAACAGTTTCACGTCTCCCACGCCCCAGTCCATTGGCCTCAAACGCCGTCAATAAAATTTTTGCGGCCCCTTCGTTTTTCGGTCGTTCAACGACGCCATGTTAATTGGTCACGTGGAGGACTGAGTTGGTGCTCCGAATTTTGGGCGACTGAGTTATACGTACGTTGTGTCGGGTAAATTATTTTCTGCGGTGGTTCTTCTTGAAGATTTTGGAATGTGTTGGATTTTGGATGGTTGAAGTGTTGTTAAGGGTGCTTTATTTTTTTTTTATTATTGTGTTCCGCCATTTTCTGAAGCTTCTTAACCCTTTGCACTCGAGAAGTGACTGTTAGTCGTTTAATGGTACTAACTTCAATAATTTTCAAATTCGAAATATTTACTAAAATTTGCTTATATTATACGGCATTCAGTTTAGTTAAGTGATATACTAAAGTTTGCATATACGGCTATTTAACCTCTGAGTCTAACTAATACAGAAACTAACTAAAGTCTGAAAATTTGCGAAATTATTGTTTGGTGACTAACAGTCACCTCTCAAGCGCAAAGGGTTAATAATAATCTAAGGTGGTTTAGAGTAGGTAAAATTACAATTTTGGAAAAATATAAAAAAAGGATAACTTGTGGTGCTTGATCTTATGAGGGCCTTCAGTCAGTGAATGCCAAACGAATACCAATTTTGGGAGTGGATAAAATTATTCCTTTGGTTCCTTTGAGTTTGAGTTAATTTTTCGAATGAGCCATTTCTAAATTTTATCCAGATAAATAGAATTTCGGATTTTAGATCCTTTGGAAAGATGATAACTTTCACTTGTCACCTCTTCCGTTACACTTTTCTCCCCAGAACAGTTTCCAGTCGCAGTGAATCACGGATGTGGGTGATTTCCTCTTACGAAATGGACGTCCCACGTGCAGTTATCCGCGGCATGCATTTAACAGAGCGACATTTAATCCGGCCCCCGATCGGGTCAGCCATGGTTATTGCATAACGCACAGGTGACATCGCGGTGCCCTCGCGGCGTGCCTGCCTTTAATACGTACGCGTTTCTTCCCATTCGCGTGCGTGTATGTCACGTCATTACCATGCTCGCGATGGGACCTCACACTCGCCGCTATGTCGCGCGATCATCGCGTGGGCTAAAACTATCCGCGGCGCGATGTCGCATAACACGGGACTCGTGGCTCTTGCGACGTCACGTGACCCTCGTTACGAAACGGCCGCCTTCCTTCCGGTTCGCCTTCCCGGTTTGATAACGGTTCGCGATGGCGATCGAACGTCGACAGCCATAATAGCAATTGTGATTCTACGTGAAATGTGGAAGCCAGGTGGGTGAATTTTGATTTTTTCAGAAAAAACCAGTGACAAATTTGACTGAGGCGTTAACCCTTTCGCTACGAGCGGTGACTATGGTCACCCAACGACTAACACTCGTTGCGTACGAGCGGTTATTATGGTCACCCCGTGAAATTTCGCGAATAGAGTATTATTGCATTATGCGATAATTTTTTAACCATTTCCTTTCTACGACCGATTATAGTTACGCTCTGCGTAAGTTTTCGCGGTATTGAACGTACGACGGGCAATTGCAATTATTCCGTAAGTTCACACTTTTAGCATGGCGGCTTGTTCAGCAGGAGTTGCGCGCCGTAGAATCCTCCCGTAGCGAAAGGGTTAATTTTCTTTAGGCGTTGAGAAAAGAGAATCTGTTATTTGGTATACAGGTGACTCTCGATTTTCGCACATTTTTTAAAATTCAAGTTTTTAAGCCTTTGCGGTAGTATGTTCCCTCTGAGGAGACATCTGATTACAATGTTGTTCCGGTTAATATTTTAAAACATAGTTTTTGGTATATATTTTTTTACATTCCTCTACTTTCGAACATTCAGCATTCGCGCACACTTTTAGGAACCAATTGTGTGTGAAACTTGAAGGGTGTCTGTATTTTGGTATATTTGGTATATCTCACACCATTGACATCCATTGACTTCCTTTCCACTCAAGCTAGCTTTAAATTTCAATTGTTGCGTTGTTTAAACTCTTACGATTAAACTGTATTTTCTTCTATGTGCTCTGAAGGATTTTTCCCATAAATAAATAAATAAATAAATATTAAATCATAGGAACTGACTAAAATCTTTGAAAACGAGTGTCCATGTCAAAGGTATTCCATTTGAAAAAGCGAGATGTTTAAAAGTTTGAATATTGTGAATTTTCGGGTACTGTGCCAATTTTCATAATTTTGATTCGTAATTCAGCTTTTGGAATTCAGTGTGCGATCTGGAGCAAGGTAAATCGCGGGGATCGCCCTATGCGTTTCCAGGGCCAGGCTTATCTGTCTCGGTTCGATAAATCGAGGCAGAAAGCGAGTCTGAATAAACGAGACAGCCTCGTAATACACGCTCCACCGTCGTGCTTGTGGATACGCGAAATAAACGATCCGCGGGTTAGGCATCGCCGACATCGGTGTGTAGGCGACTTACGTGGATTAAGTTATGGTGGACCTTGCTGCGTGCATGGTGCAACAGCCGTGATCTTTTGCACCGTGTTGCTAGTCGATACCACGGATGCTCGTAGATCGATCGCTCGCGATATCTCGTTTCCTCTACCGTTCCTCTTCTTTCTCGTTTCACGGAGGAAACGCAAGAATGAAGTTTCATTGAATGAACGGTATGAATGCAAAGTTGTTCGTAAAATTTTTACACAGCACGAAGACTAAAATATTCTGTAACTTAAGTAATTGCAGAAAAAATAAGCACATTCCCAAAGTTTTCCAATACAAAAAAAATAATTTATTTATCTTTAATTTTAAGAATGCTTAACGTTCATTAAAAATTTCATTTCCAAAAATGAAAATAACAGACTGGAATTTTTTATCAGAAGTCCACCAGATTTCAAATCTTTTTCTTTTTCAATCCTCCGTAAGTTATTTTCCCACAATTTCCCGTAAACCATCCAATTACAACCGTAACAAGCGGAAACGATATCGAGCCGACGCGAGTTTCGAAATGCACCGGTAACCTACCGCTGAAACAAGATTACAATCCTAAGCCAGCACGTTCTAACGTAAAAATCTCGTGATTGCTTTCTTTAATAAGCGAACGTCCAGTTCGTTCCGCCACGAGGGATCGCCTATCGAACGAAACGAAGATTCCTGAGACACTGCTGATATTTCGCTTTGTTCCAGACTGCCTGAACACCGGGGCGCGCGCGTTTTGAAAGCTTCACCTTTTGCACCGGCGAATAAATTACCGACAAATCGCCGGCTGAGCGTTTGCCGTCAAGCGAGGAAAAGCGTTTCGTACACCGTTCACTCTGTAACGCCTCTATCTGTTCGTTCTGCCTCGTAAAGTCCAGGATGGAAGTCAATCGAGTTGCTGTCAATTATTTCGCCCGTACGATGGTGATTAAAATGAATGAACGTGTAAAACGGTCAAAGGGTTGCGAAGATGTCTTCGAGAATTACAAATATTCTGCCTACGAACACGATCGATTATTAATTAGACAAGCTTGGTGTTGTCTGTTTGCCTGATTTCATCGACGTCGAAACTTCCACGATAGCACCTACATATAATGTAACAACGCGTGTAGAATTTCCTATTTAATTATCATATTATCCAATCATCGGGATTGTTCGCAGGTCAAAACGGCGATCGTTTCGCAGATTTATTTGCACCGCATTCCCAAGCTTCGCTCGGGTCGCAGGTGTGATCGAGAAAGTCATCGATCGGATCGATAGGCATCTCGTGGAAAAGTTCAATTCTCTGGCGCCACACGTAGCGGGCACACACACCGCGGCCGGAGGTGGGAGTAAAACGGTGAACACGCACGTTTCACGCACGTAATCCACCTAGGACGTGTATACAAGAGCGGCTATTACACATAAACGGGGACCGTCGAGGCACCTGGGTCACGGAGCTGTGGCGCTTTGGAAAGGTAACTCGCGAGCGATGATATATGCCGACGCAAAAGTTGACCGCCCAGACGCCAGGAGACGCCTTTTGAAACAATACCGACCACGAGGGGACGGCAGCTCTCTCTTTCTCTATTTCTCTATCGTCCCTTTGAATGAGTCCTCGTGAACCGGCTCGAGTAATACAGAAACGCGTGGGCTGATTCCTGGGCCTGCCCAGCCGTTTACCAATAGAGCTGACTTAATTTCGAGGATTTGTTGTTGGGAGGTACACCAAGCTGGGGTTGGTTCGGAGAAAATTTGGGAAAAATTAAAATTCAAAAACTGAGCAGTTACTGTTTAGAATATTTTGAAGGTTCAACGGTAAAGCTCTGAAATTTGTGTGCAAATTAAATTTGAATTTTTTAAACTTGAAAATTTGGTTAAATGGAAAGTTTAGAAATTTGAAAATTTGAAAAATTGGAAAGCATGGAAAGTAAAATAAAAATAAAAATTACGAAATATCAGGATTTCAGATAGCTTGAAAGTTTGACGATTAAAATGTTAAGAATCAGGAAGATGTAACGCTCGAAAATTTGACAGCTTGAAAAATTTATTAGCTTTCGTCCAGCGTGTCCGAATGTTTTCGGTATACATTCCAAACGGAGCCCAGGGAGTAACAGCTTTGTCAGAGACAAGTTACATGTCCAAGTGCTATCCCTTGCTGCAGATAAGGATCTAATTAAATACATTTTTGTTCACGTGCGTCTGTGGCGAAAGAGGGTCTGAATTTGAAGGGGACATATCATATAGAAGGTAATAAGTTGCCTATCGCGGTCATGTATCTCTACAATACCGCAATGCCCTAGAGTCCTTAACCTTGGCGCGTTATGGGCTCGCGATTACCAACGCGAGTGGTAATGAGAGCACACCAACATCGTGCTGGTATAATACATAGGCGTCAGCCTTGAACTCCCTCATACAAATCGCATAACTTAACTCCTTTAAACTTTATCGCCTAAATTACCCCTACCAAGAACCAATAAACATATTTCTAACGATGTACTAACAAATTCCAATCGATTAATTGCTATCACACTTATTAACACTAGAACTATCGACGATTAAAGTGTACTTATTTGCATGGAAGAGATGAAATTGAAAGTTGTATGAAAAAACACCGAATACATAGAAAACAAATCTTTATTCTGCAGAAAATTATAGCAAATTTTGGAACTTTTTACCACAGGAAATTTATAAGGTTGCCATAAATAATCACCAATTATTTATTTTGTCTGCTCTGATAGTTGTAGTGTTAATGCACCTTTTATATTAGAACTACTGACAATTAAAATATACTTATCAACATGGAACAAATGAAATTGAAAATCGCATGAAAAAATATCGAATACATAGAAAACAAATCTTTATTCTGCAGAAAATTATAGCAAATTTTGGAACTTTTTACCACAGGAAATTTATAAGGTTGCCATAAATAATCACCAATTATTTATTTTGTCTGCTCTGATAGTTGTAGTGTTAATGCACCTTTTATATTAGAACTACTGACAATTAAAATATACTTATCAACATGGAACAAATGAAATTGAAAATCGCATGAAAAAATATCGAATACATAGAAAACAAATCTTTATTCTGCAAAAAATTATACAAAACTTTGGAAGCTTTACCACACTTAATTTACAAGGTTACAATGAGGTTACTCTGGTAATTCTAGCGTTAATACCCCAATCGTTATCATTCAACACCAAACGTTTCCTCAATCCAAAACTTATTCCAAACTTCTCGACAAATCTACAGAACCCCTTCGCCTCGCAAGTTCCAACAAATTAATTCATTCCTCTTTTCATCAATAAGACCATGGCTTATTTATTCAAATTTGCTTCCCGAACAATGCAGTGTAACACAGAGGGATCCCCAGGAGTCGGCGCCGATGGCGAAAGTCCTAGCTTTACACGGTCTGGCTAGAGGCCGGTTATCGACGCTATCGGGCATGATAGATGGCGGGCGGTGGCGCGATAAATCACCGGATCGCGGCGCGAGGAGGATCTACGGACGATCCATTCCGCGGCCGAGCTGTCGATCAGCGGCCCCGGCCGTGGCCGGAACGCGCGCCTTCGCCGATAACCATCGACGACGAAAGTATTAATTATTATTTGCCGGCCGTGCCTTTCAATTTGTTTTGCCCGGACGCGGCCGGTACCGTTTCACTTTGCGCCGCGAAAGTGACGAAACCCCGCTGGAGCGATTTCACTCGGCGCAGATAAATCACCGCTTCGGGATTCCGCTTTTACCGCGCCGGACTTCTTGGACCGTCGACGATGATGAACGACGCGGGCGCAGGTGTCGAAAGCGGGCGAGAGGAGAGGATTCGTCGAGACGTTTCAGGCTTCAAAGGGTTGCAGTGTGTCGTTCTGTGAATTTTTTTTTTTTATAAGGAGAGAGATTTCGAGGAGCGACGTTTGAGAAGGGATCGGAATTGGGTGTATTGGTTTCATGTGATTGAGAGTAAACGTGTAAATGAGTCACTGGTTTTGTAATGTTGAGAATTCAACCCTTTAAGCTCGAGAGGTGGCTGCTAATAATATTTACTTCAAAGATTTTCAAATGCAAAATATTTAGTAAAATTCGCTTGTATTAAATTTCATTTAGTTTACTTAAGTTATGTACTAAAATTTACATATATGACTGTTTAACCTCCGAGTCTAACTAATGGACAAATTAATTAAAGTCTGAAAATTTGCGAAACTATCATTTGGCGACCAGCAGTCGCCTCTCGGGTGCAAATGGTTAATGCTTGCATGTTATAGAATTAGTTTTTGATATTGAACTTTTCATTGGGATATCTTGTCTGGTCACTTTGTCTTTGATAGGAGTGATAGTTTATTTTATACTTGAACGATTTCCATTTCGCTTGGCAATGTAATAAATGTTCATTTAAAAAAAGGTATGATAGGTCTATGAAATAGAGGCTTCAAGGAATTAGATTAAAATCGAGGTTGAGATGTATGAGGGATATGGAGTTGAGTGATTTTCTTATTTTCATGGGTCGCTACACGGAAGGTCGCTTTAGAGCTTCATTTGTCGACGGCAGCTTTCTGATCGCTACTTCTTTGGTTCCTGAAGCGTGAACAAGTATTCTAGAAATAACACTCGATGCCCGCAGCGACGTGTGAACACCTTGTAATTTTGCAACGGGCGATTTTTCAGCCTACATTTAATGGTGCCTCGTTCCGGCAAACGTTCTATGCTCACCGGTTTAATTTAAACATCATAAACACGAAGATAAAACTGTAAAGACACTGAAAGTATAATGATCAGGCGAAACAATACATCATCCGTAAACGAGTTAACATTAATTAACGCTTAACAGCACAGGGAAGGAGTTCGAAGTAGACACCTACCCCAACCGAATGTTAAGTCTCAGCCACAGATGTGGTTTCCTAATCGCTGCTTAACGTGCAGTCGCAGTTTTGCCACCTGGCATCGGTTCACGGGAACGATTACACACCTTGTAATTTTGTTTCGACTGTTGCAACTCAATCCTTCCACGAAGAGGAGCTTCGTTTTGTAATCACCACTTCTCAACATTTCCACCCTTCAATTTACAAATTGGAACCTTAAGTTTTCTAATTTTTGTCAACTTGAAACCAATTCCTTTACAAAACACTTTTCGTCATCTTAACCCTCAACCAACAAATTTGAGGTCTGTGATTCCGTTTAGTTGAACTCAATTCTTTTGTAAAACACGTTGAAGTTTGCAAATCGTGGGTTATCAATAGAAATTGCAACTTTCATAAAGTTTAAAATGGCAAGAAGGGCAGATGTTTTGTAATCACCACTTCTCAACATTTCCACCCTTCAATTTACAAATTGGAACCTTAAGTTTTCTAATTTTTGTCAACTTGAAACCAATTCCTTTACAAAACACTTTTCGTCATCTTAACCCTCAACCAACAAATTCGAGGTCTGTGATTCCGTTTAGTTGAACTCAATTCTTTTGTAAAATACAATATGTTGAAGTTTGCAAATCGTGGGTTATCAATAGAAATTGCAACTTTCATAAAGTTTAAAATGGCAAGAAGGGCAGATGTTTTTGCAATAATTGCAAGGCCCTTCCAGCGACACTTTTATTACTGTCTTCGGAGCTAGCCGTGCCATGTCGTGAAGGTGATTTTCGCTAATTGCACGTTTAAAATCCTCCGAGCTCTAACGACATAATCGTCCGTGTAATGACAGGTTGAGCGCGCCGCGTACAGGCAACGTACTATCACTGTTACGGTGTTTATTGAATTAGTTAATTACATAGAGGCACCGGCTGCGTTTGAGCAAGTGGTGTCAGGCCGTTCGTTCGAAACTGATATTTTGGCGTGCCCGGTTTCGTTCCTTTCATTTTCGTGGTTCGTCTGACTCTATTATATCTCAATTTGTGAGCTATTTCGATTTAAGCGATCTCACGCTAATGCCGGGTTATTACAATAGACGTGTGCAGTTTCAATATTTTATGAAATAATAATTCCGCGACCTGGAATATTTCTTCGGGATTTTCATCGAGAGTCAACACGTTCAACACAGAGTGTCTATTAATAGTCTATGGAGTTCAAGTTTAGTTCCTGAGAAAGGAGTGTCTTTTCAATAAGGAACGTCAAAGTGTTCATAAGGAATAGCTAAGCCCTGATCTCGACACGATTATTGCAACGTGCTGCCATGGAGTGCTTATCAAGCCATTAGGTCGCCATTATATCCTGAACAACGTTTGCTTAACCCGTTTCTAGAACTTTCGAGCTATACACAGAAGTTTTTGAAAAGAGAACAATTATAATATGAAAAAAAAAGGTAAATAGTAACTTATTCTCTGCTGAAGAATCACTCTTTATGATTCACAATTTCGATTAGAACAAAATCGGTAGTTCACAAGCTTTTACATTGCAATTTTACATTTTTGCCGCGATTTATATAGTAGGTACTTAGTAAATTTAATTCAAAATCCGTTACAAATTCATTCAAAAAATTGAAACACCAGTGGTATCCCAGAAAATTTCTTGGATTCCATGAATTTAATTGGAGCTGTTGCAATAAAACGTGTTAAATTGAACGAGGGAACAGATTTCAATTGAAACATCCAAAACATCAACGCATTTACGGATCACAAAGGGGAATCCTTTCTTGTACACGGCACAATAAGCCTGACTAATCCACGTAGATTCACACTCCACCAAGAAAAACGTGCATCAAAAGCTGTTTCTTTCAGAACTCCGCCATCTTCAGGAAACCGTGAAGCGTTGCACAATAGCCGTATCAGAATCGTATCAAGCCACGGGATCCAGGCTTCCTCGTCCGTGGAAGAAAAAAAAAAAATTGAATCGTCCGAAGCGTTTCAAGCATCGCTGCATGGATAACGAGATATCAATACATCATCGATTCAACACGGTGCACCGAGCGATCCCTAGGGTTTCTAATTCCCCTGTAGCAACGACAACGGTGGACGCGAGCGTGTGTTCCGAACTCCTACGTTCGTAATCCCGTGTTCCCCGACGGTGTTCCACCGTCGTTCCGCACGAGCGACCCGTACACGATCCTGTTGCGCCTGGAAAAAGGTGGCCAGCGCGCGCACGTAGGAAGTAAACACGCTGCACGTCAACCCTGACCACGGAAATCGACGACAGTCCGAAGCTGGACCGGCAAAAAGCTCGGCTAACGATTGAGGATGCAACCAGATGCGCTGAAACGATAACGGGCAATCGGATGGACGAGTTGGCGCGAGTCGATTCGCAGCAACGATAACGTGGATGTGCGTGTGCATGTGTGCATGTGCGTGTGTGTGTGTGCACGGAAAAGATTCGTAGTTTTGTAACACGTGTATCGCTGGCGTCATTAATCTTGCGATTCAAAAGGATTCGTACGAGGAATCGTTACGAAATATTAACGGGAGAAGAAAGGTTATTGGGTTGTACAGTGATTTTTGGCGAAAAATTGGAATTTTGTTAGTTTGTTCAAAGACGGTATTACTGGAATATGGAAATCAATATTTATGCGTCTATTGGAAATTTAAATGTGGAGAAAAACGCAGAATATGTTATGTTAGATAGCGAAGCAAATTTCTCTTTAGCTTCTACCATTTAAACCCTTCTGCAACGCAGGAAATTTAAATGCCACGTTAACACGATAAAATCGTAATTAAATATCGAACAAAAGAAGAAAACTGTAATTTCATCTCGTCAAAGCAGAAGTTTAAGTTATAAGTTAAGTTAAGTTATAAGAATATAAATTTGCAAATATATGCAGTGTAAATATTGGTGAAGGTTGCGTATTAGTTGTGCAAAATCAATTCATTTGTTATCATTAACTTCCCATCGCTTGGCTTTCCAATATTTCGCATACGCTTCTTACGCAACTCGAAAGAACACCGCTTGTGCAGGTCTCCGGGCGTTGAAGTCTCCGTCACCGCGAGTCTCCAATTGCTGCGAAACCGTTTTTCCGCTGTTTCTTTTTTGTCGAACTTTTTATACCGGAAGTTTCATAGCTTCTCTGAAAGTAATCTAACGCCTTTCTTATTTTATTGGTTCTATTTGTGCCTGCTCGTCTTCGTTGAATTTTCATGCGGTAGAGATACAATACGAAGCGGCGGTCGCGCACGCTCGAACGCGTACGGCGTGGAAAGACGCCCGGAGGTCTCCATTGTACTCGTAATCTAGATCGGGGATTACTTTTATCATTGGCGGCCAGTCGGTTCGTTCGTTAGGCACGCGGCGCGCGTGTAACGATCGCTTTTATGTGGCGTGAAAAGCGCGCGCGTAACGGTGCGTGCCGCGATCGTTCCACAATAATAACAACCACTCCTCGGGTCAGATTCAATAGCAGGGAAATTATACGTTGAATTTTACACTTTACATCATTATTTTGACACACTTCTATTTTTTTTTTTTTTTCGTCCCACTTAATCTTTTATTATCATCATCTGGATTTATTTGATGTACGTTTGATGTAAGTTTGATATACATGTTTCACACGCTTCTTTTCTTTTATTTCGAATGGAAATTGGTATTATTGATTGTAAAGTCAACGGGAAAAGAGGGGTAAGTGTAACAGAATTCTGTATTAAACACGTTATATTGCAACTTGATGATCGATAGCTACAATTCTCGCGTTTTCGCGGCTAAGAAATTTCACCTCCATCTCGGACGATACGATCTTTGCGGCTAAGTGGATCTAATCGGGGTTCCAAGTCGATTGGCTTATTTTCAGTGCAATAATAATGGGCAGAGAAACGATAGAATTTAAAATTGACTCACACGCGGTTAAGATACGCTGTGCTCGTGTTAATTCGATGGAAGGGTATCATAGGGAACATGGAATACCGACACGTATTGTGTCTAGTGGGGGAAATAATTGGAATGTTGTTCATTTCGTGCAACAGGTGAATTGTTTGCTTTTGTTACAACACTTATTGTTCGAATCGTTTTCTCCAGGTATCTCCGAATGAGTTATTTCAAGTTGGGTATTTTGTTGCACGATCGGAATCCGATTTCTTCATAAACCTTTCATTTTCCTTGCTCTTAACTTTTCTGTCGTGTAACCGTTTTTTTCTACCGTCACCACGTACAGCATAGGTTTTTTTATCCTACTTCCTCGTGTTATCAGCAACATCACAGCGCGGCACCGGGTAAAAGTCGCAAATTTTCGAATTAACGAGATCATTTGCAAGGTTTCACTTTCCCCTGTCGGAGACGTGATTTCAGAGAAACTGTAACAAGAGCAGAAAAATGAGCTACGTGATCCAGAAGATCGTTGGCCGGCCAATTAAGAGCTAATTCGCCGTGTAATCGCTCCCATCGATCTCCTCACCCTCTCCGCTTAATAACCACCTTTGTGTCCTGTAATTTTCATACAAAATTTTGCCGACAATCGTCGAAAAATCGCGCGTTTATGGGCCATGCAAATAACAACACGCGACGGGCCGTGTTTCCCGTTTGCACGTAGTCACGAATTCGCAGAATGTTGATCGATTATCGGCGCGCCGTGGAACGGTTGATTATCTCGGGCCGGGTTTAATTAATTTTCTGGAATCATGGTAACCGTGTACCGCGATCGGCTTTCCACGGGGACAGGCCGCGGACTTGTGCACGGCAACGCGGACAGAAAAGCAAACGGAGACAGACAGAGACAGAGAGGGAGGCGCCATGCGGAGGCGGAAAATATCGCCTTCTGGCGAAACGGGTTCCTCAGATTAACCCACACACGCGTGCACGCACTCAGATCGATCTTTTGCGAAACACGACCAATAATAACGTCCACGGTGCACTGGACTCCGGTCCGGTACACATCCGTTGCGTGCACACTCTCGGGCATCGTGTTGAAAACAACCGTAAACGCGGCGATTTTTGTGCGGTTCTTTTCATCGTCGATTAACTTTTAACCAATGGACGGGGGGACCAGCGACAAATAAACGCTGGCCAGAGATAGAAATCGGCTTCGTATTAGGGCTCGATCGATTCTATGCGGTTCGAGCTGCTCAAATGTCACTGCTGTTCAACATTTGTTCGACCAATCGTTGGATTTCGTAGAGCCGGGCTGTCGAAATGAGCTGTTGCTTTACACTCGTGCCTCGGAATTTCCGGCTAAACCTGTCCACGAAGGTGTCTCTGATGAAGACATTTAACGGACTTGCCTGGAGGAACGAAGTTTTGTGTCATAGGTAACCTTTCTGGAATTTATTTATGACTTTCCGTTCAACCAGTTAGAAACGACAGATAAAAAATTTCAGTCAGCAAATAAAGACAGGCTTCTACTGCCTGATAAGATAAACGGTATAATAAGAGAATAAAATATTAACTAATTTGTTCCGCTTAGCCATAGAAATCAAGGTGGTTAAACGTCCAAGGTATCTTTAACTTCCAGTCAACAAATAAAAACGCGCTTCTAACAATATAATAAAAGAATACAACATTAAATTAATTTGTTCCTCTTAGCCATAGAAATCAAGGAGCCTAAATATCCAAGGTATCTTTAACTTCCAGTCAGTAAATAAAAACGCGTTTCTAACAATATAATAAGAGAATACAACATTAAATTAATTTGTTCCTCTTAGCCATAGAAATTAAGGTGGCTAAACGTCCAAGACATCCTTAACTTCCAGTCAGCAAATAAAAACGTGCTTCTAACAATATAATAATAGAATACAACATTAAATTAATTTATTTTTCTTAGCCATAGAAATCAAGGTGGCTAAACGTCCAAGGTATCCTTAATTGGCAAAATTCATATTTTTCAGTAGTGCACAGCGTGATAATCCCCACGCGAAAGGAAACGTCTAACGCTCGATCGCCTCTTCTTCCTCTGCAAATAACATGTTATTATAACCGAATAACCAATCACTGAGTCACATTTAATATCGGCGCCTGCGATAATTTGCCCGATGACGATGATAACGCGGCGGATTACAATGATTATCGCATCATCGGCGTTTCGTCACGCGGCTCGATTCTACCCCGAGGCCGAGCGTGGGCGGTTTTCGATACCGATCGAAATCACGATCAGATTAATTATCGCTCTAATCGTATTATCGGCCGATTTGTCGAGCGGCCCGTTTCAATGCCCGCGTTACAACGCCGACGCGTAATACACACACGCTGCGTGTGCCCGAGCGCTCGCGCTGCGCTTTCTTGCGTAAACGCATTGCGTCGCGCGAACCACGATTTATGGTGCGAGCACGGCTCTGTACGACTAATCGACGCCTGATATTCCAGGAATCGCGAGACGGACGCGTGGTCGTGCCGTGAGAGACTTTTTCTGGGAGCGGGTACAGACGGAAAATCGCGGCTGAAATGTCAGTTAACGTTAGATTTACGGACATTTCTTGTACATCTATTTCCAATATACATATACGAAGGAATAAGGTATGCATCAATCAAAATCTGAAATTGCAGAATTGAGAGAGAAATAGATTTGGGTATATTGTATCATTCGAATGATAAAAGTTAGCAAAAATTGCTAGGAATAATAGTAATTGTTTTTGCAAATTTTGCTCATGAAGTTAGTGTTAATGGAATGAACGCACTCGAATTGACGAATTGCTGGGAAATCGACGCCTGATATTCCAGGAATCGCGAGACGGACGCGTGGTCGTGCCGTGAGAGACTTTTTCTGGGAGCGGGTACAGACGGAAAATCGCGGCTAAAATGTCAGTTAACGTTAGATTTACGGACATTTCTTGTACATATATTTCCAATATACATTTACTAAGGAATAAGGTATGCATCAATCAAAATCTGAAATTGCAGAATTGAGAGAAAAAAAGATTTGAGTATATTTGTATCACTCCAATGATAAAAGTTAGCAAAAATTGCCAGGAATAATAGTAATTGTTTTTGCAAATTTTGCTCATGAAGTTAGTGTTAAGGGAATGAACGCTCTCAAATTTACGAATTGCTGAGAAATCGACGGTAATTGATAGAAAACTGATTATGAGCGCAGTTAGAGTGTATTTTAATTCAAGTCTAGCCCTGAATAGGGTGGTTTCTGAAATAACTGGAAGAAGAGTATAATGCAGTAGTCTTAACCCTTTGTGTTCTACAGGTGACTGTTAGCCAACAAATGATAGTTTCGCAAATTTTCAGACTTTAGTTTGTTTATTAGTCAGACTGAGAAGTTAAATAGCCGCATGTGCAAATACGAACGATACTAAATAGAGTTGTCATTTGTATCGCGTTTTATTTGTTAATACCAGTTTTGCACACGCATTGTTATGAATTATAAATGGAGAATGGTTCGATGCAGGTGTAGTTTATAGCCGTTTCTAATTCGTTACAATGGTTCTTGTGTTTTTAGTTACAGAAGAATGAGTGACGTTGATGTCCACGTCCACGTTAAACTACCTTTCAACGAAGCCATAGTGAATGTGTTAAAGAATTTAAATGTTGTGCCATACACAATAAATCTAGTTTACTCCTTAATAACACGACAGAAACTATTAATTATTACAATTAATACTCATTAATCTTTTTTAATGCGAATTCCAAGCATCTGTAATCAATATAATAGCTAACGGGTTACTCTAATCTGAATATTGTACATACTGTCTGCTACAAGTACTATTAAAACACAACACCCTCCTTTCTGCAGTACGATCGTTATTATTCGTCTCTTACGACACCTGGTGCGTGTCAGATATCGTTGAAAGATACCCAGGGCGGATTGTTCGCTTGGAGAAAAGTGAACCAGTGAACTGGCCTCGTTTTTCGCGCTATAACCCGCCTAATGTCTCTATCGACAACATAGTAAAACAGAGGAATTTTCTACCATAAACGCGTTACCGGTGATTTTCTGGCCGCGTTTAAACGCCAATCCTGACCAGCTCGATGATAATACCAGACGCCCGCTCGCCACTTATATGCTAAACAGGTGTCGATAAAAATCCAAAGTGGAAAAGTTAATCGCCGGGGAGATAGAGAGAGATGAAATTCACGCGAAGGTGTTCGCCAGGTGCCCCAGGCGGAAAAGCTGCCGCGATATCCGGTACACGATGCCTTCGGATGATGACAGAGTTTGCAGTGAACGCAACTGTAATCTGCATTCGTGATTCTTATTTTGCACGTGTTACGTTATTTTCACTTGAAATTCTCATGTTCGAGCTTAACAGGCTAGATCAGCCAATTATCTCATCAACGTACAAGTTTTTTTTTATCTGTTGTACTAAAAAAGTTTCTACTTAATTTATCATGAATTTCTACGATTACGTGTTTGTTTCCTTCACCGTGATAATTTTCTTTCCATAACACCATTATGATACAGTGTATCATAAACTACACTAAACTATTAATTATACAAAATGTATAGCGTAATACATAATAGGTACGAGTTCACAGAACACAAGTCGAAGGACAGAACGTACAGTAGCGGACAAAAGTTTAAGACGACAGAACAATGTAAAACATAATTTTATGGTTCGCAAATATTGTTTATCTATTCATTTTCATTGTCATCATAGTAGAACAATATTTAATAATTAACATAAAATACAAATTTTATTTATAGTGTTATTATGTATTATATTCAACAAATATTTTCCAGACCACTGTTTATTACAACTAAACCTTTCCCTCAATCCGGCATATCCTATTAAAATCTTTTCAATAAATAAAGCTCAGATTTTTTGTAAACATTCATCATTTAATTAATTTATTTTCTTCGACGCTTTATTGTTAAACTTTTGTTCAGTATCATATATATACAACAACCTAGTGTTCAACGATATTCTCTCCAAATCCAAGAATTACGCTTTACCGCAGCAACGGTTCACTCGAAACTCTGTTCTCGTAACTCCCAATTGACAATAGCGGAATCAACAGCAGAGGTGTAGCCGCAATAAATGCGCGCCCGTTGAAAAGAAACAAACCTCTCGAGGGGAAACATTTTCCTATGTGGGTATCTGGGTTAATCGGTTTCCACTGGCCGCGGTTAACTGCGGCTCGCCACCGAAGTGTGAAAGTAAAATAGTGATACGGTAACGATAAATAAACCCCGCGCGGCTTATCTCTGTTAATTTCGACCGGAGTACAAAGAGGGTAATCAGGGATTTTTGCCAGGCCCACAATGCGCCGCATGCACACCACGATTGGGAACGTATGGCGGCGTGCAATGGCGGTTCAGGGGAACGGAAAAAGCGTCGGTCTTACTCAGCGTGCGGTATCATATCGGGACCGGCAACCTTATATTTTCTCGTCATATTAAAGTACACTCGCTGCCGGCAGATAGGGACCATTATTCTCTATCCGTTACGACACGACACGCGGATTACGTGGCGAAACCGTTGCTTCTGATACGCGCGCCGACCTGTAGGGGAGGTGGGTTTTGAAAAAGGAGAGGTCCTTTTTACAGGGGGGGGGGGAGGTTGACGAGCATCGGTTTTTGCCCGCGGTTCTTCGTTGTCGGCGGGGATTCTTGTTGGCGGAATTAGAAGAAACTGGATACAGAAGGGGATAACTTGATTAGGTTGTTTTGGTTGGAAGCTGTTGCGTGCGACTGACGAGGTTCGACTTGAAGATCTTGGAATTTATTGCTGTCTGGTTTGATTACGGACAGAATTTGAAAGAAACGTGTATGATCAATTTGAAACATTTTGCTTCGAGTCGATGATAAAAATAAGGCGCGAGATTACGTTTCATAGAATTATTAAAAGTTATCCAAAACTGTATATGAAGTTCCTAGGGGAGAATAGTCAATTTTCAAATCAAATCTTAGGGTTGTCTTATTAACAGAATAATTACCAAAACCGATCAAAATGACTGATTCATAATTTTTCATGGAAACTTTGTAAATGTATTGTGATATCTACACCTTTGCTGTAATCATTACGGTTTGTTTCCCTTATATCAGGTATTTTTTTAAATATAACTTACAATTTGATTTCTTCTTCACAAATAAATGTATTATAACTCACAGGTAGGTTTAGTGTTAATAATTGAGCGATCCTTGTCGTTGACATTGATTCTTTCCTCCCAATTGTAATATTCGAAACGGTTGTCGCCCGCGGGATCTTTTCGAACGGGATCGAAAGAGCGAGCAGAAACGTCCGAGCGATCGAAGGGGAGGAACTGGCCGGAGGAACGAGAGAAAGAGAGGAAGAAACGGAGAAGAGAGTAAAAAAGAAAAGAAGAAGAAGAAGAAGAAGAGGCCGTGCTACCGCGGGCCAGATCGTCCGGCCAGATCTGGCCCTTTATTAAATTTCATTTCGAGAGAAATATTGCCCGGGGTAGGACGAATGAAAGAAGCAATCCGCGATTGTCCCGCAATATCTTACTTCGATCGGTATCCGGTAATACGTTCTTTCGCTGCAACGAGGACCCATCCTCTCTCTCTCTCTTTCTCTCTTGGGGGCAGAAGAAAGAAGATGGGGTGGGTTGTGGGAGGGGCGGCGGAAAGAGGAGGAAAAAAGAAATTGTGACGGCGCTCAGTGTGTGGTATCTGGCCCGCGACCTTATATCTTTTTATTATGCTACAGCGCCGGTGTACTGCTGCTGCAGATAGCGCCCATTATTCTGCCTCTTACGAACGACATGCGGACAATGAGAAACATGGGCCCACCCGCGGCTTAAGTGTCCTCTCCCCTCCCCCGTTGGTACGTGCAAATTCTGTTGCGTTACGTTTGCCTGGCACGTAGCAATCATAGATGCTCCAATTATCCGGTTTAACGGCCTGCTCTTACTTAGCGGACGAAAAGCGGTCAGCGTGATGGAATGATCAACGAGCTTTCGTTCCTTCGCCCTACGATGTTTACGTGTCTTTAAATCGCTTTAGGAATACCTTATCTCAGCTGTATTCTTGTAAGATATGAGTTACTGTCTTCAGCATAAAATTCCTATTGTAGAATATAGGAATTTTTCGAAGCTAATCTTCATGTGCAATTTATGCTTTCGACTCCAGTTTTGTAAAATATAGGTTACTATCTCCAGCAATTCCTATTGTAGAATATAGGAATTTTTAGAAATTAATCTTTCTGTGCAATTTATGCTTTCGACTCCAGTTTTGTAAAATATAAGTTACTATCTCCAGCAATTTTTATTGTAGAATATAGGAATTTTTCGAAACTAATCTTTCTGTGAAATGTATACTTACGATTCCAGTTTTGTAAAATATAGGTTACTATTTCCAGCAATTCCTATTGTAGAATATAGGAATTTTTAGAAATTAATCTTTCTGTGCAATTTATGCTTTCGACTCCAGTTTTGTAAAATATAAGTTACTATCTCCAGCAATTTTTATTGTAGAATATAGGAATTTTTCGAAACTAATCTTTCTGTGAAATGTATACTTACGATTCCAGTTTTGTAAAATATAGGTTACTATTTCCAGCAATTCCTATTGTAGAATATAGGAATTTTTAGAAATTAATCTTTCTGTGCAATTTATGCTTTCGACTCCAGTTTTGTAAAATATAAGTTACTATCTCCAGCAATTCCTATTGTAGAATATAGGAATTTTTAGAAATTAATCTTCCTGTGCAATTTATGCTTTCGACTCCATTTCTGTAAAATATGAGTTACTATCTTCAGCATAAAATTCCTATTGTAGAATATAAGAATTTTTAGAAACTAATTTTTCTGTGAAACGTACGCTTACGGTGAGTACGATTTCTCCAATGAAATCTGAGAAATCTCCAAAACAGAGAGAGAGAGAGAGAGAGAGAGAGAAATGGTCCCTTTAAGCCTCTATTAACTTGTAAGGGTGGAAGTATCGAACGAGCCGGGTACAAGCGAAAGTTAAACCGCGAACATAATTCGCAACGAGCCGGCAAACGATGCGCGATCAATAACCGATATATAAACGATTTTATTACAGCGACGTCGAGCATTTGTTTAACGGGATACGCCGAAAGGCAGGCATTCGATTCGTTGAACGGGCTCATTATGTAGCGTCTATGCACCCCGATGGGATTACTATGCAAGAACACAGTGCTCTTTGATACTCGAAAGTCCCTGCTCCGCCGGCCCAGAATGCCCCTTAAATGGACCCATTTCACTCCACGGGGGTTCACCGGTAATACGCGATCATCTTAACGGACGCACGAGCCGCAGACGCGTACAATCACCACGAGATATTACGTCCGTTATGGTATTCCGTGTCTCGAAACGCGGGGCGAACGAGTTTCGACGGTCGGGTCGAGCGTTCCTGAAAAATATTAGTCCTCTCGGCGAATTCCCGATTATACTGGTTCCATTTGCATAATTCTTTCATTCCAAGCTTAACATCTTCCTTGATTAATTTTTATGAATATCATTAGGCGATCGTTTTTAACACTAAAACTACCGACGATTACAGCGTACTTATTTGCATGGAACAGATCAAATTGAAAATTACATAAAAAAAATATCGAACACATAGAAAACAAATCTTTATTTATACTTTCTGCAGAAAATCAAAGTAAATTTTGAAGCTTGGTAAAGTGAATTTATAAGATTGCTATGAATAATCATCAATCCGTCATTTTGATTACTCTCGTTTCTAGTGTTAATGGTTACAGTATTATTTTTGTGAATTAAATATACTTTAGTATGAGCAAATTTTTGTGCCAGTTTAGATTTATTATAGTATTCTGTACTAGGAAATTTTTCAGGATTGGGATCACCTTTCGAGTATAATGGATAGTAATAGTATAGTAAGAGGAAAGGTGCGTAGTTGTATTAATAAATTATCTTTCTCATTCTTCTTCTTCCTTTATCATTAAATTCTACTTTTTTTTTTATAAACTTGCCTTTAATTTTCCTTTCTTCGTCTTTGTACTCTTTCTTTACAATTGTACGTAGTTTTCGCGAAATTTAAAAAAAAGATCCGCGACAGTTAATACAAGCAAACTGGCGCGACTTCCAAGAGCCACGAATATGAATCATTATTACACATTTGTTACGTTGCTGAAATGGCCAGCGCGAGATCGTGGCGTGAGCGCGTTCGTGGCCATGTTAACCAACTGGTTCTACGAGAAGAATCGATAATCTAGGATGCCCGTGGCCGGAGAAGGACGAAACGATACCATTGCTCGCGTCCTCGTAAATCACCGGACCCGGTTGACAGTCGCAATTAACCAATGAGATAGCGCTAAAGCCGGGAATCCTCCAAACCTGTACCCTTAACGCCGTCGCGTCGCCATGGAAAATCCAGGAAGAACTCTCGCCTCGCGTATATCTTGCCTGTAAATTCAAATTCAACCTGCGGTGAACTCGCCCCGAGCGAGTTTTAAGGAAACCAGGAAAAGTTCTCCAATTAACATCGCTAGGGAGTCGCTCGTTTTTCTTCACCTGAAACGCGTTCCACGCGATCGTGGGTGTTTATCGGGTCGCAGGCGTTCGTTTCGAGTGAGCCACGTGTGAAATTAAGTGCCGGGTATAATGATCGGAGCCGCAATTAATTAGTATGCCGCTGGATACCGGTAATCTTCGGCCCGTGCGAGGATTATCAATTTACCGCGTGAAATACTACCGCCTCGCAAGCCGGTAAATCATTGCGGGATATCGGCTGGACGATCCTTAATGAGCTGACGATATTCGTGTCCCGGCGCTGCATTATTGCCAGCGAAATTGGAGACAATTTTCCCCTCGCCGAGCTGCTCGTTTCGTTGGCTCATTAAGGTGGCTCCGGATAAACCTTTCTCGTTCGTTGCTTAACGCTTTACGGACGGTTCTTGGAGCTTGAACACTTTTATCACAATGTAACAACTGTTTCTTGTTTCGTCTCTTATTGCGACTGTTGTTGTTTAATGAATTATATCATATTCTTATATTCTTAATTATAAAATATCCGATAGAGATGAGAGAGGGAGAGTGAAGTTTGGAAGAAGGGGGAAAAAGAAAAGAAGTGAACTGTGCGGTCATTCCGTGGATGTTTCGGCCATTAGGCAGTTCTTCCATGCTTTCGTTAGTGTATAAACGTGGTGTAAAGATGGAGTATGTTAGTGATAGATGTTAGATATATAATAAATGTATAATATTAAACAGAGTGCCGTATTATTATTTAAAACCCAACAACATCTCATTTCTTTCTAATTCTAAACCTTTCTCACTCGATGCATTCGGTCACGTTCACTCGAAATTCCTCAAAAGTAGCTCAATTTCCTCAAAAGTAGCTCAATTTCCTCAAATACTCATCTTTCGCACTTTAGAAACACTCTAGTCCAGTGTTTCCCAACCTTTTTTGTCCCATGCCCCACCTTAACCTTTCTAAAGTTTTTATGCCTCCCCCACTATGTAACATACATAATTGTTAACATTAAAAAATCGATTTGTTCACTTAAGAAACATAAATGATAGGTTTTAGGAAGAAATCGCTATGAAATTGTTAACAAAACACAGTAAGTAAAACTTCAAAACATATACAGAGTCCATTTTCGAATTTGCCCCCCAGTGGGGCGTAGGCCTCACGTTGGGATTCTACGTTCTACGTTCACTTAGGTTATCGCTCAACCACTCTTCACACTTTTCTAAGATCGTATCCGCTCAATTGCATCCTCTAGATTGCATTCCTACATATATGATCGTAATAAGCGTAATGATTACGGAATGCGTAATGATAACAAGAAATATTGCACGCTTTAATTGCACGTTAGATTTTATGAATCCACGTTTCGCAATTTATTCTTCAGGGTGTACACGGCGCAATGGAAGGTTCATGCCCGCGAAAATTCCCGCGTGCAATCGTAGGAACGATTTCTTCCGCGGACACGTGCGCGAGGCAGCCAGGTTATCCTTGACCGGCTCCTGTAATTAATATAATAATAGAAACAACAGCCGCGCGACACGTAAGCACGTAATGGCGGATACGAGCGGAACAATGGCGTGCACGATCGCCGTGAAATTGCTGAGCCGTGGAATTTGGAGCAGGTGAAAGAGACACCTGAGCCTCGAAGGAGGATCGCTCGATCCTTGGCGATAGGCACGCGTGCACCTTAGATCGTTGACGGTGGAACAGAGAGGTCCGCGCGATACGTGCACACACGCCACGGGGGGAATACCCTCGTCCAGGAATTATTTTCATACTTTCACGTAAAGTGATTGTTTGGCTGGGGCCATTGGGGTCTGCTCCCTCGTGCATGAACGGGCACCGGTAATTAAATTTATATCGTATCGTTGCTAGAGCCTGGTTGCACCAGGACAATCGACCGGGTGCTGGGCTTCCTACGTTCGCGATTTTTCATTAACGCGCCGCCTTGGACGAATCGTGGTATCGATTAAAAGGATTTGTATCGAGCGCAATTTGTGTTAATCCTAGATACATGGTTCTGGAATCAGCTTAAACTTAGTTCTTCCTATTTGGATAATTTTTAACCCTTATGGTTGCAAGCCTCTCAAGCACAACTGAAGTAGAAAATACCACACAATAATCAAATATAGTTAATAATATAAATATTTTAATGAAAATTATATTACTTCTGAAACGAATAAAGATTGCTTTGAATGACTTTAATATTATTTAAAGCCTGACAGTTAAAAATTTACAAGTCAAAATATGACGAGAATAAGTTGGAGTTACCGATTGATATTCATACTTAAAAGTAGGAGTGTTAAGGGTTAGAACAATGTCTTAAAGTTCTTTTAAAGGCTGTGTGTAAATGAATTTTCTAAGAACTCTTAACAATTTTCGACTTCCTTCTTTTCCAGAAATTATTTATCCCCCTTAGTTCGCATTTTAGGATACCTCGTATTTTAAACTTATAAGTGAAAATTTACTCTAGAAAAGTGATCTCTTTTCTATGGCAACCCTTTTCGATGGAACTTGTGCTCTTCTTCCCTCAAAAAGACTTTTATCAGCCCAAAACCCTTTTTTTGCCATTTTCGCCCTCCATCTACCCCCAACCATCGCGCAACTCCACCACTCTTCCTCTTATCACGATTATCCCATTACCCTCGAGATCTCCGCTATCTTCTAAAGACGAATAGCCTCGTGGCAGCTCGTAGGCGTGCACGTTCCCGGTGAACGCATCGTTGCGTCTCTTATCGCGCTCGGAGGAACGATAAAAGCGAGCGTTCCTGAATGGAATCGATCGATCCAGCCCGGTCGATCATCGATCCTCCAAGATCCTGCCCCTGCTTCCGCGAGCACCGCGGATAAGAGAGGTAAGATGTAAACAAAGATAACGGAGGACGATTTATCGGCGATCGAACGCTGGAACGCGAAGGCCTTTAATAGACTCGCGGCACGGAATAAATATAGGAAATTTCTACTTTTATTATTTAGTAGAGTGAAGTGACAGGGCTGAGGTGTGAATGAAATAAAGTGAAGTGATTAGAATATTAATAAATGTACATTTATTTAAAATGATAACTACTTGAACGACTTTACGACTTAGCAACTACTAAGTTCTTACTTCCTTCAGAATCACATTCTTTTTGCCTTCACAGTCAATCTCTTTCTGCCCTCACGGTCAAACTCTTTCTGCCCTCACAGTCAAACTCTTTCTGCCCTCACAGTCAAACTTTTTCTGCCTTCACGGTCAAATTTTTTCTGCCTTCACAGTCAATCTCTTTCTGCCCTCACGGTCAAACTCTTTCTGCCCTCACAGTCAAACTCTTTCTGCCCTCACAGTCAAACTTTTTCTGCCTTCACGGTCAAATTTTTTCTGCCCTCACAGTCAAACTCTTTCTACCCTCACAGTCAAACTCTTTCTGCCTTCATGCTCAAATTTTCCCTGTTGTATAGTTCTTCCAAGCACTCATTTCCTTTCTTTCTAATTCTCAAACTTCCTCACTCAATGCGTTCGGTCACGTTCACCTAAAATTCCTCAGTCGCTCAGTTTTCTCAGGTGCTCATCTTTCGCGCCTTAGAAACACTTTAGTCCAGACATTCTACGTCCACTTGGGTTATCGCTCAACACACAGGCACTCTTCACATTTTCCTAAACTCGCATCTACTTAATACGATCCACTCGATCGTATCCCTGCATAAATTAATTCCAGGCCGCGGAAGAATGGGGAGGAAAACGGTAACGGAACAAAGTGTTTTATGCCCCGATCGTCTACGCACACGTGTTCGCCCGTTAGAACAGACGGCCTGGAGAGGGCCAACAGCGTGTCCTCGATGAAAAATATTATGAAACAATCAAGCGGCGGCGCGATAGTTACGGAGGGAATTGCGACTGATTTATCTTCGCCAGGGGAGAACACCGGTAATACGTTCCGCGCAGCGAGGCCCGAGAGCGGAACACTAATGCCGTGTTTCACGGTAAGTGAATTCGAAAAATGATCGAGCCCCTCGGACCGAACCTTGATCGTTCGAATTAAAAAACCATCGCCACGCCGCGCCGGATAACGCTAACGCTAACGCGGCGCACAATGCACGCGCCACGGGCGTTCAAAACCGTTTTTCCTGCCTCTTTTCTCGTTCTTATTTTTCTCGACGCCGCCTTACGTGCCGCTAGAAATGTACACTCTACGTGCCCCGTGGACGACGATCGCCGGATAATATCGTGCGGTGCGTGAAGTTTGCCGGGAGTTAGCGATCAGCGGTTCCCGGCTCGAGATGGGAAGGGTGGGAAGAGCAAGTAAGTTTCTTTGAAATCTTAAGCGCGAAGTCGGCTATACGTTACGAAGAGAATAATGAAACGTTGCTGGACAGTAAATTTATTTGAAATTTTGTTTAGCAACTGGATGCCAAATTATAATTTTTTGAAACTTTTGTTGATTTAATTGGGGATTTTTATGGAAATTTAGAATTATAATTTTTTAGTACTTCTGGTGATTTAATTGGGGATTCTTATGGAAATTTAAATTTTTCCATGGATAAGTAAGAAAATGGAATTTAGATGGACATTCGTAATATCCTGTTAATATTATAAATTATAATGTATAAGTTACTTGAGATATCCTCTATATTTTTGTCCACTATACGCATTTTCCCCTTCTTGCACGTTTAAATTTGTGTACCACCAAACAACCATACTTATAGAAGCAAATAAATTAGTTTTCGTATGGCATGGTGATTCTTAATTTAATTTTTTAATTCTTATCTGTAATTAGAGTATCCCCGAACGCGTTGTTTTTTAATTTCCAAGTTAAAGAAAATTTTCGCGAGTGTTCGCCAGCTTAACGCTTGGTAAATCCTAAACTCGTGTCTCTGTTTCCGTAATCCAGCAAGCTATGGCGGGGAATTTCTAGTAAATAATTGCTCACTCGAGCGTCATGGTGAAACTCCGAAATACCATGGCCGGATCAACTTTCAGCTCGCGCACCCGTTAAACAACGGGGAACGGCGTATCACAATGCCTTAGCGTACACCGCTTAACAGATTATGTCAAATTGATCCGGAGTGCATATGTGCGCGCGTGTGCGTGTTTATGTTGGGTGTTGTGCCGAGTGAGCCAGGGAACGCTCTTATTTCTATCACGTGTAAATCACATTCGCTCAGGTAGTATCGAGACTATCTGAAAAGTCGATCGGCTATCGAATAAATTGCCACGCTCGCGGATACGGCTAATGATATCCAGCGTTATGAGGAAACCTTTTCTGTTTACACGGGGCCCTTTACCCATTGTTACGCCATTAAAATCGTTCTGTTTGCGGTGTCCCGTTTTATACCCGCAACCGAGGCCTCTGGCAAACGTGGTTCGATTAGCCGTTGAACCGTTCGCGTTCTTTTTTAATTTTAGGAAAAACGTAAACGTTGACACCATTCATCTATTCTACTTGATTATTATTAATATTATTATTATATTTCTTTTTCTCCCTTTTTCATGAGGGGGAGGGGTTCTGCACTGGACGGGACTTTGCCAAGTCCAGCTTGGTTTTAAGCTGTTGTAGTTTAAGAGAGTTTATTATTATTATTATTATTATTATTATTATTATTATTATTATTATCATCATTATTATTATTATTATTATTATTATTATTATTATTACTATTATTATTGTTATTATTATTGCTAACCGAAGTTTCAACTTTAATTACTATTACGATTATATTTCACCACAGCTCTCATAATTATTGGATTCAGAGGGATTTCACCAGTTAAATAAACAATTTTACTTTAGTTCGTTTATTAAAAAAGAAGTTAATTTTCTTTACAATAACAGTTGATACGTCTGTTATTACATCAACCGAGAAACTATGATGATTTCACTGTGAGAACAAACTATCCGCAAAGATGTGGAAGAGATAAGAGGAAACTGAATTTATTAGAGTAAATGGTCGCGCTAAACGGCAAAGTTCTCCAGTTTCGCACGCTGCAGTGACATTTTCATTGTTTCCTCATTCCCCGTGCGTTCCCTCCCTATCTCGCTCCATTTGACCGCGAATTTGTTTCCCCGGGAATATCCTCGAACCATACAGTAACGGACACGACCACGATCTTCTCGTTTCTTCGTCTAAAGGTGTCCACAAATCTCCATCTCGTGGTATTACGCTTCGAGCGTCAACGAACGAAGACACCGACCGAACCAACGGCCATTGAATCATCCCTTTAATCGGTCGTTTAACGCGGAATACCGTGGATAACAAGCTAATTGAGAGGTCGACGAGGTTTTTCCACGCGAACAAGTCGCTCGAGAGGGGAATCGTCGCGGTTGTTACGTCGCTGAGATCGAACCGAAACAGGTTCAGTTTAATGTCCGCCGGCGGCTGCAGAAATCGGATGAAATGCCGTTCGAGCTTGGCGCGTTCGTCCAGCACTGAATCTTCCAGACGCCCACCACGTGTCGTCGATGCACTCGTGGCAATACTCCTTTCGATCCTCCTCCCTGCGCCTAAACGGAGCGTTGTCTATTCCGCGAGCCACGTCTTGTAAGTCATTTTGTCTCGTTCGAGGCGAGCCGCTAATTTCATACTCGCCCGCTTCGAGAAACAACCCGTGAAACTCGCCCATTATCTTATTGCCTCCTCGATTCTCTGTCTGTTCACGAGGAAACGGCGTTGATGCCACTTGGAGTGGCGAGTTAATCGGATCGCCTCGCCGATTCGTGCTTGGAGATAACGAGGCGCATTTGGATTTCAAGATATTGCACGTAGGTTTGTTTTTTTTGGGGAATTTTTTCATGTTTACTTAGTTTAAACATTGATGGGGATTTATGTTTTATATTTTAACGTTCTGCTGCGTTTTTCGGTACGTTTCTGTTATAGACATGATTCTATTTCATTAAGAAAAACTGTAGTTTTGTGTAAAAATAAAGAAGTGTTACTAACAGTCTGATCACATGCTTTTAATTTTATGGTGAAGAATCACTTTTTTGGAAATCGAGAGTTCTTCGTGATGAAATTAGAGATTGACTACTTGCAACAAAATTCTATGGGTGCTGTTAGATAATTGAATACAGAAATAGGCGTGCTTTCTCAAGGGTTTCTTTTAAGAAGGGTTGTAGGAATTTTGACCACTTCGTTTTGCTAGTCTCATGACAAAGCTCGCAAGGTTTGGTCAAAGTTGCCTTTCCTTGTGCTATATAATAAAATATTATAATATTTCGAAAAGAGCGTATTTTATTTAAGCAATATAAAACCCCATTTCCAATAGTTTCATTTCGTGGGGAATTGTTAGATTACCAAAAGGGGTAACGCTTAACCCGTTAGCAAAGAAGAAGGGACTGCAATTATATCCTTTCTAAATTGTCAGATGCTTTTGCTTAGATTCTTAGAAGAAACCCTTAAGAAAGTACGTTAAGAGAAACCTGCTTTATTATTAAATTATAATAATTAATAATAAGTTATTTAATAATTTTTAATAATAATTATTTTTTAATAATTTAATAATTTTTAATACTAATTATTTTTTAATAATTTAATAATTTTTAATACTAATTATTTTTTAATAATTTAATATAATATTAATAATAAATTAACTTTTGCTTCATCGTATTTCTGTATTCAATATCTAACAGAAGCCAAACTTATCGACGCGATCGATTATTTCAAGTGCTCCAATTCGATCTCAAATCCATCGATCGATCCATCTCTTTCACGAACCGCCTTCATCCCTTTTTTTTTTATTCCCCTCAAAGGAACCGTTCCCCGACGATACACCCCCGCACTCGAGGACCTCGCGAGAAGCTTCGCGACTTTCTAGCGCAAAGATCGCGCGATCCACGCCTACGCGGCCGGCTCGAGCGTGCCGCGAGACGGTCGATTTCCAAGTGTAACTCTAGTACTCCTTGTGTAACCGACCCTTAACCGTGGCGCCGTTTACACGTCGCCGATCGGGGACCGCGAGAGCGACAGAGGATGACCGACGACCGTCGCGTGGGACGAGGACCAGGGCAACCTGCGTGTGTCGGCACGATCGGCGAACCGATTCGCGGCGGAGGGAGGAGGACGGGACTCGCGTTGCTCGCTTATCGAACGCTAGTCGCGATCTGACACTCCTACGGGAAAATAATGAGCCGCGATATAGAGTGCACTTAGCTCTCGGTCCTTCTTATGCGTTACACTGCCTCTATGTTTATGCGCATACTTTCCTCGGGGACTCCTCTTGAAGTCGTTTAGATCGCGGTTTCCGGGAACGTAATTGAACGTTAGTTTTCCGTTTTCGATGGAAGCAGAGAAACTCCTGTATTCGAATGAATAGAGAGAAAGTCAATGGGTAATGGAATTTTTGAATAAGAGAACTATCACAGGTTATTTTGGGTGGAATTTTCGGATAACAGAACTATCACAGGTTAGTTGGTGTTGATTTTCATCTGTTGAAGTCGTTTAGATTGTGGTTTCCGGGAACGTAATTGAACGTCAGTTTTCCGTTTTTGTTGGAAGCAAAGAGACTCCTGTATTTGAATAAATAGAAAGACGAAAGTCGATGGGTAACGGAATTTTTTAATAATAGAACTATCACAGGTTGTTTTGTGTTGATTTTCATCTGTTGAAGTCATTTAGATCGTGGTTTCCGGGAACGTAATTGAACGTTAGTTTGAATTTATTAAAAGTTATACTTGGAAAAAGCAGAAAATGTATTTGATGAACTGCGAACAATACTAGTTCAAGACCAACTAATTACAAAAGCAAATAGAAATAGTTAAGAATCCGTAGAAATAGTTAAGTATCTCTTTTTCTGTTAATTGTGAGTTCTTTGACGTAAGCAGATACACGGAAGATTTTTCGAGTATTTGAATACTTGAGTTTTTACTGGATACTTTAATTGTTACTATCATAGGAATACTTGACTGTGTAGTAATAATAATACTGAATAGTAATGATTCACGAGGAACGATCGTCAGATTTATGATCCCCACAGTGTTGGTTCTTAGAATTCCAAGAAAATTATCAGTTTGCTGTAATTATAAGGTTTTCGTCGAACATCAACTTGAGGCACGAGCAAGCCTATGGTGAACCAACGGCGGGCATTTGCTCTGCATACGTGGCGCCTATCGTTGTTAGGGGATTCCGGTCATGAGAGGAGCAAGACAAATTGTTGGCGCACGATCCCGTCGGCCGAGAGATCGAGATCGTGATCGTGACGGCGCCAACGACGTTTGTAAATCAATTAAGGCCCGTGCAGTCGATTACCACAGCGTTAATTAAGTACCACCGTTGGCAGGCCTGTCGAACTGTCCTCTAATTTCGTGCCTGCCTCTCCAACAGGGCAGATAATAAAGATCGCTGCCTGTTAAATGCTGCCCACTTATCTCGACGAGATAGCGAGCAAACGAACCGATTTCGCATGAGAAGAATAATCATTGCACTCGATTCTATCTTGATCAGTCGGTATGACGCATTGGGTTCGGTTAATTTTCGCGAGCAATACGTAATCTAGATTTTGGTTTCTTTAAAAATTATGTTAGTATTTCAAATTTACGATAGCTAGATTTTTGTTTTCATTTGGAAGATTTAAATTGCATTCTTTTTTCAACAGAAATTTTTATTCCCTAAGCTCCTTAAATTTTTAACGACTGTCGCATAAATTATCGCTTTCAGTTTTAATACTGCAGATTTACTTAGGATGAAAATATATTTTCCTAATTTGTTTGCTTACTTTCAGCTTTCGCATTTTTTTAAAATTATGACAACCTATACAATTTTTCGAGGATTTGAGCTTCTAGGATTTGTCATTTACCATCCTTAAAATCTCAACAAATTTCAAAGATCATAAAAATTTTAGTTCATGATATCTATCGTTTCCACTTTTTTTCAAAATTCAAGAAATTTATAAAGCTACCTTAAAAATTTTCATAAAATTAATTTTATACTTTCTACTATGCACTGATACTCTTTAAACCACGAAAAACTTGCAGTGCTTTGAGAACTCCAGTAATTTCGCCTACCGAAGTTAAGCGGTAACCTGTCTGACCACTACGTCTGTTTCTACTTAAAACCGAGCGTATTAATTTTGCCGTTGTAAATCGCTGATTACTTTGACTCTGCTTTCTGAATTTGGCAAACGAAGTAGATATTTCTCGAATACCTTTCTCGAACTATCACACGCTAAAATTTCAACAAAATATGTGATCATTATTTTAAGATATTCCATCACTTTATCAAACAAAGTGTCCAGAGAAGCGGCTTATCGAAACGAGCGAGTCTTCGTTAATTCGGATAATTTAGGATTCCCTACATTAAAATTTCCACTTTACAAGTATCCTCAACTCCAGTTACAGTGTTCTCGATTATCGATGTCTGTCATTAATTCATCGAGGCTCGGCTGACAAACGTTGAAAGCTTTGTTTGACGGGCGCACGCACGGCCGCGCGTTATGAATTATGGAATTGCAACAGAAGCAGCGTTAAGCTTGACTTTTCCAATCGTTAATTTTGACGCTCAGTCCCCTTGTAACGAATAGCCATCGTATATCTTCTGAAACGTACAGCGGACTCGTTTATAGGGAGCCGACAAGTGACACAGTAAGTACCGTTAATCCTATTAAAGGAGGACTAGCTCGGACACAGCTCGGTAGTCGTCTGAAATCGATACCTATACCGAGGGGGTAATCGCATTTGTCCCTGAGAACGTGCCTGTTACTTCCTCCAAATCCACCTGCACCTGTGACATCCGATAGAAAATCGAATACCATATTGATCCACCGTTTCGCATCTTTGATTTTCCTTGGGTACAATTTTCACGAAATCGATCGAAACCGATAAGTATTGAAATGGATTTATTTCTGTAGCAAGATCAGGATTCTCTGGTATCAGTCCACTGTCGTTTCGTTAAAATGCCAAGAATCATTACAAAATTAATATAAATTAAATTAAAATAACTAGACATGCAAGCTAAATGGAGTACGAGCGCTTCCTTAAATTTGTGAACAAGTTATGCAATTGAAATCTTTATGCATGTAATTATTTTTAATTTTTGTAGTCAAAACAGAGGGGTTGAATAACAAATCTAATTAAGTTTCAAGCTTATCAATTACTAAAATAACTCTGCAAATCAAGCTTCAAACACACGTATCTCAAACTGTTGAATTTTTTAGAATTCAAACGATCGCTCTCTATCTCACATATTCACCTATACTCTCTCACATGTCTCTGTTAAAATAGTAACTGTAAATAGCTGTCGATAACTTAGGAATTTAATATATTAGATATAAGTATGATATACCGACGACACCTACGAGACAATTAGCATAACAACGTCTATTGTGTTCACTCTGACGTACAGATAGAAAGAAAAGAACCGTTGCACGATTGACACGTGCTCACATATATTGCAGCAATTAAATTATCTAAAAGTAAAACCACGACAGCGTATGATTCATTCAACAAAAAGGACCCAACCGTCTCGAAGAACCGTGCCCCTTACATTCATCCGACTTTCGTATACCTGTGCTTGCACCGTCTCGATTGGGAAACAATCGGTCCCTTATACCGCTCGCGAACCGGCACAAAGAAGAAGAGGAACACGGTCGCGCGCAGTTCATTAAAAAATAATTACAGGTCGCGATCGATACGCGTTTTATTCGAACGCGCGCCGCCCTTTCATGCGCAATAATAAAGACAATATCGGCATTATGTCCCCCCCTCCCCCTTGTACCGTTACCCCGGACAATCGTTTAAACGGACGACAAAAGGATTTCACCGTTAACGTCCATCCCGAGGAGACACATAGTCTCGTTCCTTCATCCCCGTTTTTCTGGCGGACACGCAGCGCCGTTGCGCCACGGCCAATAATTATCCCCGTGCAATTAAGTGTTTCAGGTGAAGCAGCGGACGTACGTGCTTTACCGCCGCTTCCAACGTTATTTTTCTTCCGATATCGCCGGCGCGCATTGCGGCGGCCGTATATCAACCGGCTATAGGTCGGTGTTGAAACACGTAATTAAGAACTCGCGCGAATATGGTGGCCCGCCATTCGCCGCTGCCCGCGCCGCCAACTTATTAGGGTGCCGTTGGACGCCATTGTGCGTCGGGCTGGATAACACAATGGCCGCACGATCGCGGTTTGTCCTAACTGTTAGATCTACTAAGTTGTCGATCGTATGTAATCGCGGCGATAATTGTCCATTAGTTTTGTGTATTCACGGGCATGTTGTACGTGTGAACGTAGAGTGTGTAGCAACGAATGTTGAGCAGGTAGAGTAGGGCGGAGACTGTAGCTTTTAAAAGTTAGAATTAAAAGGTAGGAAAGGAATTTAAAAGTTAGAAAAGTTAGATTAATCTCTTAATGCACAGTATTTTGAAAAAAAAAGAAACAGCCAAGAAAGATCAATTCTTTTTAATGTAAAAAGTCACAATTTATAACGTTGTCTTGGCAAGAAAATTAAGAGAATACAAAAATATTCAAAATTTTTAGTGTATTTTAAATGTTATTGTCGTTCGAGTTAACTCGAGCGTGCACGTTAAGGGGTTAAAGGAAAAGGAGACGAACAATTTATCGCAAGCCAATTTTAGTGTGAGGTATCTGCAATTGCGGTCAGTTAGGTAAACATGGCGAAGCTATGGGGAAGACCTCCAAATTGAAAATAGTATTTGGCAAATAATTGATTATAAAAAGATTTCTTAGATTCTAGAAACACGTTTTCATTTGCTATGCAATTTTTGGTATTATTTGTATTAATATCCCTGATTTAGAATAATAAAAATAAATTACTTAAAAAATTCAAAACATTAGAATGTAGTCTGTGTTCCATAAAGGCATCACCGACGAATTATCAAAATAATTGACCCACGCTCATCCCATCCGTCTCACATATGTACGCCCACGATAAACTCATCCCTGGTTTGACAGTAGGGCACCAGGATGAGTACACCACGAAGTCGAGCGAACCGTTTCGAACGCATTCGTCGCGGCGTCATCGCGTTTGGAGTAGGCTCCGTGCGCGAACGATGTGAAACGCTCGTCTGCCATCGACAATGATGAATCGAATGCACCCTGCTCGAGATGCTCCATGCGTGGGAGTGTTGCATTAGAAAATGCTGCATGCGCGGCCCCTGCACGTTACAAACCACCTCTTTTATCTCTGTTCCTTCCTCATTTTTTTTTCTGCACGAACCGCGCGTCGGCCATTATGGCGGCGGTCGGTCCGTCAGGTGGAAAATTCCACGGTTAACGCAGGAGGGATGCGCCTCCGTCTGTCGATTAAATTCTCTGAAACGAAATGAATAACAGCCGCGATAAATTACAACCCGTGGAAATTCACTAAATTATCCCTGGTGAACAATCGTGGTGAACAGCTGCGCTTGTACACGGCCTGCGCTATTAATTGCTGTTAATTTTTGTTCAATTGCGCGTTTATTTTCTAAAGGGGGAACGCTTAACGAAAGTCAAGAGGTGTCGTGATGGATGGGATAAATGGCTCCTCGTTACGGCGATTTTTCTCCGACCGTCGGGGCTGTCCGTTTCTTTAAACGTCGGCCCGACTGTTTAATCGAATTTAAAAGAGCTTACTCGCATTAGCAGCCGCTGACGCAAGATCAAAGACGGGACGTGCGAAGCTGTGTATTCATAGAGGCATAGTTACTTTCGAATGGTGAACCGCACGAGGATGGATCTATCAATCTTTTAGCGGGTTTTTTCTGCGGACGTCGGGTTTCCAGCCTGAGCGACGCGTGGGCGCGCCGATTGTTTTCAAACATCGGAAACTCGAAAAAATTAGACCTCTTTCGCGCGAAAGAAAACGGTGAGGAATTTAAGGTTACGGTAAATGGGATTAGAACGGATCTTCGTGGTCTGGTTTGATATCGAAAGTAACAGTAGATGCAAATATAATTGTAGTCCACAGATCTATAATAATCTTTATAATTTATAGATTTATAGGCAATGATCTCCCGTAATTAGTCAGTTGCGAGAAGAAAGTCCTAAGTTGTGAGAAGAGAGTCCTAAATTACGCAAAAGAGAGTCCTAAAGTGCGAATATTATTATATATAGTATTAAGATTATAACCAATTAATTCCAACAATAATTTTAAAAATAAAAATATAAAATTTCCAATATTGATTTCTGTGATTCTCAGAGAAATAAAATTTGACAAAGTACAAAGAGTAAATTTTCAACTATTTCTTAGGATAAAAATTATCCTAAGCCCTTAATTAAGTATAAACTAAAAAAAATCACGCATCTCACGTGAATATTGTTATTTTAAGTTTAATAAACTTTAACGACTTCTTCCTAGCTTAACAATAAAAAGAAACAAAAGAAAATAATATCTACAATTCTTTAATCCAATTCCAAAGTATAATTTCATTCCCTGTCATGAAATTCTCAGCCACAAGAGGAGAGGAATTCACCGGTGACCTGAATAGCCGATAATATTAATGATCGACGTCGGGCCCGATCGATTTCTTTTCTTCGCGAAAGTAACCTTTGCCTCTAAACAACGAAAGGGTTCATCGCGGGATCGTCCCGCTTAAATAATCCGCCGCGATTACCTTGTTACATGGCTCCTCTCCGCGAGGGAAGCGATGAAACGGCAGGATGTGTAAGGTATACTGTTTCGCAGATTGGATTCTTTCGCAAACTCGTTCGAGCCACGATTTCCGCATCCCGGACTATCAATCATCGGCCATCGCGGATGCGATTCTGAACTACTGATTGGCCCGAATCATTCACGCGTCATTAGTGCACCGCGGCTGTTCGTTCTAATTAATTGTCGAAACGTCAAGATACCATCGCGCGCATTTCTATTCCCGTCAACCGGGTTCATTACACAAAGAACTCTTTTCCTTGTTACATGAATCGCCATTTCGAATGGCCTTAAGTCGTGGCCTAATGAATTCCGCGGGAAAGATGCTGAAAAAGGAACACGACCCCGAACGCGACGTGTACAATCTTTTAACGCACGTTTCTGCGTTGATATCGGTGAAAAAGTAGTTGAACACGAGAAAAAGTGGGTACTTCGTTCTTTTCGAGTATTGAGGATTTTATAATCGGTTCAGTTTCATTTTATCTTGCGATCTTGTGGAAATAGGCGTTCAATTCTTTGATGTATAAATAATATAGGAAAGTTCTACTTTTATTTATTTAGTAGAGTGAGATGGTAGGGATCAGGTGAGAATAGAATAAAGTGAAGAGCTTTGAATATTATTAATATATATTTAATATAGTCTAATGATAACAACTTAACCAATTTTCTCAATTGAGAATTGACAATTCTTCAATTTTCAACTTAACCAACTCAAGCACTCTTCACATTTTCCTAAATTCGTATCCATTTGATCGCATTCCTACAATAATTTTTGCAGAACGTTCAATTCTTTGATGTGTAAATAATTTTTTAACGCACAATAAAAACCAAATGTTTCCAATTTTTGTTCCATTTTTAAGGCGTATAAGTATATTGGGTGCTGATAGCTTTGATTAACGCAGTCATTAGCACACGTATCATTATAATCGCTGTAATTACGATAAAAGTTTCCAGTTTATCCTCCATTTTATCGATTGCTCAAGATCTCTAAGGAGAGACCCGAAAAAACGGCGGTGAAACGTTTTAATGACACAAAAAGCGGGCCTGTTCCTTAAATTCCATGAAATCCAAAGTTTGTCCCGCCGCGCAAGAAACTTGAAATTCCTCGATTGGCCATTAATATCAATTGAAGTCAGTTGCGTTCCTGGAAGCTACCTTATCTCCCACATAATTGCGGGCTCATTTCATTCACCTTTATTAGGGCCTCGTTTCGGTCAATTTCGTCCAATCAAACGATACGGGTCCACCTCGATCGTTATCTCCTAATCTGTCGTCCGACATAGCGATCGGCCACGTCTGTGGACCACACCTGGGCGCATGCGGGCCAAAGTCCATTCGGATGATCTTGAGAATGAATTAACTCGTTTGTTGATGCTAGCCCGCAGGTAAATATGCAGGTAAGTAGTACAAAACTAGTTCAATTCGTTGGATCTCATTTCCTCCCTTTCTTAGAACCTAATTTTGATGATTGGTAGACATTGCGGAAAGATTTTGGTATACGATAGTAAACGATCTTAATTTTTTATTCCTGTTATAAGAAATAAAATATATGTAATTATTCGTGTTACAATTATTTTAGTACGATGTTATTGTATTACAATCGGTGTTATACCACTGTGCTATTGCTTTGGGTTTTTTTTTTTACTTTAATAATTATGGTAAGACACTAAAATCTAATTTGTACTTGAATACAAAATAATATGAAGTTTCCTTAAATGTATCTTTATGCTATACCTTCGACGTTCATTCTAACTTTTATTTGGTAGCAAATCATAAATTTCTTATAGATCCTTTATATAATACAAATAAGATGTATCTTAAAAAAAATTTTTGTAATAGTAACCCTTTCCCTTCTACCAATTTCTTTACTCTCCATATTATCCAAGGATAAAATACAACTTCAAGTTCCACATACACAATTTAAAATTGCACCAGAAAATATTCTTCCAGTTATTCATAACGTTTCTCCGAACAGCTCAACAATCAGGTTGCCCGAAGATGGATGAGTGTTTTCGAAAAATATTCACGAGCATTTGACCCCCCGATCTTTCCCATGCTAGCACATCGTCCAAAAACGCGACTCGATAATGCTTGTGGACCGGTTCTGGTGAAAACCTACCACCCTCCCCAGGTCGGCACCAGGCTGGAAACATCAATGGGGGTAAGGAGGGTTGCGTTCGTGCAATATGCCTCGTGCCAATATTATCGGTCGCCTCCCTCTCACAGCGAACCTTAACGACCGTGCACGATGATGCACTAGTCCCACGCTCGTGAGGTCACGTGCCACTTCCAGGGACCTGCATGGTGCACCAGTCCGTGTGATTTCACGAAAAACCGTCTCCACCGGCTCCAGCATCCCCCTGTGCACCACCAGCCACCCCTTCGTTCGGCGAGATTTATTGCACCCCTATTTGCGACCGGTCGCAATACCTCTTTGTTCGGACTGATGACATAATAGAACAGCGCCGTTTAGCTCTTTCAGTTAGTCGCCATTACGCGCGTTTGTTTCTCTGACTGACGAAAACAGTTTCCGTTCGGGGATCTGGGAACCGGTGGTTGCTAGTTGGGACCAGTGGGAAGACTCAGCGAAGCTTGATATGTAGATTTACGTATATATAATTTTCATTGGGACTATCGTAACGGATACAAATGATATATTGCAAGGCACCTTATTTATTTCAATACTTATGCATTTTCTTAATTGGGCTTAGTTACGTTAAATTCGAGTGACTATAAAAATTTAACACAGACGCAAGCATAAGAAACTGCAACGTTCCTGTGTTTAATGTGGAAATATAAAAATTTCTGTGATAATAAAAATTTAATTTAGAAATGATACGTGAGAAATTTCAGCACCCCCGTGTTTAACGTAGAAATGCAAAAGTTTTCGTGACTATAAAAATGTAATTTAGAAAATTTAGAAAATGTAATTAATTTAGATACGTGAGAAACTTCAGCATCCCCGTGTTTAACGTAGAAATGCAAAAGTTTTCGTGACTATAAAAATGTAATTTAGAAAATTTAAAAAATGTAATTAATTTAGATACGTGAGAAACTTCAGCAAACCCGTGTTCAACGTAGAAATGCAAAAGTTTTCGTGACTATAAAAACATAACTTAGAAATAACACATTGAGTTTGATTCTTATTGAAACCAACGTGAACGATCACATTCTTTCGTTTGCCATTTACACAACACCGCGTAATACTTTAGCAAATCTGATCGTTTCACTTCGATCCCAACCTTCTGCACTAATCATCTGGATAACACCTGACGATGGACGTTCAATGAATCGAACGCGTTTCTCCAGAAAACCAGCGAGAAATCGCTTGGAATCTGTTCCTCTTAAAAACCGTGGCCCTTTCAACGTAACGCGATCGCGCAACAATTTATAACCGAGAGTGGCACTCGCGTGGTACAAAAGGTATGCAAGAAAACGTTTATTAAGCAGCCCAGTGGGTGGCTACCGGGAAAGGCCCGTCGCATCAAAGGAATTGAATGAAACGACCTCACCAATATCGACTTCCGGCGTGCGATCGCGAGCGGTACGTGCGAGAGCGCTGCAAAGTGAATCGCAGTTAATCTATCAGCCACCCCGCGGCCCAGACGGGTCGGAGGGAAACGGCGGAGGGGCGGGGGTGAGGAACAGAACAACCAGCTTCCGATTGGCACGAGTGGTTGACTCTCTTCTTCTTCCCTTTCGCCCCTCGAGCTCTTTCTCACGCCCTTAGGGCGAACAGAGAAGACGAACTCGCGCGGATTCGTACGGAGAGGCACGCCGTGATCTGATTCACCGGCGGATGTGCGTCATAGAGGATTTCTAGACGATTGAACTAAGTGCCCGTTCCACGGCGAACAGCCTCGCCCTTTTCCTACGAGAATTTATCCCGTGCCATTTACCAGACACCGGCTCGATATCTCTGCCAGGGAAATCGGTTCGCTCGTGAACGAATCAATTTGAATTGTTGTGCAGCTCGTTTCAATCACGGCGCATGTATCCGTTGGGTCAGAATAATTTTGCGTTTTGAACAGTCTTTTTTTTGAACAGGCTTGGTGATTTTTAGGATGACGGATTCGGAAAATGGTCAAAGGTTTTGAGTTTGTTTGTTGTATTCTTAATGGTTTTCAATGGAGGGTAGTTTGGTCACTTGAACTTCATTTATCACAGTTAAAAAAATACATTGTCCATTATTTGCGGTTGTCCAATAAATTTAGAGAGATTCTAATCTTTTAGGAAAGAATCTATAAATTTAAAAGAAGCGAAATTTAAAAAGAATTCTACCTAACCTGAATCTAACCAGAATCTAATTCGAATTAAACCTAGAACCTAACCAGAACCAAACTAGAACCTAACTCAAGCCTTTTTTTTTCGCGTGGAGGAAATTTTCCAAAGATACCCAGCTACCCTGAGGAGGGTAGCTAGGTTATGTGGGATTTTTACCCACTAAAACCTCCACAGTGGCCATCTACCGTGATTGGGGAAGCACCGGGAACTCTATGAGAACGCGTCCAATACTTCCCGCGATCTAACCCAAGCCTAACTTTACATTAATCTAACCTTAACTCGATCCTAACTCTATCCTGAACCGAACCTAATTCGACCCTAACTCGACTCTACGCCATTTCTTCTTATTAGATTTTCAATAAATCTATACAGCTTTATACGAACCACCCTTCAATTATTTCCCTCCAGACCCCAAGTCATCTTTATCCCACCCAATCCCACCATATAATTCAGCTTCACCTGGACTAGAATTTCACCGATTTCCTCACCAATTGGTCCCACCGCGACTATCAAGCTCCAACGCTCATCTGTCCACAACCCGGACCATCGAAACGTCGGATATCGGATGTCAAATTGCCCCATCCCGTGTCGCGGGAACTTCAATTAGACCGCGCTTTTTGTCGAACGAAGAACCGTCGGTCGTTATCGTGGGCTGCAGCAGCCGGGAAATTAAAAGAACGTCCCCCAAGGGCCCGGTTTGGATTCGATTTCAGGGGCAGTTTGCAGAGAGGCCGGTGTCGCTTGGCATATGCGACCAGTCACCACCGTCGTGAGCCCGCCTTAAAAGCAATAATGAGCGAGCGTGGTCGCGTGTGGGAAAGGTATACACCGAGTTCCCGTGGGGCACGCACACGGCCACGGTTTGACCGACTGTCAAACTTTATTAGCTGCCTATGGGATAGCTCGTGTTACGGGGGAGAGATCACGCGTTGTCTTCCTCAAACAGCTCCAGGCGGAACGACGAGGGATCGTGGCGTTTTCGAAGGAGATGAGTCAAGGGAACCTGTTCCATGCAACCCCTTGCTCCCGGGGGAATCGAGACTCTAATTTCATGTCGAATCCTTCGTGTACAGGACCGGTATTCGGGCGCGTTTCATCAACGGATGCGAATGCACGGACGGAAGTCGGGAAACTGGTCGAAGCTGGAAAACCTGTTTGAAATTGTGGATTGACTTCGACGGCGGTACGAACTGCGGTAATTCGTTGACACGGAGAGAATCTTTTCGTACTTTGATGGTTAGGGGAGGGTCTTTAATGTGGGTTTGATTGATCTACTTTTTCGTAGAAGATTCAAGTGTACGATAGGAGGTATAATACAGAGAATTTGTATAATATAGGGAAATATTAGATTGCTGCATAAATTCGGTTCTTTAATTTCAAACGTATTAATTAAGTGTTTAATTATTGTATAAACACGTAGTTAATAAGTTTTATGAAAAGAACTTTTTGCAGGATACACAGAAGTGAACAGGACTTCTGCAGTAGCCTAATATATGAAACATGCAATATATGCAATATAAAATATAGGTCACAGTATTTAGAGGATGAAACAAGCCTTTATTTGTGTTCTATACCTTTAATCGTGCTTATAATTAAACACATCATAAATTAGTGATTTATACACGTTTTGTTACTGAAATAAACACACCAGAAGTATCAATTTTAAAGCTCTCAAGAAGAATTTAATATTAATCACTAGGTTTTTAGTTATTATAGTATATTTTATATATCCATCTCGAACACATCAACCGCCCATAAAAACAGGCTTAATACGTTTGCAATTTCCTTACAGCCGACTTTCTTTCGCTTGAACCTGAAACCAGCAAGGGGCAACAGAGATCTGTTCGCATAAATCTCTCTGAATCACACGATCGTCGCTGCAGGAGGATGATGCTCGCAAAAATGGCCGGATGCGCCACGTAGATGCACGTGCAGCAGGGTCGCGTGTCTACGACGGCGGATGTACGGATCGTTTCCGTGATTTTCCTCCATGCCAGCCACGTTTCGCCATGATAAGGCCGAACAATGCGGCCGAAATATGGTTCTCAGAGGGATCCACCATTTTGCTACTTTGATTCGCCTCGATTCTCTTTCCTCGCTGCGTTCACGTGATGCGCGGTCAGGATTGAATTATAGCGAATCCAGCCACTTCCCGCCACGTGCCGACGTGCACGTGGTTGCTGCTGACCTACGGCCTATCAGCAAACAATGGGATGAAGATAAGGAGCACCCCGTTGCCGAATCGAGGAAGCTGAACGAAAGGAGACGCGTGCAGCACCCCAAACGCCACGTACGTACTTCGTTTTCCACGCTTGTGCTCTGCAGATTATTTATTCGATTGTGCAGAGCAACGTTTTCGTCTCAAAAATGGACCAGAATAACGCTTTTCTCTCAGAAATGGTCCTACTAATTTTTGACAATTTCTAAAAATATTTGTATGTCTTTAAACTTCTTTACCATTTTCTCTTACATTGCTGTACCTTTCCTCGTTAAGCTTCTCTGTAAAATTTCTGTAAAATTTCTTTGGTATCCTCTTTAAAATTTGTATACCTTTTAAACTTGTTTACCATTTTCTCTTATATTGCTGTATTTTTTCTCATTAAACTTTTCTGTAAAATTTCTTTGGTATCTTCTTTAACATTTTTATACCTTTTAAATTTCTTTACCATTTTCTCTTATATTGTTGTACCTTTCCTCGTTAAACTTCTCTGTAAAATTTCTTTGGTATCCTCTTTAATATTTTTATACCTTTTACAGAACTTCCTTTTAACAATTCTTACGGTTACATCTCCTTTACCTATTGATTTCCTACCCTTAGTAAAAACTGTTTGAAACCACCATCTAGGTACCTGCTTCATGAGTCATCTAAGGCCTCGAAATTACTAACAACTAACTTCCAGCAACCAGGAGTTACCTTTCAATTAGAGATAACCAGGCCAACTATGCCTCCTCGTTACCACACTTTTTCCAATCCCAATTACCCAGCACCCCCCGCCATAAAGAAAAAAGAAACCATCGTGAATCGTTCACACGCAACATCACGAAGCAATTCTCTCTCTTTTTCTTTCATTCTCTTCAACGCAGTCCACGTCACAATTACATAATTCGATGCACCCCTAGAGGATCGAGGACCTGTGGCACACGCGACCCCATGCTCGCACGCGTACCCATGGGAACCGGTAATGAGATGGTGGTCACGGTTTCCCAGCCTGCGAAGGTGGACTCACGGGGGATGCGCCCGATGATGGTGCCGGTGGGTGATTGCTCTTTAGCATGGGGATGATACGGGCCCACCAGACCCCCCATGGGCATTGTCAACAGCGGCAATATGCTGGCCGCTCTATGGAGAGACGATTTATGCGAACGGACCTGTGGGAACCGAAGTGTCCCGAAGGGTCTGCGATCCTTGACGCGAATCGAATTGACACGTGTTTTTATTAAGTGGCACCACGAGTGGGAAAACGGAACTTCGTGCCGGAGTCTGCGAATCGGAGTGGACCGTTGTTTGGGGCCGGTTGTAAACAGATTTTGGATCGTGTGTAAGGCTGTGTGAGACAGTTCTGCAGATTTCGAGTGGGTATAGTTCATTCTTGAAGCTTGTTTCTGGTGCTTTGGAAGCTTTTGTCTTTGGGGGACCATTTGACTGATGGTGAACATGGCATATGGGACGTAAGCTATTTGCTAGACATCAGCAGTATATTGTTAGGTTGAACGCTTTAGATTTGCATACCTTTTTTTTTTGTACATGAGAAGACGATAGTTTAATAAATAGAAAATAAGATTCTCAACGGAGAAATCACGGTAATCAGGTATGTTTATGGCGATTTATCAAAGGGTTAATATTGAACGCTTTATATTTGCATACCTTTTTTGGTGGATGAGGAGATGATAGTTTAATAAATAGAAAATAGGATTCTCAACGGAGAAATCACGGTAATCAGGTATGTTTGTGGCGATTTATCAAAGGGTTAATAGTCTACTATTATTTACTTCGTGTTCAAAGTTTCGAAACTTTGAATTTCAGGGGAAAAAGGGATCGAAAAAGCTAAGAAGTGTTTTTGTTTTATCTTAAATCGTTGCGAAATAATAATCTTCTCTTTTAAAGGTTCAATTCTTTTTTTCAACCACCCTTTCACCTAAACTAATGAGAATCGGTAAGTAATTGGTCGTTATCGGGTACATCTTCGCATTATTACATTTCGCTGCAGCGCATAAATCACTCGTTTCGTTCGTCATGAGTTAATCACAGTTCTCGCTGAATCTCCATGCAAGGAAATCCGCTGAGGAACGCTCGAGCCTTCCTCCACCCTCGATTTACGAACAAGAAGAGAAGGACGAAGAAAAAAGAAGAGAAGAAGGATCGAAGGAGGGACGAGGCACAGGCACTAAATAATCGAAATGCCCCGCGGTGCTCTTATTATGACTTCTCGAAAAGCGGTTCTGCCAGAACAGAATTCAATGAGCATAAATTAATTCAGCTCGTTAGTGGCTGTCCGGCAACGCTGCCGGTTTCTATGTGCGCGTTACCACCGTCGATGGACCTCTACGGAACGAATCAGGCTGTTGATGCACGTGTAAAGCCCCGTATACACTTGCGTTAGAATTCTTCTACGATAATTGAGATATCAGATGTGTCGATTCGCAAATGGAGATTTTCTTTCGATCGCGTGAAGAAATTGATTGTTAAATAAAAAATTCGTGGTTTTCCTATTATTACCGTTATTTTCTTATTACTGAAGCGTGAGAGGTATGATAATGATGGAAACTTAAAACTTTTTAATCCTAGATTTACGGGCATTTCTTGTACATCTATCTGTAATAGAAATTGTTAAGAATAATAGTAATTATTTTTGCAAATTTTGCTCGTGAACTTCGAAACCCGTCAAATTGACCCATAATCTCATAAATCTAGGGTCCCATAAATCTAGTGTTAATGTTCATTAAAAAAAAAAAGGAAATGAAAATTTGATAGAAACAAAATTCTAGTGTAATTAACAAGGGATATTTGAATTATTTTTGTGTTAGTTTGGTGACTATTTATCGTATGTAAATTTATTCACAGGATTGCAAGCGTGTACATGGTTTTATGGTGCAGAGTGAACGTGTTGGCCGAGGCGCCGCACAACACGATGGAAAAGGGTCAGCTGCTAACTGGGTCGCATTATCGGGTTAATTAGCCGGGATTACGTGTGTGTTACTATCGATCTTGAAGCGATCGCGGTTGCAACGTGTATCGATAAAGTCTGTGGGAGACAGCGTAGAATCGGTGGACATAGAATGCGACTGTGGCACTGGTGTGTCGATCAAGTGGAGTTAATTAGGAAGCTAAAAAGTTAAAGAAAGATCGTAACCCCTTGCGATCGAGAGGTGACTGCTGACAATCGAACGATAGCAATTTTGCAAATTTCCGGATGCAAATAAAATTAAAATGTTCAAAATTTCCAGCAGTCTTTATCTGAATTAGACAGAGCGTTCAGATAAGTAAATTCTGATTTCCCCAGTTTTAGTGTTTTTTACTTGCAGATTTCTGAAGGCAGAGAGTCGCCTTTCGAGTGCAAAGGGTTAATATTTCAAAATTACATAAACACCCCAAAATCTCCCCGCTGTGTGTGTCACAAACTCGATTGTGCGCCCACAGGAACTAGGTCATATCTCGGGATTAATTAGAGCCGGTTACGCGAACGATCTCATAACGATCGGCTAATGGAGTATCGATACTCGATCGAGAAATCTCCCGAGTGATACCATTAACCGGTGCTACGCGTTGTAAGACAACCGTGCAGCGCTACTGTCACCGGGTATATCTTCGGGGCGCTAATGAAGTCGTATTAATTAAAAACGTGGCCGCACGCTCGGGGGACACGTTGTTAAACGACGTCCTAACGACGACACACCGGCCGTGTCCCTCTTTCGATTCCACGAGATAAGATACGAAACCGAGGCGCGTTTTTTTTTTTGTTCGCGCGCGAGGATCAAATCGACGCGCGATCCCTTTAAGCGAAACCGTTACGGGGCCGCGTTGTACGCTACCTGATAATTTATAGTAACGATCTTGGGGATCTTTACGGTGCCGTAAATCAAATTAGACTGGGTTCGCCGGAAAACTCGAGAGATCAGGCTCGTTGCCCGAGTTAGATACGATCTGTGCTGCTTGTGTGCATTTAGTGCGTCGAACGAGGCTGAAAAAAGGATTTCGAGGGGTTTAAAGGCACAGGATTTCAGAAAATAAAGACTCATGTCGCACAGAAATTTTGTTGCAAAATATATTTTTAGCTGACACAAACGAATATAGATGGATCAACTACGGATGCGCATGCAGTTATTGCGATATTTCGAGGTGGGTCTAAAAACGTGCATTACCGTGCATCAAAAAGGTGGGACATTTTTAATCCTACCGTGCCCTAAAGTTAAAAGGTTAATGGAAGAAATGTTGCATATTTTAGAATAAGTGGAATAGGTTGTGTGCGAATAAATTAGAAATTGTGCGTTTTGTATTGCTTGGAAGTGTGTGATAGATATTCAGACTGAGGGTGTCATTGAAGTTTGTGGGAGAGTGAGAAACTTTTATATTTTTATTATTAAACTTTGTGAAAAATTAATTTGAATATCTTAATGAATAATAAAATTTACAATGCAGATATTTTTCAAAAAGTCATGACAATGGTTTCATTAAAGTTACCAAACGGTGCTTGGAAAGTAATTTTATTAATGAGGACGTAATTAATTTAATAAATTAAGCTTCATCTAAATGGTTTCTTCTTAATTTAACTTTTCCTTACTTCTTTATGCAAACGACCCTAAAACTACTGTACAAGGTTGTACGATACTTTCTGCTCTTCACCCTAAACGTTCTCACAATTTACCCAGAGTTTGATCCGCAGATCGCGTAAATCTCACAATCACATCAAGCATCGCAAACAGGAACTTCTCAGTCCTGCAATCGTGCAAGCTGATACGTTCTCGCCAACGTTGCTGTTCCTGACGTACCCGACGATATAATTTGCGTTCGAGAAGGCTTCGTACAGCTCGATCCTCGTTTGTCCTGTCATGTGTCACGTGGAGTCAACTGTCATCCGCAGCGCACGATAGTCACGTGTCCATTGTCGTGGCACGAGACCAGCCATACCCTTTTTCACAACTATTGTCTGCAAATCAGCGCCGATCGGCCGCCATGAGGCTGGCAAGAGACCTTCGATTGTCTCTGTTTGCTCGTGTACGCGCACTTCGTCCACGAGGCTTCCTTACATTACAAGAGCTGCTCTCGTTAGTTAGCGTAACTACACGTTTAAATGACCAGAAGTGCTATTATTCTTCGTAAGAGATGCTAATGATGCATATAATTAAAATCGTGCGTGTTTCAAGATGATATGAAAATTCGCAGCATAATCAAACAAGCTTCTTTAAAAACAGAAATCGTTTGCAAATTGATATTTTTAATCGATGAAAACTTTGTGACATTTTTCACAATGTATCATTATTAATTATTAAATAATTTATAGAACTTTATTTGTATTCATATTATACTTTATGCTGTACCGTTTATTCATATTTGTAACATTTATAGTGTACTCTCCCCTAGTATTTTTAATAAATATATTTTCACATTGCTCTCTTGAATGAATTCATCCTTCCAAGCTCCACATCCCTCTTTTCCATTTCTAAATTCTTTCGTCGCAAAAAGAATTCTGACATGCTTCTGCATAAATTTGTCTCAAGTACCGTACCACGAGTATGAACGCTATACAGCAGACTGCATTCGTCGTTAACCCGCATTCAATTATCCTACGAGCCAGGCGAACCTGCAGAGACAATGTGCTTGCTCCGTTCGTCTCGCATTGATTTCGAAACGCGGCTTAAAACCCGCTAAACACAGGCCTGTGGCCCGTAACCGAGCCGCGTAATTATATTGTTCTGAATTCAATAAAATTCGCGTTATTTATCGGAACGCGCCTCGTAATAAAATCTAATGACACGTTATCGCGCAAAAGATTCGTATCTATCCGTCGGCGCGTTATGAGCGCACTACCTGCGCGCAAATTGCTCCATCACCGCGACTTCCAGCCGCGGGAAAATTACACGTGCTTCGTTGAGCCGGGAAAAAATTGCACCTGGAAACGGGCGTGGACGGTACGGTTCGAACGTACGCGACGGGATCATCCGTCGAACGCGATGAAAAACGAGGTAAACTTGCTGTTCGTCTGTTTGTTAGAAGCCACGTTTAGGGGGGGGGACGAAACGTGGTTCAGGGGGGGCTAGCATATGCTGCTGGTCCATGGGGGAGCAAAGCGTGGGGACGATTCACAGAGGCTCACCTGTGGGAAACACGCAGTCGCCCAGATTGGTGGTACATTGTGGGAAAGGTCATCCAATCTCGCGATGTTTCGTTTTTAACCTTTCAAGTGCTACGGGCGCATATATGCGTCTGACAAAAGTTGCGAGTAGGAACTATGGACGCAAATATGCGTTTGTCAATTTTTGTTTCCTTCACCTTTAAAGTGAGATATTCTGATTACTCTTACAAAATGTGTCTTATCACATATCGGACGTCACAGTTAACCCTTTGCACTCGAGAGGTGACTGTTAGTCGTCTAATGATACTAACTTGAAACAGTAAAAAATTCAGAATATTCACTAACATTCGCCTATATTAAACTACATTTAGTTTAGTTAAATAGTATGCTAAAATTTACATGTATCACTACTTACCCTTTGAGTTTAACTAACAAATAAACTGATTGAAGTCTGAAAATTTGAGAACCTATCATTTGGTGACTAACAGTCACCTCTCGAGTGCAAAGGGTTAATTGTGATATCCGATGTGTGATTAGACACATTTTGTAAGAGTAATCAGAATATCTTATTTTAAAGGTGAGGAAAACAAAAATTTAGAAAAAAGAATTCTATTTTTGCACATATCACGGACCTTTTTATTGTCCGCGAACGTGTTAACACATTGTATGCCGGCCCCGCGAAAACGCGGGTTTGGAAGTCTGTTGCTTTAGCGCCGGGTTTGCGATAATACAACATTCTTTTGTTTGGCGATTTGTTTGTTTCTATTTTTCGTTATCGTTAAATTGCATATAATGAATATGCAAACCAATTTTAGTGTTTTACAATAATGTATAAAATTTTAAATATTTTCTTCACCTACAGTTTTAAATGCCTCAGATGCCACCGGCATACAATGTGTTAAGAAACGTTGATGCGGTCGATAACAAGGAGCACACCTGTTATGGCGATGACGAGAGTAGCCCTCGAGACGTGAAAAGTTTCTGCAGGAGCGATCGGAGTAGCCGTAATTACCTATCTACACGCTGGTTCTCGTACGCGTGATTTGCATAAGTAACGGCCGGGAGGGGGTGGTAAGAAATATGAAGAGACAGAGCGGCTCCTCGTGATGGATGTCATCGCGAAGAGAGACTTATAACGCGTTACCGTGTTCGCCGCCCTGTGATGAATCGCACCCACTCGTCTGATACTCGAGCTGCCCACTCCTGCTGCCACCTCTGTCCACAACTTTGTGCTACCCACTTGGCCAAGTTTACGGTTTCCCTGATTTTTTTCCTACTTTTGTCGCAGTGACGCCAGAGCTCGTGGTTGTGGAATCGCGGTTCTTGGGGGTGGAATCATCTTTTTAGTGATGGAATCCTTTGACGAATCGTTTCATCGAATTATGATTTGGCGATGAATAATCAATTAATTTATTCATTAATAATCCAACAATTAAGGCTGCAAATTTTCCAACGGATCTCTGAATTGTAGATTTTATTCTAAGAAAATTAATTTTAATTATCTTGTGCTGTTTTAGATTTTGTTACAGTTGTATCGAGGTGTTAAATGCTTAGATCTTAATTTTTCAAAATTTGCAAGGTTACTGGGTGATTATGTGCTTCTGTTGTGTCTATAATATGAATGTTGAGCTAGAGGATTTTTAAAGCGTTTCAATTATTCTAAACTTTTGTTAGAATTATCTTTAGTCCGTTCTCTTGAGAAACAATAAAGGATGACATCGTTAGGCGTTTAATTAATGGATCGTCGGGGACAATCTGTTATTTTTTCGTCCGTTGTCTCCTTCTAGAACGAGTCAGCTCCGGGACCGTTGAGTTATACGTCGCATCGTCCAGACGCACAAATCTCGAGTGGCTCGGAGACGTTCCGCTCGCCGGTCAGGTAATTTTAACCAACTAACTGGTAATTACCGTGAAATTAATCATTTCTGTGCCTCGTTACACGGGCCACTCGACGACGCCACTAAATCAAGCCTTGCTGCCTTGTATTTCCTCCCTCGGTTGCCTCTGCTTTCTTCAACAAACGCAGAAATTACGCAAGGAAGCGAAACTTATGCATTCTCGAATTCTTATTCAGTTTTAAATTAAAATGATCTTTTTACCGTGTCCTTTATAAAAAATACCTATGAAAAAATAATAAATACATAAGCTGAAAAGAACATATTGTTCCAAATAAACCAATATTTTAAAGTTCAAGAACTTGTCATAGGTAAATTTTAATAATGGCAAAATTACAAAGTACCATTTCTTTTTTCTTACAATTACTGATGTACCCTTGCTGTTAATTAAAACGATTAATAATGTAAAGAAACATCAAAAATTTATTTGCTACACCTTCGTCACTCTGAAGAATGTTATCACGGTGTGCAATCACTAGCCAGCGATAGAATTCCGATAAAAACGAACAATGGTCCAATAAACGTCAATAATTGTAAGATTAGAGGAATTTAGGAGCCGTCTCCGCTTCGAGAAAAATCGTAAGTCACCAAAATCGTTTCGCTGAATCAACGACCACCTTTAACGCGGCCTCGCGGAGACAGTAAAGTAAGATTTACCCACCGGCCGCTATCAAACGCTGACAAATATCGGCCATTCGAGAACAGCTTTGACCGTCATTTGCCTGGGCAAGACCGAAACGGAAGCTTTTCTGTCTCGCGGCGGTGTTCCCGGCGATGTACGAGCTGATAAATCAGCATAAACTCGCTTTCCACGCTCGCTGTCAGGCGTCTCGACGCGTTTCTCGGCCGACATCCAGCGTCGTGCTCGAGGTTAGCGGCGACGTTTATCGATAACGGGCGGGGACCAAGAGGCCGACGTTTACTGTGGGCCCTCACAATGGGCCTGCGACGATATACGAACACTAAGACGCGATATTATTGTCTATATCGCCGTTCACACGCAATAGTAAATTATCGGTTTGGCGGCGGATCGATGGTCAACGTGGCGCCAAGTCCTCGGGCCTACACGCGGCTGCGTAAACGCACAGGCGCCATTTTCTTGGCCCCTTTCAGACCTGATAACTCACAGAACACTGCGTTCACGCTTACAGGAGAATTGTTCGTGGCCTCAGAAAGAGAAACGTCGAGTTCTGGATATTATCTTTGATTATGGATTTTATTGGGTTGCGCATACGTTTTGTTGTTCGATACGTATAGTATGGGAAATTTTACTTTAACTTAATTAGTAGAACGGAGATGGGACTCAGATGCGAATAAAATAATAGCGAAGTGCTTAGAATATTAATAAATGTATATTTAAAATAGCTTAATGATAACAACTTAAACGACTTTACAACTTAACAACTTCAACGTTCTTTCAATTACTGAAGAGATCTTGTGAAAGTTATTAAAATTATGTGTATTGTAATAATGTTTCGCCTATGCTTCATTTTCTATAATTGCCTTTCTACTTATAAATCGACGGCGTTCGTTTTCTTTAACGTAAATCAATCAAGACGGATTTGCCAGAGGCGGAAAGCTTGGTGGATTAACACTGTTCCTACCGACACTTCACGTATACCTATTCCTACAACGACATTCCCACGTAAGACAGACTACAAATTTTTATCAAAAAATAAACAATGAAAAAAGAAGTGAATATTGAAAAATGTATTACACGTATATTTGAGAAAAAGTCTAAAGTTTGAAGGCGATTCAATTACGTTGCATCTATGAAATTTTAATCGAAATTTTAAGAACGGTCATTTCACCGGTTGTGGTAGGAATAGCGTTTAATAAAGAAGAAAAGAAGTATGCGAAACCAGGCAACAATGTATGCTGCATGGCGTGGGGGCCTCATGCGTGCCATTGGGACCGATAATCGATAGCCACGCGACGGATTTCGTCGAGCTTTCGCCATCGATAACGTCCTCTCCGGTTTCCCGCGTCTTCAGCATCGACGAAGCCAGCGGATGCAGGATGAAGAGGAGCGAAATGGAAATGCGAACGCGTGGAACGGAGATGGAGGAGGTTTTACGGGGTTCAGGGTCTTCCATCGACGGCCAGAGACCGCTCTTCTGACTGTAATAACTCGCTACACCCATCCAGATACTATCTCGACAAATAGCAATGCCTACCGATCGTCTACCGTCCCTCTCGCGTACACACAGGGAATCTCACATGCTTGGCAGTCACGTGTTGCTGCCTTATTCCTCTCTCATCGACATGTCGTGGATGTAACGTGTTCCCCGTTGCATGGCTTACGTAAAACCTGTGCGTCGATCGGTTTATGGACAGGAACTGTGCTTTGGTGTTGCTTTTTGTGGGAGAAAAGAGTTGTTCGGTTCGCTAATTTATTAGACGAGCGTTCACGACCTTCGAATTTCAATGCTGTTCCTGGGAATAGCATATTTAAGATTTTTTATTAATTCTCGTCGTTTTAGTATCTGTTAGAAATTCAATACAGGAATACTAAAAATTAACCATAAACCAGCTTTCTCTTAAGATACTTTCTCAAGAGCTTCTTCTAAGAATCCAAGTAACATTTGGCATTTCAGAAAGTTCGAAAACGTCGAGAAACAAAAGGAAGAAGGGGGTTGTAAGAATTTCGACCACTGTGTTTAGCTAGTTTCATGACAAACCTGTCAGAGTTGCCCTTCTTCGTGTTACAAAACAGTAATAATAAAGTATCAAAGTATTATTTCACAAATAAGAGTCTATTTCATTCAGCAACATAAAACCCCATTCTCAGTAGTATCAATGAAAATTTAATGTATGTGGAAAGCTTTTTTGAAACTTCCACAAAAAAATAGAATTCGTAAAGAACACCCTTTTCCTCAGCATCCGTCTCAAAGTTTCCCCTTAACCTCGATCCCCTCCAAACCAAGAACGCAGAACCTCTTGTGCAACCGGCATCCGCGATTAAAAACTGCTGCAATTTATCCGCGGAAAGCCCCTTAATTACCCAATTCCCGTCAAAGGAACGTTAACACCGTCAATCCCGACGGTCTTATCGCTAAATCATTCCCTGCTCTAATTCATCCGTCAGAGGAACGTTTCATTTAGCGGGGAAGCCGCCACTGAGCGCGGCGTTTCCGCGTGCGGGCAACGAGCACGATTTATTTCCATAGAATGGCGGAGTTCTCAGAGAGGCTGATTGGCGCGAAATCACGGCCGGCACAGAGCGCACACGTGGACATGGGAAGAAAATCGCATTGGGGGGGCCCGAGGGGGGGAGGGGAACCAGGCCGCGTATGGGGTTTTGTGCGGGCCGCCGATTACCGATACCGCGTAATTTATTGCTCCTTATTCGTGAAACGTGACGCCGGGCTCTCCGTCTCGTAAAGTGCTTCCAGTTCTGAGTCACGGGGCCCGGCTACGGATTTTTGTCCAATCGGGAATGTCGATAGCTCTGTGGCGCGCGCGGCCGCCGCGGCACCGTTCCAGCTCGAACAGGCTACGGCACACGGGCCTGGATACGTGTACGGACACGGATACATGCGCAGAATCTAACACGGCTGATCGTCAAAGATAAAGACACAATAACTTTCTAATATTCGCCTAGGAACGCTCTGATTCTGCGGCGATCTACCTTTGCGTTTGATCGGATGACGATGGAACTGGGTGAAAAATTGGTGAAAATTGCTTTACTGGGAGAGAAATAAGCTTTTAGGATTTTTTAATTACGTCGCGAGAAAGGGTAAAGTTGCGTTGAACTTAAAAGATTATGTCAACATTTAAAGAAATAAAAAAGCCATGCGTTATACCCTTTACTTAATCATTTTAATAAATTATTTCCTTTAAGTAAAAGTTTTAATAGTTTCTCTAGGTAATAAGATGTGTACTATGATTGTATACAAATTTTTATCAAGCCAAAAGTAATTTGAAGTTACTATTTTTCTAAGAGACGTTAATCTTTCTTCAGATTTTTTAATATCTTTTTCCTGATTTTATTTATCTATAATAAATTTGCAATAATTTTTTGCTTGCGAAGAAACTATCTAAAGAAAGTAACTAATACAGTGCACTAAAATTAGAAAAATTACTGTAAAGTGTATTGCTATCGCGCTCAATTTTAGTAGACACTTTACGCACGGACCGGCGACACCTTTCCTATGCAGGCGTTGAAGTCTCCAGCCGCTCGGGAGTCACCGCGCATCTTTTCACTCTCTCGTCGCGTTGATTTACATCCAACAGGATTCTAAGCTCTCATAATACACCTCCGCCTCGAATATCGTTAATTTCGCGGCGATGCAGCCCCATGCAGTATAAATAGAAGCATAGGCACGGACACGGTCGAGATCGAAGTGTAAAAAGTCCGTTAAAAATCCCGTACACGCTTCGAAAGGGGATACAGTGTCGGGTGTTGATCTAATTAAAATTACAGGCAGCCTATTAGCTCCGCGAGTCCCGGAGCAGCTTCGATACCGGTAACAACGCAACAGCGAACGCGTAGCCCAGCCGGCGGTTAACTTATGGTGGCGTGCAACAGAGAAACGCCAGGCAACCGGAGAGTCGGTCCGGCGGTGGCTAACGAAGCGGATTTAGTAATTGTTTTGTTGCGTATCGCCCGCAGTGCGGAGCCCTGCTCGACGCGCCATTACTGGTTCTACATTGTAAAACACTTCTCATTGATAGCACGAGCCTCTTTGAGCCTGCTTGCCTGCGTACCCGATGACGCTTCCTGCTGCCTTTTCCGCCGCGTTTTACAATTTTGCATACGTTAACGGCAATGTGTACCGTGTAAAATCTAACAGTGTATACACTGTTCGTTCAACGTAAGGCAGGTGACCACAATTTTTTGTGCTGCTTGTTTTGTATGCAAATTCGTTGCTAAGAAGGCGCTCCAATTTCTAGAATCTCTTTGAATCCAGTTAGCGATCTTCTTCCTTACAGTATATGTCGAAATTATGAGATGACGCTTCCTGCTACCTTTTCCGCCACGTTTTACAATTTTGCATACGTTAACGGCAATGTGTACCGTGTAAAATCTAACAGTGTATACACTGTCCGTTCAACGTGAGGCAGGTGACCACAATTTTTTGTGCTGCTTGTTTTGTATGCAAATTCGTTGCTAAGAAGGCACTCCAACTTCTAGAATCTCCTTGGATCGAGTTAGCGATCTTCTTCCTTACAGTATATGTCGAAATTATGAGATGATGCTTACTGCTACCTTTTCCGCCACGGTTTACAATTTTGCATACGTTAACGGCAATGTGTACCGTGTAAAATCTAACAGTGTATACACTGTCCGTTCAACGTAAGGCAGGTGACCACAATTTTTTGTGCTGCTTGTTTTGTATGCAAATTCGTTGCTAAGAAGACGCTCCAACTTCTAGAATCTCCTTGGATCGAGTTAGCGATCTTTTTCCTTACAGTATATGTCGAAATTATGTGTGTCGTGGTTGGAAAATTTTAATGTTTTTCCTTTAAACTGCTTAAAACACTCTTTTGTAAATAAGAATTCATTCTAAGTGTCGGATAAAACATTGTACTTTATGAGACATTCGATAATTCACGAAATAGGAATTTAGAAACATAAAACGCTGTGAACGTTAGCATGTGGAAACGACGGTTATCAATCTTACACGTTATTTGATAAAGATGTAGAAATTCAATTTTATGCCTTGCTTGGGTAATGCAAGGGTCACTAAAGCAGCTTTGGGCGAGGTATTTAGTATTCTGAATTGTATTTCTCTGTTGTTATATTCCGCGAATAAGTTAGATGTATTGATTGATTGGTATCCAGGTCACGAGAACCATTTAGCTGTCTTTAAGGTGCTGCGTTTTCTATGGTGAATTGCGGCGCGTGCAGGTACTCTCGCGTCTTCGATTTCGTTCGACCATGCCTGCCTCGACGTTTATAGGTGCAAGAGCGTTTAATATGGGTACCCGCACGGTTATGAGACCCTTCCGTTCGTGGAGCCAGTCGATCTTTGGATTTATCGTGCTATTAATTGAACCACTCTATTCGCTGAAACCGTTTGCCATAGCGTTAGGTGTTCGAACGGAGATCGAACATTAAGATCGTCAGTTTATCGAGACTGTTAATTTGCCAATCGTTCATTAAGGAAGGTGTTTCCAGAAACCTGTACCCGGAACGATTTTGAATAAACGAAATTTTATGATATCGGGAAAAGAAACACGATGTAATTATCCTGGATTTCAGTGAAACTTCAACGAAAGTGGTCGTATAAATAAATTATGGTTTTATGATAGAGATATACCACAGAACACAAGGTAATCGCACACATACAATTCTCAAGAAAATCACAAAAAATACCGTGAATCGTAAGGATATTAATAAGTATTCTAATTCAGAAAACTATAAAAAAAACTACATAAATACACCATGTATTTTAAAAAATCACTAAAAATCCAAAGAAACACTTTTTAACCCCTCCAGCAACAATACTTATAATAAAAAGACCATTTATCCACTACTTAAATTTCTTTTTCCTTTTAAACACCATTAACCTAAAGCTTGATTAGAACAAGGTAATGTTCATTACGAAACCGCAGATAAATTAGCGATTTAATTAGCGAGTCGCCATGGCCCGATAAGATCTGCCCCCGCGCTCTAATCACGGGTAGTTTAAGCAGTCGTTAATTTCCTCGTTAATTTCTTTTTATCGTCGCAGGACCTAATAATCCGTCGGGCATTGGTCGGCCAGTTTCCCCGCCGCGAAGAAATCGAAGAACGAAATCGATTCAGCCGGGCACCGGGGCCGCAGATCGCGTCTAATCGATCTCGAGCAAGATTGATTTCAGTTCTAACGCCTAGGCAGCGGCCCATTCCTCCAAAGGGGTAATAAGCCTCCGACTCATTGGACGGTAATTAAATATGGCCGTCGTATCCCAGAAAATGAGCCGGCCGATAACCTACGAAGATCTCGGATAAGAATCGGCATGGACCACGTTCCCCCTCACGATCTTGACCGGTGAAACGCCCGTATCACCGTAGATAATTGGCGGCCGATAATTACAGGTGTCAATGAAGTTCGTTCTTTTTTCCGAGGCCGCTAGGAAATGGATCCAGTTGCCTCGTTGTCGCGAATGTTTAATTCAACCGGTCGGCCGCGAGGAAAAATGGTAATATCGATTTTGTTGCACGCGATACCGATATCGATGTAATGGCGTTCCTCGATGCATTCGAGTAGCATTTCGAAAACAGACGATCGCGAGCGGGGCGTGGTGTTCGCGGTTAATTGCTCGCGGAAAAGCTGGGATTAACGGGCAGCAACGATTGCATCGGAATGAGTTTGATTGGACGTGGGCACGGTGGATCGGGAATCAGAGCGTTGGAGAAAACGATCGTTTAAAAAGCGATAAGAGGCGAGAGGAAAAAAATGGAAAAACGTATCGGTCGCCGGGTGATTAAAGAGTAGCGGCCGTAGTGACATTTAATGGGAGAGAACGAGCGAAAGAGGAAACGCGGTTATTAGCGTTTTACGATCGTCGCCGTTGTGCTAATACCTGCGCGCGTGTACACAAGAAACACCCTGCCCGCGAATATTTTACGGACAGGCAGGGAAAATTGCGATATTTATCGCCGAGTATCTCGTAAATCGTTCAGCGTTGAACGCGTGTCAGGCATGAATCAAATATTTCTCAATTCTGTACGCACCTACAATGCTTCGTCGTTGCTCGATGCGTAATCGCCGTATATTCAATTAGAAACTTTTCTATGAATGGCGGTTTCGCGTTCGATTCCCGAGCAAGATGTCAATCTTTTTTCCTCCCCGTTTCCCCGTTCGTGCGGAGCAATAATAATCGTTGCTCGAGCACGTGGCAGCTTCGAGATTAACACGTCCTAAGCTGTGTTCACGGGAGTGGCAGCTTTTTTTTTCTTCGCGCGATCAATGCCGGCCGACCGACCACGTAATTGGAATGTAATCGATGTAATTACCGAACGCAAACGATCGATCGGCCGATCCCGAACAAGGGGGCCGGAGAAACGCGTGTCAAGTGGCCTGCGCCCCATGATTTATCGATCGACCGATATTCGTGAGAGGAAAGGATGCGTTTCAGCTTGCCAACGGGCTACTTTATGTAATCGAACGAGAAGAAATCGAGTTCATGGAGTCGTGTTTTAAAAATAATGGGATCATTAGGTAACCCTTTCTCGGAACTTAGTTCAAGTATTATGGAAAATGTAATACTTGAAAGTTTAAAAGAATAGGTTACGTAGAGAGGGGAGAAAATGATGATTCTTGGGGTAGACATAGTTTTGCTTTAGAATATTTTGAGAATTAAATAGGTTTGTTGGGATGTTGTTAAATGGGAAAATTGAAATTTAAGGGTACCTTAAAAGTGATAATCTTTAATTAAGCGTCTCACATTTAAATAATTTGAATGTTTGGAATTATTACTACTTTTTCCTGAAACCTAAGTTTAATGTGTGATAAACTCTTCGAAGAGATTTTCAGTTTCACAATAGTCATCTCCAACGATCGGATACTTCAGAATCACCCGCATGCTGATCAGAATTCACGTCAGCTTAATCGATCGCGTCAGGAACGCGATCTAATCCACTTAAGGCCAATTCACCGGCGATCTGGCAGGCGTGACGAGGAAACAAGTGACAACAAACTGGCCGATCGTCCTCGTTATCGTCGGCGCAGCCGGTCGTCCTCGGGGATCAGGCTCTCCTCGAGCTATGCTTTTCGCCCGCGCGCCTATATTTAGAAATCACCGCACCAGAATATCACAGGAATCTAATAAATTCTGTGGAAAGACGTTAATGGAACTTCGTTCGATCTTGTACACGAGTATACACCTCCGCTCTAAGAATATTCCTATTTCTACTGGCACTATTTCATATGATTACCTTATGGGCAAATTTCGCGGCTAAAATTTAATTTCTTCCCATCTTTTAACCCTTTGAGTGCTATGACCGCATATATACGTCTGACGAAAACTATTCGAGAGAACTATGAGCGCATATATGCGTCACTGACCAAAATTACTTGCGTGGATTATGGACGCGTATATGCGGCTTTGACGAAAGCTATTCGAGTGAACTATGAGCGCATATATGCGTCTCTGACGAAAGTTTTGATTATTGGACGCGTATAGACGTTTGTCAATTTTTCCAATCCCCCATTTAGAGCAACACAATTGCTAATAGAGCACCGTTCAAGCGGAACACTTCGACCAGGAGTATTTAGTACTCAAAGGGTTAATCACCACCCAATATCCTACTAAGTGTCCTAAAACTTTCTAACGGAAATGCACATCAGAGATACAAATCACTTCACTCCATCCGCTGAAAAGCAACAGCTGCAACAGAGTGACATGCCCAACAAGGGAAGGAAACAAAAAGAAGAGGATAAGAAGCGGCAAAAAAAGAAGAGGAGACAAACGAAAGAATCGTCTGCCCCAACCAGACGGAGGACACCTAGCCGTGCAGCCATTGCGGAGCACGGTGAAAACCTGAAGATGGAAACCTGGATATCGAGCGGCAGTGAAAGGGAGACGAAGCGATCGCGAGGGGGGAAGGAGGGCCTGGAAGAACACAGGGCCGGCTATCTCGCGGGGGAGTAGTCGAGTAGTGCTTACTCAAAGAGCAAGTCAACAGCAGCAGCTCGTTGCTAACTTATGGGGACCAGCAGATCCCCAGACCGACTACTAATGGGACTAGTACTACCAGTATAAACTCACCACCGAGGGAGAGACAGACGGACGGCAGAGCAGGAAGAAACTCGTGCTGTATCCTTTCCTCCTCTTATTTTCCCTCCCCCGGCTCGCCCTTCTCTCCCTGTCGAGGAGATCACCGTGTCCCGCTTCCGCTTCGGCCAGGCTTTCCAGGGGCTCCTCGTCGCGCTCCCATCCACGCTTCTACCTGCGCGTCTACCTGCTATTTTAATAAATACGCGCAACGACGCGGCGCAACGCTCTGCGGCCACTTTTAGAAACGTAACAAATGGTTACACGTCAGGCACAAGGTACTTAAGAAAGGCCCGAGCTGCCGCACTAAATCATAGAAATCGTACGGTATAAATTACGCGCTCGCGCGGGTATTGTGGGCTCGCGAGCGGACTCGCGCGGGCACCGCCACCAGGGGAAGCCCCGGAAAGCTTCGCGCTCCGATAATCCCGGGACAAGAAGGCGAGGCTGAGACGGGGGATACGTTCATGGATTAAAGCTTGGAAAGTGAGGAGTTTAAGTTGGTGTTTGAAACAACCCCTAGAATTTTTACTGTAATCAATCGCACAACACTGTGTTTTTGTTTAATGAGAAAAACGGGGGAGGTTTAAGGTAGTCACTGTGTACTCTTTAAGGAGAAAAACTGAGAAGTTTAAGTTGGTGTTTGAAACAACTCCTAGAGTTTTTAATCAAGTCAATCGTACAACATTTCACAGTCACTGTGTTTTTATTTAATGAGAAAAACAGAGAAGTTTAAGGTAGTCACTGTGTACTCTTTAAGGAGAAAAACTGAGAAGTTTCAGTTGGTGTTTGAAACAACCCCTAGAATTTTTACTGTAATCAATCGCACAACATTTCGCAGCCACTGTGTATCCTTTAAGGGGAAAGGATTTGGAATCGTTTTCTTCGAAAAGTATCCACTATGCATGACTTACAATTAGAAATGACACATAACTAAATTTTAAGTTCAAAGTAAAAAAATTACAAGTAATTAAGCATTGAGGGGAAAATGCGAGTGCAAGGCAGAAAAAGTATGACTGTGAAAGAAGTAAGAACGTCGAAGTTGCTAAGTACTATTAAACTATTTTAAGTATACAAATATAAATATGATATCTAAGAACTTGATATTGATGGATAGCTCTGAGCCCTATCATCTCACTCTACTAAACAAAAGTGAGAATTTTCCTATAGCACCTATGAAGGATATTTTTATGTTCTACAGAATGGAACGACAGTTTCCTAAGACACCCTTTCCACAGATGGCCACCTGATCTTTTCCGGCGGAACTCACTGGCGGCCATACGGTTTCCTGTCGCGCAGGATTGCGTGTGCACGGAGCGCGCGTGCCTCGGGCGCGGGTGTGCCCTCTCGGCGCGTTAACGCTCACGCAGGCTTGCTCGCGTGTGCGTGCCGCTCGCTCGTGCCCGCTCTGGTCACCCACACGAAACGCCAGGGAATCGTGGCGTATTGCCACGTATCGTCGAGATACCGTGGCCGTGGTGCTATAACAATTTCAGTCCTGCACACTGCCTCTGGTATTTTAAGCCAGTGATCTCCAAACTTTTTTGACCGCCTATGACCACCTTATGACGAAAATATCTACGTGAAGTTTTAGCTGTATACGATGAAATCTTTATCTTTGTTCGAGTGAATGGTGAATTTAGAAATATCTAGAGGACAAAGATTTTTGGATAATATTTAAATGGTGTTACAATTCTGCTACACTTTAAGTGTTGCAAACACCAGTTCGTCGGCCTATGACCACCTTATGACGAAAATATTTACGTAAAGTTTTAGCTGTATACGATGAAATCTTTGTTAGAGTGAATGATGAATTCAGAAATACCTGGAGGACAAAGGTTTTTGGATAATATTTAAATGGTGTTACAATTCTGCTACACTTTAAGTGTTGCAAACACTAGTTCGTCGGCCTATGACCACCTTATGACGAAAATATTGAAGTTATGAAGTGAAGTTTTAGCTGTATACAATGAAATCTTTGTTCGAGTGAATGATGAATTCATAAATATCTGGAGAACAAAGGTTTTTGGATAATATTTAAATGGTGTTACAATTCTGCTACACTTTAAGTGTTGCAAACACCGATTCGTCGGCCTATGACCACCTTATGACGAAAATATTGAAGTTTTGAAGTGAAGTTTCAGCTGTATACGATGAAATCTTTGTTCGAGTGGATGATGAATTCAGAAATACCTGGAGGACAAAGGTTTTTGGATAATATTTAAATGGTGTTACAATTCTGCTACAGTTTAAGTGTTGCAAACACCAGTTCGTCGACCGAGGTCGCCAGGATCAGCTCGCCTTGAACGTGTTTCTTCGTGAAAGCGACAATTAAGCAACTCTAAAGAAATCCATGTAACCCTAAGATTTTCCAAACTTATGCATTCAAAAAATTTACAAAAAGTTTCGCAGTTTGTTCTCGTCAAGTAACGAGCTAAAATAAATCTATCTTTTTAGCTAATAAGCGTTCACGATTGTTAACGTTTTGATTACAAGTACCACGACTGGAAATGCGCGACAACAATTTATACAATCCGAAAGTCTCGATATCAGGATAGTGTGCGGCAGGTTCATATACCACCTTCGAACACGGTCTCTATCAGATCTCGTGTTAAACGATCGACACGTTGTTCGTTTTCGCTGGTCCTTGAAATCGATCTTTCTCCTTTCCCGCATTTCTCTCGGTTTCCGTCTCAATTATTCGCGCTAAGATCGCTCGAGAGGGGGACAAGCGTGAAATGGAAAATGAACTCGTCACATGGGTCTCATTAGATCCGCGAGAGAAAGTCGCGAGCGTAAACGAATGTTTGCTTATTGCTCGCTATACAGAGCAGGGCCAAACAGATACACTTTCTAAACCATGGTACACGGTCGTTTTAAATCTGGACGAACTCTGGTGTCCATCATCTCTCGCACAAACTTATTCGACAGCCTGTTATTATCGTCGTTACAGATTGATTTAGGATAATTTATGGCGATTGTGAAAACGTGAAATCGATAGCGCGTAAGTGCTCCACATATTCGGGGCACCGAGCATTCCTTAAAATCCCTTTCTCTTTTCTATCGGCAATTTTATTGCTCTTTTTTTTTATCGATTATAACGATGGACACGCGCGCAGAAGCCTTGTGTTCCTTGAATCGCAAGAAAATTTAGTGTTAATTTCAGAGCAGGGATATTTTTGTAGTTTCTAAGAAATTATTAACACTAGGTTTATGGTGCCCGCCAATTTGATGGGTTTTGGATTTTATAAGCAAAATTTGCAAAAATAATTATTATTATGACCGACAACTTTTGGTGACTTTTATTGATGGAGCCATACAAATATATTCAAATCTATCTCTCTCTGAGTTATGCAGTTTCAAATGCTATTTGATATATTCATCTATTCCTTAATACATGTATATTAGAAATAGATATACAGGAAATGTTTATAAATCTAGTGTTAAACAGAAACCCTCCTTTTTACACTTTAATTTAATTATACTTTAAACATAACTATTGTTACAATTTTAACTCAATTATCGTATAACTACAATTTCAATTACTCAATATATTATAATAAAAATCCCTGCTAAAAATTAATAATACATTTCCATTAATCATAATCAATGGACAATAATAAATGTGGTGTCTTACTAACCTAAAATAAAATTCCACATCTCTCAAACCACTGTATACCTGTTTTCCCACAAAAGTTCATACGTTAACAAAATTGTTTCCCTTCAGAATCAATTATTACATGGTTAAAACAAAAAGTTGACGAGCATTGTTTCTAATTCCCCGTACCGGTAGTCCCACTTAACCCTTTGATTCCGCGTTTTCCTCGATCGATCGTCCAGAAGGAAGGCGCAGGCAGCAGAACATCAGGAGGAAGTCGTTCGCAGGCAGGCCCATAGATTTAATCGCGGGGCGTTATTCGTTTCTCTGGAGGAGCCATCGTGCCGGATGTCGAGCCACGGACATAGATCGCACATACTTACGTCCGATCGTCGATATCCGCTCGTCTTTCAACATCCAACGCGTGCGATTGACCAGGGAACGAATGTCGCCGTCAGACGTCTTTCTATCAATCTTCAGCAGAGATGGGATCGAGTTCGATATATGTACTCGCGAAGCCCTGTCAAATCCAATACAATAGTTTCTCCACATGAGATTTGAATACTACTCGTAATAGGTGCTAGGATTTTTCTGAATTATTTCAGTTATATACTTTGCTTTTGAACTTTAGAACGGGTTATTTGTAAGCTTGGAGGATGTACCGTAATGGAAAAAAAAATATTTCAGTTACATACTTTGGTTTTTAATTTTAGAGTGGGCTATCTGTAAGCTTTGAGAATGTATCGAAATGGAAAAAAAAATATTTCGATTATATACTTTAATTTTTAATTTTAGAGTGGGTTATCTGTAAGCTTTGAGGATCTACCAAAATGGAAAAAAGATATTTCGATTATATACTTTAGTTTTTAACTTCTGAGCGGGTTATCTGTAAAGTTTGTGGATGTACAAAAATGGGAAAAAAATATTTCAGTTACATACTTTGGTTTTTAATTTTAGAGTGGGCTATCTACAAGGTTTGAGGATGTACTATGATGGAAGAAAAAATACTTCAGTTACATACTTTGATTTTTAATTTTAGAGTGGGTTATCTGTAAGCTTTGAGGATCTACCAAAATGGAAAAAAGATATTTCGATTATATACTTTAGTTTTTAACTTCTGAGCGGGTTATCTGTAAGGTTTGAGGATGCACAAAAATGGGAAAAAGATAATTCGATTATATACTTTAGTTTTGAATTTTAGAGTAGGTTATCTATAGGTTTGAGGATGTACCGTAATGGAAAAAAAATATTTCAGTTACATACTTTGGCTTTGAATTTTAGAGTAGGTTATCTGTAAAATTTAAGAATGTACGGAGATAGAAAAGAGATATTAGAAATACTTCGTTTTGATGTTAGCACAATTTAAAAACTTGAGTTCCATTATGCTCTGCTATATATTATTATCAAATAATTGATAAATTATACGAATCAGGGACGAATAAACACGGATGTGAGACGGTGTGACGTTCTTCATGGCTCTTTCGGTTCTGTTTAGTCGGATTATGAGCTTCCTTGTATGGAAGGTATCGCGCTCGTCGATCTTTAACGCTGCTGTCGAAGTACCGGAGGCGACCGATCGGCCAGGAGCGATACACACCGATGAAATAGAATCTACCGTGATAGGAACCGTTACACGGTGTGATCCTAGAGCGAACTAGGAAATCGGGATGCATCGACGAGATGCGGTGGCTATTGTTCTCGGTGGTTGGTTGCAACGTTTGTTGCTTTGCATTATTATTAACCCCTCCTGTTAGCTACTTTTTTGGTAGTCATGTATGCTAGGGATTGCTTCCTAAATTGATAAACAAATTTACTAGACGATATACATGTACAGTAGCGGACAAAAATTTAAGACAAGACAATGTCAAACGTAATTTTATGCTTCGCAAATATTGTTTAACCATTAATTTTTATTGTCATTATGGTGGAACACTATGTATTAATTAGCATAGACTACAAATTTTATTTATACTGCTAAATAGCAGTATAATCATTAATTATACTTATCAATTAATTAAGTTATTTTCTTTGAACCTTGGTTTTAAACTTTTGTCCGCTACTGTAGATCTGTGAAATTTCAAAGCTTGGAGTATTCTGTCAAAAAGAACTAGAAATATTGTTCGAATCATTTTTATTTGCAATAAATATGCAGTAGTAAGCAGATATGGCAAGTAAAAGTATAAAAATTTGTTTAAAATAAAAATATTTGTATCTGATAGTAAGTTTATGAACACCATTGCCGTTAGAAAAACTCTTATAACTCCAATTTGAAGTTCAGAATTTTATTCTGCAATCCAATACCCAATTTAGAAATAGCATAATTTTCTTCGGTCAAATTGAGCCAAGAAACGTTTACTCTCATGTTTAACGCAAAAACCTCATTGGTATGCCGATCTAGAAATACCTGAAACGCAGGCTGCCGAACTCGGTTGACAATAGGATCGCGATTTTCACGGATTTCCATGCGATTCGTTTCAGAAACGTTTTATCCTCGCTGAGATATTATCGAATATGCAAAACTGGAGCCGGATCGGTAAGCGACACGAAGCCGTCGTTAATTTCGAGCGATACGAAATAATTGTTGCGAGCGATTGTACGGTTCTTAAGGCGTGTTGACACGAGGGGGTGGGGCTGGATTTATCGTGATTTTAAAGCGGATTACGCCACGCCGCTTAATTACCATGCACGTCGCGCACCGTTTAACGAAGCCGCGCCGATTATAAGCCGGCCACGGTGTCGATTATCCTGATCCTTTTTACCTCTGCGAGCACGAGTCCACCGGTATACGTTGCCAGGAGCCTTGAAAATCATTTAAATACAACTTTCTAATTCGTTTGCATCGTACATTTTCACCTGGGCCACATCTTTGCCTGAGATTTAAGATAGGCATACTAAAGCAATAGAAGAAACTACTTCTTTCGTTGTAAAAGAGATCGCTAGTCTTTTAATTCTAGGAAGACGTCCTGTTTCTATTCTTGCAACCTTTGACACTGATATTAAGATATGCATAACGAGAAACGCTATACATAAGAACAAAACGATATACAATACTATGCTAAACACAAGATACGAGAAATATAAAAACTTTTTGTTTAAGATTGACACGAGTAAATGTATATTTAACACTAGAAGCAGCCTTATAAATTCACTTTGGTTAAGCTTCCAAAATTTACTATGGTTTTTTACAGAAAATATAAATAAAGATTTGTTTTCTGTGTATTCAATATTTTTTCATGTAATTTTCAAGTTTGATCTCTTCCATGCAAATAAGTACGCTATAACTGTCGGTAGTTCTAGTGTTAAAAAAAAAGAAGATATCCTGTTAAGCGTAGAAAAAGCTTCTGAAAAGATTGACATGAGTAAATGTATATTTAACACTAGAAGCAG
>JAOPTO010002224.1:13714-102705 GCA_033822845.1 Tetrapedia diversipes | reverse complement strand
GGCTCACAGCAATCTAATTTCTGCCTCCATTTATCTTTCATGCTTTCAATCACACCAGCACTCAATCCTCGACACGGCAGCGTGGCAAAGTAGATCGATAGAAAAAATCGTCAGCAATTATGTTCAACCCTCCGTTCGTGTTCACACTCACAGCCGCCGTGCAATCACACTCGTTCCCACCATCCGTTTCCAGCCGTGATCGAAGCGGCCGTGTATTAAATGCAACGCTTACACCATCCTTCGAGTAGGTAAATCAACCAACACCCGTGCATATCGCCTCGCAGAAAACTTCGTTCCGCGTGTCCGATTCTTTACAATTTCACTTAGACGTCGCCGTCCGGTTGAACCCAGCAACGCGTTTCAATACGCCGGTTTCGGATCGCAAGCTTTCAGCCGTTCTCGGCAGGTTAACCCATTTGACCGCCATGTTGGTCATACAGTGGCTCCAAAAAGGTATTCGCACATTGTATTGTAAGGAAATTCATCCACTTTTGAAATTCTGATTTCAATGAAACTTTATGCGTGTACACAGAGCATGGTGTATCATGCGTGGAACAATTTTTTTGGTGGCAAAATATCTTTTAAGGGAGGTGATAACGAATCTCAAAGTTTCAGCGATTTTTCACGCTTTGAATACAAGCTTTTCTGTGTTCTTTTTTTTATGACAGGGCGATAGGGTATTAAAAATTAAACATTTTCTATTCGAAAGGTTTTGCTTCATCAAGTACCATTACAAAGTTAACTTTAAAAAATGAGAGAAAATTCAGAAACTTCAACCAAAAGGGGGTTTCACCCCTTTAAAATGGTATTTAGATGAAAAGAAGAGATTAATTCATACGTATACTAGTACGATCTACATACCCACAAAGTTTTATTAAATACTTCTGTCGGACTCAGAATTTCAGAATTAAAGGAATTTATTTGTGACATAGTGTACGAATACTTTTTGGGACCACAGTTTCTCCTGTGACGCCATGGTGGTCATTGGTAACAGGATCTCTTCAATTATTTACAATCGTAAGAGTTGAATAAAAATTGACGATTAGTGCATTTTTAACATTACCGCTAATTAGAGGATACTTTGAAGTAAAAGCTTGTCCCATTGAACAATTAAAAATTTTTATTAGAACATCGAAAATAAAAGATTTACCCTTTGTGTTTGAAAGGCGATTCTCGGTCTTTAAAAAATCCCAAATGCAAAGCATTGAAATTAAAAATTGCCAAAATTAGGTTGCATTGAAATTTATTCAATTTGAATAAATAATACTGTACTCCAATGTGTAATAATACTGTTAGTGCAGACTTTACTTTGATGAAAAATTCTTCTTTCAATCAGTCTTATGGGCAATAAATACTTTCAAAGACAAACCAGAATTTCCTATTCTCAAATCGTCTTTATACCTGTCTCTTATACACATCTAGAAGTGTATAAGAGACAGGAATGGTATGTGTAAAATTTTGGAAGCGAAACATGGGTGAAATGGGGCTAGGAATATTCAAAGTCTAGTGATTAAAATAATGTTATGTTCGAAACATATTGATTTTATGGGATAAAATATAAATTTGTAATGAGAATGGTATGTGTAAAATTTTGGAAGCGAAACATGGGTGAAATGGGGCTAGGAATATTCAAGGTCTAGTGATTAAAATAATCTTATGTTCCAAACATGTTGATATGTGTGGTTTGCGGTGTATATTCCAAACTGAATCAGTATGGAAGCAATTGGTATGATAATTAATTAATAATTGAATTAAATGGAACGTGGAAGTGTTGTAGATTCCAGGAGATTAAGATTAGCATGGTCGATTTGTATTTCATAAAGATTGAGTTACTGCCATGTGGAAATGTTGGTTTGTTAATAAATTAGAATTATCTGCTGGTTGCCATTCCATAAAGATAAGTTTATTGAATTATAGAAATACTTTCTGGTACTACCATTTATGAGAGTTGCCTTGATTTGCATGTATGTTCATTCGATTTACATATGCTTAAAATGCACAGTACCTATACGAATTTTTACGATCCTAATGGAACTCCAGCTAATTTCCTTGAAGTGTCTGAATGAATCACATACCACATTCATAACTTATTCTCTCTAATCACACGAATATTAATTCAGTCCGACAGAAATCGTGAATCAAACACCTTTCTAATATTCTAACTACGCAGTAACTCATTTGAATATAACATCCATCCGTAACCGTTTCCGTGAAACCGACTTCTTCCACAAAAACGAGATACACAGCAGACCTACACATACGTACATATTTTGAAACCTTGCTTATAAAAATGCAACAATTAATTAAAAGATTTCGAAAGTAAAGAGGAAATATTTAAAGCAGGATTCCACAGGAACTGTGGTTTTACCATATTCCTAATTTCATGAGTCACTACACGTATATCTAAGCCTTCCACAGTCAAAAAGAATCAGTTAAGGAAGCTTCAAATAAACGTAGTCCTCCTGTACGACGAGAAATTCACTAATGCATCAAGTAATTAAAAGATTCAGAAAGTAAAGAGGAAACATTTATAGTAGGATTCTACAAAACTTGTGGCTTCGTCATACTCCTAATTTTGTGAGTCACCCCATGTATATCTAAGCCTTCCACAGTCAGAAAGAATCAGTTAATAGAAGCTTCTAATAAACGTAGTCCTCCTGTACGACGAGAAATTCACTAATGCATCAAGTAATTAAAAGATTCAGAAAGTAAAGAGGAAACATTTATAGTAGGATTCTACAAAACTTGTGGCTTCGTCATACTCCTAATTTTGTGAGTCACCCCATGTATATCTAAGCCTTCCACAGTCAGAAAGAATCAGTTAATAGAAGCTTCAAATAAACGTAGTCCTCCTGTACGATGAAAAATTCTCTAAGGCTTCGCATTCCCCATCGATCGATCCCCTATCCACTTTCACCCGTTCGTCCCATCAAATCCGCACCCGACCCAAAAATCGAAGGTGTTACGATCTATAAATACAACTGAAACAGCGATTGGAGTGTCACCACCAGTCTACCGACAAAGATCCTTTTCCCTCCACAGGTACCGAGCTCGATCCGAACAACCGAGTTCGCGGTCTATCGCGCGGCAGCCGCCTCGGACGCATTGTTCGATAATGCAGTGCCGCTTAAATCGCGCCGCGGAGGCCCGATTTCATGGGGGACACATTCCCAGACGGTCGGTGGTCTTGGCGCCCGCCTATCACCGGCCAGCAAACCGTGGCGAATAACTTATCGGGCGCGAAACCGCGCCGCCAGCAGCCGGGACACTCGCGCCGCGTATCGAGATCCAAGATTCGTGCGATCGTCGGGGATCGAGGGGGGCGCCAGGGGCACCCTTAGTCACCAGAACGCCTCGATAGCGTTTCCGTCTTCTATCTCGCCACTTCCATTCTGAACGGCCGCCGCCACCGCCGCTGCTGGCAGCTCCTTCTCCTCGAGATTTGCGATACGAGCCCTCCTCAGATACGAGATTCGTATACGCACCGTCGCGCGTGCAAGGCGTGTCCGCGAGGGGAAAAAAAAAGATATTGGTCGGCCGTTTCGAGAGAACCGGATCGATATGGTGGCTGGTTTATTAATTGACCGGTCGGATGGGAGATGCTCGACTTGATTTTGGGGAATTAAGCAGCCGAGAGCTGGATGTGTTCTTTAGTGATGATGATTTTGGGGTTGAGGTTGCGAATAAAAACGTAAAAATAGTAAATATGATTTATTTATACAATTATTAACGTTAAGAACATAATAAAATGTAACGTAAAAATATTTAACACACTAAAAATTGCTTCGATCTCGTTAATATGATTGCTGTTATCAAACACTGACTGTCCTTTTATCGCTACTCTCTCTATCCCTACCCTGCATATACAAATCACATAGATCACATTTTGCTACACTCATTCCACAATACGATCCTTAATGTCTACTCAAAGTTTATCATACGTACTCGCCACGCTCATCCTTCTATACAAACGTTCTTTCTTGAGTGTTCTTTGAATGTTGAGAAATTCGAGTTATGCACTTTATAGTTATGTTTGAAGACTTGATTAACACTAGATTTACAGACATTCCTTGTACATCTATTTCTAATATACATATGCCAAAAAATAGATATACATCGTACAAAACTTGAAACTGCAGAGTTGAGAGGGAAGTAGATTAGAGTATATTTGTATCAGTCTATCAATTAAAGTCAACAAAAATCCCTAGAAATGATAGTAATTGTTTTTGCAAACTTTGCTCGTGAAATTCGAAACCCGTCAAATCGACAGGTTCCGTAAATCTAACGTTAAGTTTATGGTGTGCTAAAGATATGCTATCTGTCGAATAGAAATTCTAGTTCCCATAGTTCTTCCAAAGACCATCGCTTTAGAGTACTTCTTTTCCTCGCTGCCTCGTAACCGATGACCGTCAAAAACCACGTTGACAGGATTGACAACTCATCGACAGGGTGCTCGAAAACACCAGGCGATACTTCCTCCATCTGGCCGGTCGCGAGACGCGCTCGAAGCCGGTTCTAGCGCACAATGGACGCGTTACGACACGCGTGCGATTATACACGCGGCCGTCGCGCGGATACGTTTAACTGCCACGTTAATTTATTCCCGTTGCTGCCTATCGAGGGCGGCCACGCGAGTCCGCCACGGGGATCGGCGAAAAATTCGCGCCGATCGGACGACACAATGGGCCATTGAGAACGAGCCGCGCGTCGCCGGGCGCCGATATCGCTTGTGCAGGCGTTCAAGTCTCCCTCGGCTGCCGGCCGCTCTCGGCCGCCTTTTTTCCTCCCATCGATACGCGTAAAACGCGCAATAAGGTATTAACCGGATCGCCTTCGGCTAATCTGAACGTCTTCAATTTATTTAGGCAATTTCCCCGGCAAAAAGACGCTCCCCTGGCCGATCGATATCGACAGGTAAACGCGATTTTTCCGTGAACGGCCGAGTTTCGCTGGCGTCGATCGACCAGGAATCTCGCTTCCTGCCGCGCTCTGAGGATGGTCAAAGTATTCGTGTGCGTGTGCACGCGCGTCGAAGCTCGTTGGCTTTGCTAATAAAATACCGTGTTTATACGTCGAACGTACACTATAATTGGCGATATAAGGGGCCCGCGGACACGCAGTAGGCGATGCCTACAAGTGTAATCCATTAAGATGCGCCCACTTTGTTTCCTGTCTGCCGAACGGCCCCGTGCCTGCTGACAGCGTTACCGGTAACGCCGAGCTTGTGTGAGCAGGTACGTGTGCCGATGTTCTATCGGGTATGAAAGCTGAATGCGAGCAGGTAATTCGAGGGTAAACGGAAAGGGGAGAGATTTCTAGTGAAATTACGTAACAAGTGAATCATAGGTGTTATGAGTGTATCTACAGATTAATTGTGTTGGAGGCGAATTTTTTAGAAGCACACTGCACTTTAAATTTTAATAACGATATTAAATTTTGGTTAGATCTTCAATTTATAACAGTTTATAAAATAAAACATGGAAATTAATTGCATTGAAACAGAGAAATGGTAAAAGGGGGATGAAAACGTTTCATCAAAAAATGAAATTGACTTAGATTATGAGATTTAATTATAATTGTGATTGGTGCAAGTATTGTCACTCCTTTTGAACAGGTCTCAAATTTATAAAAGTTTATAAAATAAAACATGGAAATTAATTCCGTTGAAACAGAGAAATGGTAAAAGGGGGATGAAAACGTTTCATCGAAAAATGAAATTGACTTAGATTACGAGATTTAATTATAATCGTAATTGGTGCAACTATTATAACTTTTTCCAAGTTTTCTCATATTTCGTGAATTTTTTTACTCGGATTTTTTTAATAACATTCTTCGAGTGCCTTGTTTCGGTTTCGTTGAATGACTGTGCTCAAGAATCGAATGGAGAGGGTATTGTAAAGCCCGGAGAACGTCGGCTAGCGAGTGGGCAACAATGTGCGCTACCCGTGCATTGCGTCCATGCACTCGCTCGTGCATAGGCGTGAGCAGGTCGCAGACGGTGAAGTCGTGTGTGTCAACGTGCATTGCGTTTCGCAAGTTTCTACTAGACTGTGTCTAGCACGGATCCCTCGTAATCGAATACCCGTAGTCGTTAGTCATCCGGCGAACGGAGCGTTCCATTCATTAAACTCTGCGTAACTACCACCAGACGAACCTTTCCTCGATCGAATGTTTCGAATAACTAACATTTTATTAGCCACAATTTTCATATCGCTTCAATAACCTCGTTTTAAAAGCATGCCTTAAAACGATCAAGTCGATAAAATTACATTTTATTACTGTTACAGTTATAGAACTCACTTAGATTTATTTCTTCAATTTATAACAAAAACCCTAATCAAAAATTTCCATAAAATTTAAAATATGTTCTCAAATCTAAACCTTGCAAATTCGAAAGGAAGGTGCTTTTAAGTTTCAAAAATTACAAGAAACACATTTAAAACTTTTTAAAATATATTTCTAAATTCAAAGCTTCTCCCAAATTATCTTAAAATTCATGAAAACCTACCTCTACGAGGATCCAGCGGCAATTAGCCGTGCTTTTCCCGAGGTTCCCTTGACAAACGTTCGCGACAAGGCTTGGAGGGCTTTTACAAGCTGGCCAACGTCCACTCCCGATGAATAGTGGGCCTGTGCACGAGGCGTGTAAGCGTGCACGAGCGGTTCGAGGCACGTATTATAGGCTGGTCCCGAGGTGGGCACCATCAGAGCGGCACGGCTAACGATAAAGAGGATACCGTGTCGTGGAACGACGAGCCAGCCACAGTGGCCCATTTTCGTGGCTGTTACAACTCGGTTATTACCATTATTACCGTGCTCCATTACCATAACGGAGATGTTATTTAAATAAGTCGCGCGAGCCACCCCGCGAGCGATGTCCTTGCGGAATAGAGTCGGCTCTGTAGAGCGCGTGCGCGCGTCTGGATGGGCCTGAGGCCCGTGAAACGAAAAAGAGAGAGCTGAAGGGGGGGGAGGATTTATGTGTACCTCGCACCGGGATCGCAAGGAGGTTTTAATGAGGCTGCTTCAGTCTGGACGGAGAAAAAATGATTGTAAGAGGAGAGAGATTTCTGTTAATTGATATTGCATTGCGAACGCGCTCTTGCAGGAGTTCAAAGTGTGAGCTCGTGATGTTCTCGAAGGACAGCAGAATTGGGAAACGTAAATTATTATTATAATAAATGTAAACTAAAAATCTTTTGTGATCTTGTTTAACGCACTCTGTATATTTATCTCTGTAAATCAGTGGTTCTATAACCCGTGAATAAATAAATAAATAAATAAATAAGTATTGTTGTAAATAACAAATTACCCACAGTACAAATTAAAATCTTTTCTATTTTCTCTTAAATCTTTTTTATTTCAATCTTCATAAATAGCAGAACCTTTTTTGGAATCGTTCACTCATAGAATAAAAAAATATAATATAATAAAGTTATATTTCAGTCATTATTTATTTATTTATCACCTTGAAAGTGACTTTTTCTTCTAACTCGTGGAGGAGCTCTATGCATTTTCTTAGAAATCGATTTTCCTTCCCTGTCAACATTGCGTGTAGTTAGTTTCGATTCTTTCCCTACGGCCTAGGACTCCCTTCTGCGTCTATCGAATAGAAGATCACCGAGCAGTTTTCGTTGAAAGTGAAGCGGCTTCGAGGACGCCTCGTCTCGCAACGCTGCGCAAGATGCGTATCGTGCGTACACGCGCACGCGGTTACGTTGCTCACGCCCCCGCAGACTCGAGATGCGAGATTGCAGGCCGACTTTGCGCTCGTGCAACCGAAAGATTTCGTCTTATTGCGGCTAGCTCGAGTCCACCGGCTCGATTACGCTCGTTAGTTAGCAGAAGCGGCCACGAAACGGTCGTTAATAAAATTTATGTGCCCCGTGATCAATCGTTCGGATACGTACAAAACAAACTATCACGGGGCATGCTTCTACAAAATTAATTATTTCTTTTAATTTAAGAAGACTTCTGCTGAAAACAGGAGCCCAAATAATTGGTTATTCTCATAGATACGCCTAGGTAGCTACGTAAATTTTTCAAGTTAACATTGACTGAAATCTTCTTCGATATTAATGTCTTCTCAAGTATAAAACGGATTCTTGAAAAATAAAAGTTCAATATTAATTCCTTCACCTCACCCATTTTCAAATTTTTAATTAATATTGTAAGAAACGAGATTTTTCCGGATTGGCGGTGTGTAAGTCGCGAAATGGACGGGGAAGGGGTATATTTGACAAATAAAATTTGACGAATAGTAATTTATATAATAACCTTCTCTATAATTGTGGGTAGAATAGGAAAAATTACGATAAATTCGGTTAATCAGAGGCGAACACAAAATTGTTTATTGGATTAGGTTCAGGTCATAAACTGATGTATATATATTCTATTTCTGCCATATTACTCTATCTCTTAACTCTTTTCAACTGTCCCATCAGGACACACTTCATACCGTACACAACACAATATTTAGTAGATAGGACACTCACTTCTATTCTAACTATTCACACCATAAACTATCTAACGAAACATTAAATAAAGGATTCTCACTCGTTAAATTCATTCTCTCTCTCACATAAATCCAACACTCACAGTAATAACCGATTGTATCCTTGACATCTTTTCCTAATAAATCCTGCTACAACATTAACAACATTCCTAACTCACGGACTAACTGAATAACGCAGAAACGCCAGGTTCGACAGTTTCCACGTCAGTAGCGTCAGCTCGCACGACCGTGTTCACCTTTCGAAGCCTAACGTAGCCGATTCCGCACGCGGAAGGCAGCGTCCACGGGGGCAAGGTTCGAGAGGAATGCATCGGAGATAAGGAGGAACCACGCGGCAGCTATTCCATTCGTCTTGGTCAGGCTAAGCGTCGGGAACTGGTGCTTTCTTTTCCCGGGCTCCCCCGAGATCGCGGCGATGCATAAAGCGATTTATTTGAATTAATGAGCTCGCCGGTGCCGCGCTGCGAGCCATCGGGCCCGAAAGTCGTCGATCCGATCTACTTCGAGTACCAAGACGGGGGCGGCGGTCGCCTCGTGACCATGGGGACCTTAATAAAAGCCTCGTGCACACACACACACACACACCCACCCTCCTCCTCCCCCGGCCCCCGTCCCTCCTGGCCGTCGTTACCGTACACGGTTTCCACGGTTAGAAAATCTCATTACCAGCCACCTTTCCGCTCCCATTTCACCGGGGTTCGATCGGTTCAGGTCGTGAGATCATATCCGACCGCACGGCCTTTTTTCCCCTCGTCCCGCCAATTAGCTACCCAGGCTCCTTCCTCCGCAACGATACTCTCTCTCTTTCTCTCGCTCTCTAGAAAGTCAATTTAACGGCGCGAAACGTCGGACACCCGCGATATTGGCGACGAGATCGCGTGATCACGCTCGTCGCGATCGGCCTAGAACCTGCTCCATATCGAGGGAGAACGCTCCGTTGCGACACGCGTCGCGCGAGCCGCCCGATGTAGAACCGCCGATGCAGGATTTATGTTTCCCTCGACACGGTGCCCCCGGCTGAATTATCGATAAATCAGCGGCGGAGGCGGCTGTTTATTCCGCCGATAGAAACCCGCCAAATTTGGACGACGGCGAAGCCTGGCGAATAGCGCCGCCGCGATCGCGCATGGGAAGTCGCGAGGCTACGGTACAACGGATCGTTTCGCTTAATAAAGCTGTAGTGGAAACAAAATCGTCTTCCGCTCGGGGAATGCTTTGAATTGACCGGTTTGCACGGGGTATAAGTTACGGGACGCGGAAATTGGAGAGGATTCGGTCTGGGGAAGGGGACGATGGTTTATTCTTGGAGTGTATTAAATTTTGCGCAGCCCTCGGTTTGGTGAAGACGTTGAGGGTGATTGGTATAATATATTTTAGAAACTAAACTGAATTTTTGTCGGAATTCAGAAATTATTGAAATTCTACGGAAAATCCCAATTAATTTGAATTTTTAGAAAGTCAGCTTAATTTTTGTCGCAGTTCAAAAATTATTAAAATTCCCAGGAAAATCCCAATTAATTTGAATTTTTAGAAAGTCAACTGGATTTTTGTTGGAGTTCAGAAATTAATAAAATTCCCAGGAAAATCCCAATTAATTTGAATTTTCTGAAAGTCAACTAAATTTTTGTCGGAATTCAGAAATTAATAAAATTCCCAGGAAAATCCCAATTAATTTGAATTTTTAGAAAGTCAACTGGATTTTTGTCGGAGTTCAGAAATTAATAAAATTCCCAGGAAAATCCCAATTAATTTGAATTTTCTGAAAGTCAGCTGAATTTTTGTCGGAGTTCAGAAATTGTTAAAATTCCCAGGAAAGTCCCAATTAATTTGAATTTTTGTCGGAGTTCAGAAATTGTTAAAATTCCGGGAAAAATCCCAATTAATTTGAATTTTTAGATACTTCTGGACAAGACTGCAGGTTTCGAGTGATCTAAAATTAAATCCCAGTTTGAAATATTCCAAACCCAAGATCTGGCTTTAAATTTCTAAATTTAACCCCACTAAATAGAAAAAATAATCCTACGATTTTCAACAGAATCCACAAATTATTCTAACTCTGCATACCACTAGGATGATTAAAATTTCAAAGATTCGACGAGATTTGGGTCCGCGTTTAATTCTAGACATCCATCAATCATGATCCTGCGGGCAACGCGAGTTTCCGGGAGAGTTCGCCGAAGAAAGAGCAGGTTCTGTTTTGTTTCGGTGGATTCGGATTACTGGTACGACCGAGCAGGTTTACGGTTTATGCGGCAACATATATTTAAAGAGTCCTTTGCGATATGGCTGCGCTGAACTTTCGGTACGCCCACGCGGCGAACCAACGCCATGAAAGACGGCGTCGACGGCTGTCTCGGTTTCCGGAAGTGTCGCGTATCCTAGCGAAATCCCCGAAATTTAGCGAGAAACCTATCTTAACTTCCGCTCCCACGAAATCACGTTTCTGCCTTTAAATTTCTGTGCAGTATCATATGCAGATTAGATGCATTTTCTATTTTAATTTTACACTTGTCTGCATTTGTAATTCATTTTAAAAATCATCTTCAGCGATAAAGTAATAATAACTTTCTGAGTTATTAATGCTTGTTGAATTTAAGAATTGAAAAATTTTAGACAAATTTAAAAACCTCAAGATTGTGCTTTTCATAGTGTGTCAAATGGTAAGTTTCTTTTGTGATAGCTAGTAATCATGTAGGGACGAGTGACATTCATTTGTTGGTATCACTTCGTGAAAAAATAACGCATAATGCACAGGAGATCTGTTACTCTTGATCTGGAGTGAACTTCCATGTGAAACAGCACGTGTATAGCAATTAAGCCATATATATTTTTTTTGTTTAAATAATTCATTTAAATATAATATTTAATATATAATAACTTATATTCAAATACATTACAATAAATACAATAGTATTATTAGCATAAGTGAGTGCATTTATTACAACACTTTGCTCTATGTTACAAAAGAAGAAAAAGCTTCGTGCCTGTATTCCCAAATTAATGTTGAATCTCTTCGATCGATCCCTGTTAAAAAACATGAATCACACTTTCTAACGTGCACGTCGACACGCGTTATAAAAGACGGGGATCTAGCAGAAAGACAAAAATTTTTGAAAGGGAAGAGTCAAGTGATTCTTTCAACGACGATAATTAACGCATTGTTGCACGACAATTCACACGTAACGAGGATTTAACTCGACACTTAACTTGAAACGATTCGCGGAGAGGATCTACGCAATCGTTTAAACTAAGCATTGTGCGCGATCGTTCGCGGAGAAAAGTATCAGGTTGATCCTCTTTTTTTTACTCCTGCCTTTCTCTCTCTCTCTCTGTCGCTGTAATCATTCGCGGACGTCATCGTGAGCGCCTCTCGATTAGTCGATTACAATATACGAGCTCCATAGATCAACGGGTCGGATCGACGGGATCATCGGCCACTACACAGACCGTAATTGGATCGATCGGACGATTGAGCAATGACGAATGATCCGTCGATCCCGAGGTGTCCGTAATGGGGTCTCCCGGAGTTATTAAGAGTCCATAAGTCCATCCGCGCTCACCTTAGATCCATTAATTTCGTTTACCGTCTCCGTTATCCCTGGCTATCCCGGGCTTACGATTTTCTAAATCGTTCGCGTTACGTCAGCCGTGGAATCGTGAGAGAAAAGCAGAATCGTCGAGCTGGGATCATTGATAATTTATTGATAAGACGCATTGTGTGGTTAAACGTAATTAATTTGAAATTAAATATTTGTAAATTAACACAGACCAAAATTAAAAATCAGCTTGAAAAGAAAAAAAGACACAAATTGAAGACTCTTGATTGGTAATATTAATATTCCTAAACTAGTAATATTTCTAAACTCTATCCCCGTGGAAGTTGCACTGTGTGGTTAAACGTAATTAATTTGAAATTAAATATTTGTAAATTAACACAAACCAAAATTAAAAATCAGTTTGAAAAGAGAAAAAGACTCAAATTGTAGACTCTTGATTGGTAATATTAATATTCCTAAACACTATCCTCGTGGAAGAATAGTACTCAATACTGTAAATAAACCATAAATTTCAAATATGCAAATTTAACGAACTATCTTCATTTCTGAAACCTACACTTCCTTAGTCCTTCCTTCACTCAAAAATCCTTTCTATCAACCAAAATCCTTCAGAATCCTAAAAACACTAATAAAAGCACGATTAAAGTAAATTCTCGTGTTCCAAAGCTCCCAAACTACCATTCCCACACGTTATCGTCATCTTTTAACCCTTTTGATCGCGACCAGTCGGCGCTTGTCTCGTAGAAAGCTCTGACGGATCCTTCAGCGTGGATCCTTTTCGAGAACACCAATTTTCCACGTCGATTTCACGAGGTGGCTCGAGGAACATGCCTGCACGGCGGACACGTCGGACGATGTGTCGTACGTGGGGGAGTCAATGGCGGTCAATGGCACGAGCGAGCTCGATCAGGTCCACCAGGAGCAACATCTCACCGGCTTGGCATAGCAGGCGGCACCTGGACCGGACTTAACCCGGCTCGGCGAATGCTGAGCACCGTTAACCCGGCTTCACACCGAAAATCGTCTCCTATGATCGTTTCGAATAAACGGCCTGATCCCTCGACGTGCACCTCCATTGAATTTAGCTGACCATCCTCTAGAAGAGAATTTCTAGGCTCGTGAGGTGTCTTCGTAACAACGCGGTGTGACTGTTCAACGTGCATTCAGACGGAGAAAGTTGACGAATAAGAGGAACAAAATTGTCTGTTGCGTAGGAGAGCGAAGTGAATTTTGTTTTGTTGGACGATGGATGTAGAAATAGGCGAGGGAAGAGCTGTTGAAAATGCTGGCTGATCAGAATGTATGTCGGTGTGCCTGTTAGCGAGCACAGTTCCATATCTTGTAGTAGAACTTATGGGAATTTGTCAGGAAATAGTTTTATAAATTGTGTAGAATTACTATGTTTCTTTACCAAAAGTGAAAACATCAGAAATTTGTAATATCAGGTTCTTTTCCTTTGCTAGTACATATCTCTATATCTTGTGACAGAACCTACAGGAATTTGTCAGGGAATAGTTTCACAACTCGTGTGGAATTAATATGTATCTTTATCAAAAAGTGAAAACATCAGAAATTCGTAATATCAAGTTCTTTTTCCTTGCTAGTACATTTCTCTATATCTTGTGACAGAACCTACAGGAATTTGTCAGGGAACAGTTTCACAACTAGTGTGGAATTAATATGTTTTTTACCAAAAATGAAAACATCAAAAATATGTAATATCAGGTTTTTTTCCTTGCTAGTACATTTCTTTATATCTTGTGACAGAACCTACAGGAATTTGTCAGGAAATAGTTTCATAAATTGTGTAGAATTACTATGTTTCTTTACCAAAAATGAAAACATCAAAAATATGCAATATCAGGTTCTTTTTCCTTGCTAGTACATTTTTCTATATCTTGTGACAGAACCTACAGGAATTTGCCAGGAAATAGTTTCACAACTAGTGTGGAATTACTATGTTTCTTTATCAAAAAATGAAAACATTAGAAATTCGTAATATCAGTAGCAAATTTTTCTGTAAACTCATATTTTGTATCGTACACTGAACATTCTGTATATTTTTGTATATCACGTGCATTGGGCATTTTTAAATACTTAATACTATTCCTACCACAACCAGTCAAATGACCGTTTTTAAAATTTCGTTTAGAATTTCATATATACAACGTAATTGAATCCACTTTAAACTTTAGACTTTTTCTCAAGTATGCGTATAATAAATTTTTCAATATTCACTTCTTTTTTCATCGTTTACTTTCTGAGAAAAATTTGTAGTCTGTCTTACATAGGAATGTCGCGATAGGAATAGATATACGTAAAGTGTCGATAGTAATAGTGTTAAATTTAAAGTGCTTTGGGTCCTACAACGGAACAATCTCTTACTTCATCCATGCTTCTGACACACATTAGATACCGTTAAATAATTATATTGCTACAGTTGTTTTTCTTAATTTTTTACTAAGACCTTTGTACCCGATACTAGGACCGTGTAATTTGGGTCCTAGAGTTAATAAACAAGAATTCGTTACACCGATGTGAGAGCCGCCTAAGGCGACGCTGGACGGGCCCAGAAGCATCGCCGCTTCATGCTTCCGAGAACATTACCGGCCGTGATAATCGGCGCATTCATCTCCACTCCCGGGAGATCCTGGCCCCGGTGTGTTTTCGTCGATGCTCATCTCCCCTTGTTCGTCTTATTTTTCACACCAGCCGAGCTATTTTCACGCCCCCGTAACAGCGAGCCGTTCTCCTAGCCGTGGAACACGGGATTCTAGGCATACCATCGAATCCATCCTCGATCGAGGAGAGATCGTTCGGCCGGCTTCGACGTGTTAATTAATTCCGCGGAGGGGAACAGGAGAAGGAAACGAGGGAAGATTTTATCCGATGGTTGATCGCTCGTCCACGGAGAATCTTAATTTCGTTCGAGGATCTATTTTAGCGGGCACAGTCGGAGGAAGCAGGTTGAAAATGAGCTGTTAATTGAGAGTGACGCTCGCGATCCTATCTGCCGAAGGGAATTCGACGTGTTCTACATAAATTATGATAAACGAGCGAGCTTCTTCGTGAACGGTCGCGATCTGGGGGGGACGATTAACACCGCGACGACTGTTTCCGGTGTTTCTGGAACGTACAGGATATTACACACCCAGGCGTCATTCGTTTTTATTGAGGCATTGCGAAAGGAAACGGTAATTTTCAATTACTCCGCGTGATGAACTGGTTTTGTAATTTATAGACAGAGATTAAAATGTGGACGAGGATACGAAATGCGGGTAACGTGTAGAATTATACAAAATATTTGTAGTAGTGTAATAAAACGTGTTACAATGTTTGCAATACCTAGGTTTCATTTAGTCAGTTCTGTTAATACAATTAATAGAGATTTGCATGCAACATTCACAATCTAGTACTTTAAGTGAAAGAAAAAGATTTCTAATTTCTCATCCTAACATCTTTAATATAAATTACTAGAAATCATTCTTTTCGAATTATGTTTTTTGGTGATTTAATATAAATACAATGTATGAAGATTAACCCTCTATGGGCTCGTGTAACTTTTAAGTCACATTCTAATTTATTGACATTTTAACAAATTAACATATTAATTATATAATGTTCTATAATGTAAAATTGTTTAAATTAGAAAATTTCTTTCCATCTGCATATACAGAATTATAATTGTTGATTTTCCGATCCATCAATTTCTTTATATTTAAAACAAAAATTCGGGCCACAGAGGTTTAACATAAATTGTTCTGTATTTCGATGTTGCATGTGTAATGATCAGAATTCAACTGTTACAATGTGTTCCTGTTCGAAAACTATACATAACTACTTAAGTGTATTATAGTAACCTCTCATGGAGTACCACAATTAGGTATAATGGATGGTTGCTTCCTTTTTCCAATAATGTTTAAATAAAATACCTTCTATAATACATTTTAACGCTCTTTCAAACGAGATTCCACACGATACTACCTTTGTGCTGTGCACAAACACGGTTTATCTGATTCGTTTGTCCATGTGTGGCGTTGAAACATCACGTCTACCATTCCGGGCCACCGAATCCCGCTGAAGGGAGCGTCGAAAGTTAAAGAGGAAGGGGAAGCCCATTTGGTGGCGCGGATTATAGATCTTATCGATGGTTACGGGGCACCGTTGCGCCCTTCACGGCCAAACAACAGTCCCATTTCCAGCCGGGGCCCAGCAACGTTCACCCAGGTCAATTGTTTCCCGTTGCTCGCAGCGGAACGGTATTAATGGCGGCTACCGAGGTGCCTCGCGCGTGCTGCCGCTCTCGCCTTCGAATTATTCTAATGCCACGATATAGGCGCTGACACACGATTTATAGACGCTTCTAATACGTCCACGTCCGCACTTCCTCGTGGAGAATGCGGCCTGACGCGTCTATACGTACGGGCGGAAGGACACTCGATCGTGCCCCATCGAGGCGGCGGAAATTAATCGAACGGAATTTTGAGAAACAATCCATGTACTCGGGGAACGGGAAAGGGTGCTTTGGAATGATCTACATTGCTGGGCTGTGAACTGTAATTTATGGGTGTTTTTGATGGGTTTGAGATATGTTTTCTGTGATGAAAGTTAGATAAATCGAACACATCCAGGGAATTTCTGTGGAACTTTTTTAGTTTGAAAATCTTTAAATTTGGAAGAATAATCTTTTAATATATATTTTGAGAAGGGGCAGTATACAAATAGCATTGTTTAACTTTTTAGGAAAATTATTGACTATTTTAAAGGGGTTACAGACACATTTTCTGTGATGAAATTTGGAAAAAGGAGAAGCATTCAAATGTAAGGCAAGAACACTTTAGCTTGAAAATTCTAGAATTCCACAAAGATACTTTGTCGCATATATTTTGGAATGGTGTGGAACACGAAAAGCATTATTCAATTTTTTAGTAAGATTTTCGATTATTTTGAAAGACTCATAAATACTTATTTTGTAATGGAAATTAAAAGATTTCGCACGAGCAGTACGATTGTTCGTTGAACGTTCTGTGCCCTGTTTTTTAAACGCCCTGTACGTACACCAGACCAGACTGAGTGGCAGGTTTAATTCTCAAGGTAGCTAGAGCGAGTAATCCGTGTCCAACAGCGAGAAGTATTAATACAAAATTTTACGATCTTCTTCGGGATGCATGGCCAACAGACGTGAACGACAATGGTGTCGCGCGAGATACAAAATGCAGCACAATGTTTTCGTCCGTTGGTTTCATATTCGGTGGAACGAGTCTGTAGCACGCGGTTGAAATAGGTCGCTCGTAAAAGTCCCGCTATAAATTCACCCCAATGTCTCCGAGATGTCTCCGATGGAGCTCTCACGTAGGGGAGCCTGATCGTAAAAAGAATCGCTGCGATTCTACGTACTCCCAGCTATCCTCTCTCACCTGTGCCAACCGTTTTGCCTCCAGGAACAATCATTTTACTGCCATTCCTGTGCTCGAGTTACGGGAAATTAAACGAGACTAAATTCCACCATATTTTCCACCAGACACTATTTATATGGTTTTCTTTCACTTCCTAAACACAGTAAGATATAAGTGGTTTAACTTAAAAGTTTGAAAATTTGAATATCACAAATTTGAATATTCAAGAACTTGAAACTATGGATACTAAAATTTGTGGCATCAAATCTTTAAAAATTGGAAAATTTGAATAACTTGGAGCAGAAATTAAAATTTTTGACAGTTAAAGAATTCAACAGTTCGAAACTAAAAATGTTCACTGAGAAATATAGTTTACTTTTTGCTGGTTTAGTCATTATTTTAAATTGAAGTCTACAGCATAATGGAACAGTTCTAAATCTACATACTGAATCATAGTTTAATGTCTTTGAAGGTTTCCGTTTTAATTTAAGGGTAGTTTTGGCCGATTTCCAAGCGAAAATCCGAGCACAACGAACAGCAAAAGGTGCACGGTCCAGGATCTTGACTCTCGACTCCGGAACATTCATTTGGGATTCGATAGGTCGATATACCTGGTTCCGGGAACGTTGTTTTCAACGTATCCCGTGGCCGTAGGGTAGCAGCTGACAGGGAATGGCACGCTTCCCGGAGCAGCTAAGGCCCTTAGGGGTTGGAAGGGAGGTCTTTATGTGTCAAAGCTATTGTGTCGCGATCCTACGGGGTAGGATAAACGTAACGCGACATGTGATTCCTGCACCTGAATCGGGATTCGCTCGCGACCGTGCAATGGCGCAGAATCAAGGATTTTCCCCAGCCTGTGGCTGAGCTTCAACCAAATGCGTTACTAAACTTGGAACGCTAGAGTTTTAAGCCCAATTCGTTCTCCTTACACTTTAAACGTTTCATCAGATCTTAGAATTTCATTTTTATCGTAATTAAATATTTAACGGCTGAACCATTCTACATACGAAATTCTAAAATTTGTAGAAAAATTTTATAAAAATTGTAGAATGCAAATTGCAATGGTGATACTTATAAAGAGGACAAAATAGATAACATTACGTCCCATCTAAAGCTCACAATTCCACACAACAAATTAACAATTCCAAAATCAGTGCATAACGTTATACTGAATTAGTATTAAATAAAGAATTCTGAAGTCACTTCGGAATAATTCAGAAACCGAGTCCTTCGATTTTAATACTAGAACTACCGACGATTAAAGCGTGCTTATTTGCATGGAAGAGATCAAATTGGAAATTACATGAAAAAATACCAAATACGTAGGAAACAAATCTTTATCTGTACCTACTGCAGAAAATCATAGCAAATTTTACAAGCTTTAGAATTTATAAGGTTGCTATGAATAATCACCAATCGGTTATTTCGACTTATTTTACTCTTTTATTTATTTTTATTATTTTACTCTGGTAGTTCTAGTGTTAAAGTTCTGGATACAGGTACACACTCATGTATAATTCGTCAAACACTTCCAACTGTTCTACGAAATGTCTGTCCCTTTGAATTTTCAATGAAGTTAAAGAAAAAACGGTATAAAAGTTAACTTCCACTAATAACCACAGCACAAATTTTCAACGTATCACGAATCAATCGAGAAATGCGATCGTACGTCTAGGCGCACAACGCGACCTGTTTTCATGAAAACCGAGCCGAACTCAGGTACACCGAGAGAAAAACAGGCGTCGTCGGTCATGCGACGAAAATCTCGAAACGGTCGTCTCTGTTCCTTTTAAACTTTAAAAACGAGCGCTCGCGCGCTTACACGGGACCCCGTGGCACCTTCATGGGTACCACAGCGCGGCAGAGCCTTGGGCCCCGTCAAAGACGCAACCTCGTGGGCCTTAACTCGATCCATTCAGGATCGAGCTCCTCGTGCAGAGGCACTTTGTGAGCCGCGGGCACAATGAAGCCAGCCGAGCCGAAAGGTACCTGCCGTCCGTGTATATACCTTTCAGCTCGTGGACACCTGCGCGGGAAGACTTTTGATTTTTCTCGTTGCACCTTGGCGAATTTGTCATTCATCCGGCCGTGACACGTCTCAGGATGATTTTGGCCGCGGCCAGACAGGTATTCGGTGCTATGCTGCACCGGAAATCGGATCAACGTCGAGGACCGCGGGAGCAACCGTTAATTGTTTGCTAATATCATAGCTTCTGTAACAAAGAAGTTGCATAGGAAAGTTCTACCTTACTTTATTTAGTAGAATGCAGATGATAGGACTCAGCTGTGAATATTATAAAGTGAAGTGCTTAGAATATTAATAAATGATTTTACAACTTAGTAATTACTACGTTCTTATTTCCTTCAGAATCACACCTTTTCTGTCTTCACAGTCAAATTCTTTCTGCCCTCATAATCAAACTCTTTCTGCCTTCACGGACAAACTCTTTTTGCCCTCACGGTCAAACTCTTTCTGACCTCACGGTCAAACTCTTTCTGACCTCACGGTCAAACTCTTTCTGCTCTCACAGTCAAACTCTTTCTGCCCTCACGGTCAAACTCTTTCTGCCCTCGCGGTCAAACTCTTTCTGCCCTCATAGTCAAACTCTTTCTGCTCTCATAGTCAAACTCTTTCTGCCTCCATAGTCAAACTCTTTTTGCCCTCACGGTCAAACTCTTTCTGCCCTCACAATCAAACTCTTTCGGCCACGTGCTCGCATTTTCCCCGTCATATATTCTTCCAAACACTTATTTCCTTTCTTTCTAATTCTCAAACTTTCTCACTCATTGCATTCGGCAACGTTCACCCAAAATTCCTCAATCGCTCAGTTTTCTCAAGTGCTCATCTTCCGCGCTTTAGGAACCCTCGAGTCCAAACATTCTATATTCACACGATGATCGTTCAACTCAAGTCTTCCTCGCGCATCGAACACAGCAATTGTCCGTTTGAAAAGTGACGAGTCGAGAACAGATGAAAGAGGAACGGTCCTCGCGTAACCGCCTGATCCCTTTGGGTTTCGGCCAGAGTCAATGGCGCTGGGCACGCGATAGAAAAAAGGGGTGAAGGATCGGCCTAGCCGGAAGCTCGTACGTGCACGCGAGGCCCTAGCCGTAATAAGTCCCGCTGGCGTGGCCCCTGTGACGAAGGTAAAACGTCGTATGTGCCGACATTAACCAAATCTGAACAAACACTGGATCTCGTTTCCATTTACCTCTCTCTAACCCATACTCTGCGTTCTTTCTCGTGCCACGAACAGCTGGCCCGAGTTCGGAACAGGAGCTTCATCCTACATCCCCCAAAGGTCGACCCTTGGGGCACGGAATAAAAACGGGGACCCAGAAAACGGTACATCGGGCCCCTTTCAATGAAACTCGTGCCCTGATAGGGGCTACGCTGTCGCGTGTACAGTGTCGGCTGAAAGTTTGGGAACATAGCGAGTATTTCGAGGGAGTGCAACGAATTTAAAGGGAAAGAGAATTTAGAGTTGGAGTACCTTGAAAGATTATTTATCTACAAATCTGTTGGAATGAGTGGTGGATGAAATGGGGTTGTTTTGGAATTTTTAAGAAAATCGACGGTTATGAAGAGGGACAAGGGATGAGAAAGTTTTGACTGGTACTGTACGTGTATACCTAGCTGGAAAACCTGATCGAAAACAAACCTGATGGCGTTATAGTAGGGCAAGTTGTAGGTATACTGTTAGATCCGAGTATTTTTTCATGCTTTGGGAGGACACTCGTGTATTTTTGTTTTGAAAGTGATATTTTGCGAGGTGGAGCTTGTGGAAGTGGAATTTCTGAAGATACTCAGTGATAAGTATTAAGTACCTTCTTTTCACTGAAGTGAGTCTGTAGATAATTTTGAACCAACTAGATACACCATTAACAAAACTTTGAGGTTCACATGAAATCTCTAATTAATTTGTCAATTTTCAAATCTGCTAGTATTTTATTTTCCTCCTTTAAACTTTCAGGCCCCATAGAATATAGAATATACTACTTTGAATAGACACTACTAAAATCTAAAACATTAAAATTCACTTTTAGGAGCAAGTCCACAAAATTCATTCAAAAGATTTCCAATTTTATCGTTCAAGTAAGTTGGAATTACTAATTGAAATTAATAAATAAATTAAATAATAAAAAGCTCCACGATAATGGACACGGTTTTAGACCACTGGTCTGTGGTCTCATACGGAAATTTGCTCGCTGGCAAATGTACAGGAAGCCCGGTTAAATTCTACGGAATAGAGGGAAGGCGGTGAGGTCATGCAGCAACGTCGTGCAGGAAGAATCGTAATTACCCGACACGTGTACCTGCACTGATATCGGCGCGAGGTCGCGATCTCCGCATAATGGGAGTAACCGACGCGAAGAATGCAGGTCGACCCTGAACCTCCTCCCTTCCCGTCCCGCGACAAAGATCAAGGCGGTCCAGAAAGGAACGCGTCGATCGCTAACGCATTTTCACAGTTATGCAATTGGAACACGCACGGTCGTAAACGAGCGCCATTTTTATGGAACTGCTAATTAATACACTTTTATCTTAGCTCTAGATAATATTGTTGAATAAAACCTTCGAAACATATGTCAGAGTAAGAAGTGACTTTTTGAGTTAAATTTTTAAGGCAAAGGGTTTAAAATCATAAACATTCGGTAATGGAATATTGAATACTTAATAGAATCTCAAGTTTCGAAAAAGAACTTAATAATATTGTACTGATTCATTTGATATGTTTAAAAATTAAATTTAAAAATTGAGTTTTTAGGATGGAGTTTGAAGAATGCAAATGATATCCTTTACAAAGGGTTGTTACTCTAGAAGTGTTAATTATGCTTCCATGAGCATTCGCTCAAACAATTCAGAAAATTTAATAAATGTGGAAAATAAATATTCCACTAATTTACAAATAATTCTACCCTCACACATAACACCCCATAACCAAATTTATGGAACCTTTCACCCAATCATAGTACTCCCCAATATCCCAACTTCCCTAACCACCACTTTCCAGAATTCGTTCCCCCAAAAATAAAATTGTACAAACCCAACCAGCCGTTTCCTCGTCCCAGAAAAATTAATCCTACAATTACCCCAACGCATCTGTTTCCAATAAAAAAAAAAGAAGAAGAAGCGTTCATGCTTAAAAAGATTGTTCGTTAACTAGCTGCACCGTTGAAATAACGATCGTGTCACCGATGGCTGCCTACAAATTCCCGTTTGCACCAGGCTACAAATTAATTTGCATATCGTGGTCAGTGGCATTCTTCCCGAGAACAGGGCTTAGATCGATCGTGGCTGTCTTTGCGTGCGTTTATTGTCGGGGATGCGCAACGACTTGGACCGATCGACGGCAACGAGGAAAGGATCGCTCTTCCCCTCCCCTCGTCCATCGACTTCTTCGTCTTCGTTGCCGCGGATTGATAATCCTGATGGACGTCACGATAGTATTAGCGTCATGGCGCTCGCCGCCGCTGTCGCGAGTCGACGTTCATGCGAGGAGCAAAAGAGGATGGAGACGATCGGGAAGAAGAGGAGGCCGCCCGTGTGTCGGCCTCGGGAACCTGATACCGCCACGGTTTTATGAACAGTTACGGAGCAGCTCTGCGAGAGCACGGAAAGCTCCATCGACATTGATCTTTGTCTAAATGCTTCGCGGAACCTCGTGGAATTCTGCGAAACTAAATCGCAAGGTAACCAATTTAATGGTGTAATTATTGAAAGCTACACTTGTTTGAGGTCGCACAAAATTGAAACATAATTCAACTTGATTAGATTGTTTAGACTGTTTGTAATTTAAGTACTGTTTTCTACGTTGAATTTTAGTTACTTTACTTATTTAGATTTACTGTGTATATCATTGCAATACAATTTAACTTGATTAGATTGTTTAGACTGCTTGTAATTTAAGTACTGTTTTCTGCGTTGAATTTTAGTTACTTTACTTATTCAGATTTGCTGTGTATATCATTGCAATACAATTTAACTTGATTAGATTGTTTAGACTGACTGTAATTTAAGTATTGTTTTTAGCGTTAAGTTTTAGTTACTTTACTTATTCAGACTTGCTATGTGTATCATTGCACTTCATCAGATTTTAAAGAAGTTCACCATACGATTTCAAGATTTTTAGTTAATTTAGTGTCATGGTACTATCCCAAAATTTGAGTAAATAAACTTTCTATATAAAGTAAAAAGTTTGCAATCCATCCTAGTGCTTTTATAAATCTAGAAGTTTTCAAAGCTTTTAAAATGGCCGCCCTCTGCGAACCGGCCAAGCAAACAAATTCCAGAATTCAGCAGTGTACACACCCCTATACTAATACAATACCAACATTCAGCAAGCCAAAAATCTTCCCATTACAAAATCCCTGTTTCACAACTCACCTAGGACTACCCACCGCCATCGACCAAAAAGTTCCATATAAGTGCTGCTTCCTCCCATCTAGTACCCGTAAAATACCAGGAAATAGCGGAAGATCGATGGAGGAACGCATAGGAATCGGTGAAAACCGTGGACGTGTCCCCGGTGGCGCAGGATCCCGACGTGAAGAACCAGGTGCTAGAGCCGGGGCGCGTGTCCAGATTGGGGTAGGGGGCAGGTGGGCCCCCTGCATTGTCAATCTCTGCCTTTCTGTACCTCGTGGCTGCTTGCCCGGCTGCGTGTGTGATCGTGTTTCCCTGTCCCAACGAAGGGTTCCCCTGTCGACAACGAACCAGCTCGTTCGTGTGCGTGGCGCACACACAGAGAGAGGGCCACGGGGCTACAGAGGGTGCAGCTAACACATAATGAGGATGTATGCGCGGCAGAAGAGGGGTGCTGGCCTCTCGGGATGGCAATGAGGATGCCGTACCTCGGCTCACCTAGTCGAACGAGTGTACTCTCGCTCTATTGTGCGCGGAAAAGGCAGGTGATGAGAACGGTAGGCACCACGCGACTCTGTGCCGCGGTTCTCATCGTGGGGAACGAGATCTGTAAGCGGTGGATTTAATGGAAATTAAGGGTGGCTGAAATTCTGTCTTCCTGATGTGATTTGGTATTTGGTTGGGACAAAATTCTAGGAGGGAAGGGTTTTTCTTATTTTTATTAGGGGAAAGATTTGCATTGTTAATGTGGTCTTCAGAAATAGGTTGGAAGTGATTGATTATGCTGTTTTTAGTTAATATTGAAGTTAGACACGAGTGTTAGGGTTGATGATGAAAGATGCATAAGTTATGTTTCTTTTTATTGTAATCTCTTCAGGTTTAGAAAGCTAATTCTAGTAATTAGTAATTTGAAAGAATAGCAAAGGTTTCGTTAACTTCGAAACTTCTTAATTTATAATGTGACTGTATTTTGTAAAATATCAAGTAGAGGAAGTTAAGAATTCGTAAAGATGAGAAGCAGATAGTAGCTTTTAGTTCGTTGTAAGCGTCTGAGGGATCGAAGTTGAACGATGGATTGAGAACCGCTGTAGTTTCGCAGTATATCTCGGTATTGCACCATTGCACCATGGGTTTGCAGTGTGCAAAAGCGCTTCCCCCACCTGGTATCGATACTCGAGCAGAGAGCACGTGCCATCAGCTGTCTCCGCTGGACCACAGCTGAAGCGGAGGAGGCGCACTGGCACAATGAAGCCACATACAACGATTCCGCTCGGTAACAGTGTCTTTCGGAATACAGCTGAACTTCCCAAAAACCCGTGAAACCTCAATGAAGACCACAAAACACCATCCTCCTGCAACTGCGCCTCTGTCTACCAGAAACTTCCTATTCTACAATCTAACTGAACCTCTCAACATCCCTCAAAACTTCAACTTAAACCCCAAAACACAATTTCTGTGCGATTGCACCTTCGTCCAAAAGAAGCTTTTTATTCGACACTTTAACTGCTAGAATATACAAAGTGAACCTCTCAGCATCCCTTAAAATTTGAACTTAAACCCCAAAACCCCATTTCTGTGCAATTGCACCTTCATCCAAAAGAAACTTTTTATTCTGCACTTTAACTGCTAGAATATACAAAGTGAACCTCTCAACATCCCTTAAAATTTAAACTTAAACCCCAAAACCCCATTTCTGTGCAATTGCACCTTCATCCAAAAGAAGCTTTTTATTCGACACTTTAACTGCTAGAATATACAAAGTGAACCTCTCAGCATCCCTTAAAATTTTAACTTAAACCCCAAAACCCCATTTTTGTGCAATTGCACCTTCATCCAAAAGAAGCTTTTTATTCGACATTTGAACTGCTAGAATATACAAAGTGAACCTCTCAACATCCCTCAAAACTTCAATTTGAACCCCAAAACACAATTTCTGTGCGATTGCACCTTCATCCAAAAAAAGCTTTTTATTCGACATTTGAACTGCTAAAATATACAAAGTGAACCTCTCAGCATCCCTTAAAATTTTAACTTAAACCCTAAAACCCCATTTCTGTACAATTGCACCTTCATTCAAAGGAAGCTTCTTATTCAACACTTTAACTGCCAGATTACACAAAGTTTTTGTTCAGCAACAGCGTTTCAAAATCCACAGAATCTCACCTCAAACCCTAATAGGTACAGTCGGCCGCAAAAGTATTCGCATTCGGTATAGTATATAAGTAAACGAGAGGAAATATATAATTATACAAGATTTAAATGAAAAATACGAAAGTTAATCTCTGTTAATATAGAGCAAGCTATTATTTCTAGAAATCGTTAATCGCAATTGCATCGATGTATTTTTGTCTATCATTACACATCCCAAGCGAGAAAACATGAACGAACACTTACGAGTCCAATTTCTCCTCAACAACACCTCCAACAGGAACATCCGACTCCATAACACAATCGAACCACCATCTTTGTCCTCCACCTCTCGGGGACCATGAATATTCAATTGTTCCACGTGACCCTGTTTCAAAGCGTGTCGCCCGGCCTGCCCACGATAAATCCCGGTTTCTCGTATCCGGAGCGGAACACGAATTAACGCGGTGGGACGAAAGCTCGAGAGTCGGTTGGACGAACGTGTTCTTCCTTCGTTTTCGTTCGCTTTCTTTTTCAAACGAACGAGTGAAGAGCCGGGGAGAGCGACACGAGGGGGTTGGCGGCGAGTTACGATCCGTGCGCGGGACGAAAATCGTAAATCCGTAAAAACGCAGTAAATCTGCGGCCGCGGACAATGGCGGACGCAGACGGAAGCGCGGCGATCAACAGCGTGGATCACTGAGACCGCCGTCCTGGCGTGGCCAATGAGATTACGCTCTCTCGCTTCGACTGGTCCGCGTCCCGGTTCCGGTTCTTGCGGTCGTCCGAGCCTGGAAAGCCTTCCACTCTACCTGCCTCGATTTTATCCCGTTCGTTTGAATAGCGTCGCCGATATTCCGCTTTTCAGGAGGAACAGGAAGTCCTCGGTTTTTGTCTCAAAAGGGAAGTTTGAGAGGAAGACTTATAGAATTGCTATTCTGTTCGAATGGCTGCTGAATTTTTAAACAGAATTTTTTGTGAATATTAATACCTTCTGTTTTCATAATCGCTATATTTTTAAACAGAATACTGTACGGACATTGATATCTTCTGAAGTTTAGGGCACTTTCGTTTAATGTATTGCACAGCAAATTTTTAATGCAGTAGGGTATCTATGTATTGGCTTTGAAATTAGTTCAGCAAAATTTAATTATGATTTGACGAACACAGTCTTTAAGCTTTAACTTAGAACTTATCAATTCTGATAAATTGTTATTTGCAACGCTTATAATAACACTGATCTTTTGAGTCCTAATATTTAATTGTAATTTAATAAACACCTATCTCGAATTTTTTTTGCTGTGTATTATACCCTACTTTGAATTAGATCTGTAGAACCTAAATGATACTACTGTTTGCAGTTCTCAGACCAAACTATCCCTACAGTATCGTGAAACCATGCTGTACTCATAATTTCCTGTGTTAAAACAGGAAACCTTTAAATTCTAAGCAAAAGGCAACTAAACTCAAGTTAGTTTCCTGCTCATTAGCAAGCATTGATGTCTTCTTTCTACTTGTTGCGCTTCAAATTCACAATGCTCTTACTCACACCGCTCCCTTTTCTCGATTGCTCTCTTTGCTTCTATCTATCCACCTTTCTCCAGCTTCTACCTCTAAGTCCTCCCTCCCTCTCTCTATCTCTCGCCTAGCCAGTTTCTCGTTCGCGAGAAACATAATAGCGCGGTCTTAAACACCTAGACAACACCAGGTAAGACAATCCTCCTATCAGCGCCGGCGTAATGGCCAGACAGGCAGTCAGCCAGCCGCTAAGGACAATTGCTTCGCGGCTAGCTGTTGCGGCGTGGGCCCGAGCTCGTTCCTCACCGACCTAGCAGCCTGTTCTACGTTCGCATACCTACCTAGTCTAGCCGACAAACCGCCTTAAGGTTCGCCCATAAACGGAAACGCGGCACCGAACCCCGTGAATCTCCCTTCTCGCAGCCATGAACCCGTTTCCATACAACTGTGTGACGTTTTCGCTATCGAATTTAGTTTCTTTACGATGTCTAAAGTGAATTAGTGTGGAGATTAAAGGAATCGATAGAATTTTGGTGGAGAAGTCTATTTCTGATGCTGTCACGTAATATTTTCTTGCAATGTTCTACAATATTCCTTAAATTAGCGTGTTTCCCAGCTTTCAAAAGGTTTTACGTTAGACTGTCGTCTAAAATAATTTCTCACGACTCGTGTGTATCATTAGTTCAGAGAATTGGTCGTTTACGCGTTAGACGTGGACAAAATCACCGACTAAACCGCTAGAAACCTCTGTTCCACCTCCCACAACCAGTTCACCTCGGCCCGTGTCAACACGCGGCAAACAAATTGCTTTCAACGGCGAGATTCAGCTTCGAGAACTCGCCCGGCGCGTACCTTCTGATCCGAGGAGCGATCGAAAACGATCTATCTACGATCTGAGCATGGTCCCGTCATAAATTCACCCGGCTGATAGGGCCCTGTCGCAAAAGTTCGCAGGAACACGTATCCGGCCCACGGCAGCCCGGTAACGAGGTCCAACCGTACAACGTGTACCAGCTCCAACGACATCGTCGTTGCTTTCTTCTCTCTGTGACAATGTCTAGTAGCAGCCTAATAGACCGATCAATCGGCCCTCGTGAATCGGGACATTATAACCTCAATTACTCATTTTCCCGGATAGGATTAGGTAATTAGCTATTCAAGATATCAATGTGGGTATGAGGGACGAAACATTGATTACGTACTATGGCAATGTCCCTCGTTAGATGATCGAAGAATGATTTTCGAAAATCAATTCCCAAGGGGATAAAATAAGGGATGAAGATTTATTTGAAAATTCGCCGATTTTGAAGCAAGCACTATGAAAACTGGTATTCAGCTTTTTGGTTGGAAATAAAGAAATACGTGTTCAACGTTTCTGGAAAATCAACCCCTAAGGGGATAAAATAAGGGATTACTGTTTGTCTAAAAATCCGCCGATTTTGAAGCGAGCACTATGAAAATTGGTATTCAGCTTTTTGGTTGGAAATAAAGAAATACGTGTTCCAACATTTTTGAACAATCAACTCCCAACGGGGTGAAATAAGGGATGAAGGTTTCTTTGAAAATCCGCCGATTTTGAAGCGATCACTATGAAAATTGGTATTCAGCCTTTTTGTTGGAAATAAAGAAATACGTGTTTCAACATTTTTGAAAAATCAACTCCCAAGGGGGTAAAATAAGGGATGAAAGTTTGATTGAAAATTCGATGATTTTGAAACAAGCACTATGAAAGAAAAAAGAACGCGGGCAACAGTTAGTTATCTATAGAGCAACGTAAAATAGCCTCAATAGAGGTCAAAATTGCGTCAATAAGAAGAAGAAAACAAAGAAAAATCGGCCTTCGTGTGCACGACGCTTAACGACCGACAAAACTGACCGGGTTCACATACGCGGGCTCTCGTGCTTTCTCCGTGTGTCTCGCTCGCGAAAGGGCTACCATGGTAGCCATTGGCCGACCTAATACGCTTCCCGACGATCAATCATACCGCCGTTAGAGCACCGTGTGCCAGCTCTCCTTGCATAACACGGGCAAAAGCCTGGTTTACATTCGGCCGGCGAGATCTGGATAAGAGGGACAATTCAATCGGGACGACGGTTCTCCGCGAGGGGACACGCCGGTCGAGCGGCGTGTACGCGCGATAGCAGCGTGTAAAAATGATTATCCCCCGTGTGCAGGCTAGCACTTAATTATCCCCGTGTCGCGGTTAACGGCGTTTCACCGATCCACCGTTTCTGAGTCGTGCAACATTCTGGGAAGAAAGTTTCCCGGACGCGACACGTGGGCTGACCTAATACGCTTCGCGGCTATCAATCATGCCGCACGCACACCTACCGAACGGGAGCACGATCGGTGGACGTTGTTGCATAACGCCAGATCGAGGATTTCTATTTGGTAGAAGTTGGAGGAGGGAGTTGTACGGCTCGATCGACGGTGGGTAGAGAAACGATAAGGATGGTTCTTTGAGGAATGGATTACGTTTGCGGTGATTTTGCGTATCTGCAGGAGATCGAGGAATTAAATAGTATTTGCATACTGTTGCACTTATTTCGGAGCATTTAATATTTTATGTATCTGTAGTTCTGTAAAAAATAGGCTTCTCTGAGGTATTTTCTAAGTAATTATAGTGATAGACAAATTCAAATTTTATATTTATTATAAGTTTAAGGTTTCAATTTTTACATTGTAAATATTTTTTAATGAAGAATAGGCTTCTTTGAGGTGTTTTCAAGGCAATTTATAGCGATTCGACAAATTTAAATTTTGTATCACAAAATCTACGGTCCCCAAAACTGAACTACCCCTTTATGCTACAAAATTACAGAAGTATACAATTTTGAGGAAGTTTAACATATCCTATCTCGCAATGGTTGTGCATATATACTTCAGAGCATCCTCCAGAACCGGATGTAGCTTCTTGGCCGTAAATTAAAATACCAATATCGTCCTCGAAGGCTCGAATAGCTAAGCAAGAATTCTTATTCGTCAAGTATTCCAACCAACGTTTCAATTCTTAATTTAAGAAGAAACGGTCAGCGGCATGCGGACAGCTTCCACTTCCGTTCTTCCGTCAGTCAGGTGAAACAATGCAGTATCGTCCTCAAGGGATGAAATAGCCAAGCAAGAATTCTCAGTCGTCAAGCATTTCAACCAACCGTCGATTAATTTAAGAAGAAACGGTCAGCGGCATGCGGACAGCTTCCACTTCCGTTCTTCCGTCAGTCAGGTGAAACAATGCAGTATCGTCCTCAAGGGATGAGAATAGCCAAGCAAGAATTCTCAGTTCGTCAAGCATTTCAACCAACCGTCGATTAATTTAAGAAGAAACGGTCAGCGGCATGCGGACAGCTTCCACTTCCGTTCTTCCGTCAGTCAGGTGAAACAATGCAGTATCGTCCTCAAGGGATGAGATAGCCAAGCAAGAATTCTCATTCGTCAAGTATTCCAACCAACCGTCGATTAATTTAAGAAGAAACGGTCAGCGGCATACAGACAGCTTCCACTTCCGTTCTTCCGTCAGTCAGGTGAAACAATGGAGGGGAAGGGGGAGGATCGGAAGATTAGCGGGCCCGCAACGGAAATCTCGATTCCTTTGCTGACCCCGGAGACGAAGGGGTGGCCACAAAAGGTGGCACCGGTGTAAACGGAGGTGATTGCAAATCTTTACGGTGCCCTCGAGTGCCCAGGTGCACGACGAATAATGGCGGGTCCGCGTACCGGCGACGATCTAGATACTTTAGAGTTCCGGCCGCGATTTATATACAGTGGCGGACAAAAGTTTAAGACCGAAGGGTTACCGAAAATAAATTAATTGGTGTATAAAAAATAGCACAATAAACGAAATCTGTATTCTTCGTTAATCAACAAATAATACTCTACCATAGTAAAGATAAAAATGTATGTATAAACAATATTTACTAATCATAAGTACCATAGTTTATATCACTCTCTCGTCTTAAACTTCTGTCCGTTACTGTACATACATGCGCATACGGGTCGTGTGTAGTCCGTGTTCCTCTTTCTTTCCCGTTCGTGCCGCGCAGAGAGGAGGGCAATAATAATTTCAGTTCCACGACGACGAGGAAGAGATGCAGGCCTTCTTCTCGCTGACGAATCGTTTTTCGAGTGCTCACTCACGCCAATCATCGTCCGTCGTCTAGTAGCCACGGGAACAGAGCTTCCTTTATTCGTGTCCTCTTTCTTTCCTACCCGAGTTTCGTATCGGAATTACCTGTCGCTCGCGCGGCTACACCGCGCCCAGGGATGAAAGAGTTTCACGAGGAAGGCTACTTCAGGCCTCTTTCAACCGGGCCGTGAGAATCGAATCGTAGAATTGAATTAGCGCTGCGCTCGCAGCAGGGGCAGCTCATTATTCGATAGTTCCGAACTTATAACCGCTTTTTCTCGTCGCTCTCGGGTGCGTTTCACGTGGCATGTAAGGCAGGACGCTTGAATGCCGGCTTCGGAGTAATTGTGGGATAATGAAACTGAGAATCGAGCGGCAGAGCTAGATTCGAAGTATCGTTGAATTCTCGGGAAACGGTTGTGATCAAACGTCTTCGACGATTAGGAAAGAAACACTTAGCATAGTATAAGAACGATCGATAAATGTTAATTTGCAGTATTTAATTTGAAATAAGTCGACAAGCTAACAACATATGAAATTGAATGTTATACAATTCTCATAAAATACTTATAAAAGTATATATATAACGTTGCATAAAATAGACGAACAAAAATTTGAAATAAGTCGATAAGCTAACAAGATATAAAATTGAATATTATATAATTTTATTGAAATACTTATAAAAGTATATATAGGTATAACATTGTATAAAATAGACGAACAAAATTGAATTTACAACTAGAATTTTAATTTGAAATTACTCCTTAACTAAGAAACCACTTATAAAGCCACCTAAAAAGTAAATGCTTTAGAAACGTCAAAGATTCTATCAACATGAAAAACCCCGTTGCCAACAAATTCACACTCCCTTCAAAGGAATGAGAACCAGATCCTCCGATTTGTCACCGCTGTACTGTTTCAAAAAACTCAGCCCCCTTCGCCCCGACCCAAACACCCTCGAAACCCGTGCAACGGGACCGTTAAAAGCCGATACACGCTAAGGAACGTATCGACGGGCATCCGTGCGTAGAGGGTGGCTTTTAGACACCGTGAAGCGACGGAGGGGAGGGTCCGCTGGGTGCCGATGCACGCAAAATGCGGACAGATGCATGTGCACCTTTTAGAGTCTCTCCTGGTCCATCGGCAGCCTGCGACACATGTGCTTCCAGGTACACATAACGGACACACACACACACACACACACGCACAGACATAGGTGCGTTTCTGCGGACGCGTGTGCACACATGCCCCGTCTAGGTGTGTGCGTCTTAGTGTACACACGCATTGCACACGGAGCACAATGCCAATAATAACCTATCGCCCTCGTCGCATCCCTCGTCGCAGATTCCAGCAGATGCTGGATGGCTGGCTCGCAGCCCCTACACGGGGGTCTAGTTTTGTCTAGGAGGGGTTGGCCGCCGGCTTTTCTCGGCGCACAATGAGCCACAGGGGCAGGTGTGGACTCCCCTCGGTGTTCGTGGCGGGCGCGTGCCCCACACGAGCGGGGGCGGGGTACCTCTTTCTCTAACTCTCCCCCGTCACGGGGGCCATCCTCCCCTCGACGCGTTCCATTATTTCCCTCCTCCGTGAACGTCTTGAGACGCTGGCTGAGACCAGTTCCCCGCACGCGTTGGAAAACCTTGGAGAAGGAAGTCACGTGCGGGGGGCTTGCATCCGATTACCATGAACGAACACGCGCGGAGACTTCTTGCTTGTCGGGGGGTTGAACGTCGGCGTAGACTCGCCAAAAGATCGCTCTCGCGATATCCTTTTCAGGCTCGATCGAAGGGAGTTCGTGTTTCTTATGTTTCATGGGCGTTGATTGTGGGGCAGGGGTACGATGGGTCGAATCAAAGGTGTCGAAGACGAAGACGGAACCGTTGCAAGGACTTTCCGATTTTTAGGGGTGAGGGTCGAAGGAGGTACGACTTGGGGAGATTGGTGGCGATACGCGAAGGAGGTTGCAGGATATAGAATTTCTCCGGGATGCAGAATCAAAGGTGTGGAGATTCAGCCGTTAGACTTCTTGCTTTCGAGGGTCGAAGACACGAGCCCTCCCCCCCTCGAGCAAAGAAGAATTCTTTAAAGAAGAAGCCAGATGATACCGAGCTCCCTTCGTTCGTCACCTCGTGTAGGCGTAATCTTCCACGGGACAAAGCTTCCAACCCATTGAATGAACGTTTTATCTTCAAAAAATGGGGGTTGAACGCATCTGATGACTACGCACGAAGGTGTCAGATTTCTTACAGTTCGCGCCACGCTGCAGAAAGCTCCAGAGAAGTTCGTTAAGCGAACTCGTTGAACAAGGGGGAGGGAATCGATGGTCCCCACGAGCAGGCTGGTACAATGGTAATAAATATCGATTTTCCTGACGGAACGTCGCAAATCGGATGAGAAGCTCAACGGTCACCGTGCAACGCGAGAGGGGCGGTGGGAGCATGTGCGCGACAATAATAAGGGCTGAGAGGACGCGCGTGCGTTTCCGCGGGGCGTGCACCCCCCTTTCAGCCAGTCATTTCAAAAACGGACGCGTGCCATCGGTGAAAGTCGGGCCTGGACCGAGAATCGGGGCGGAGGGGGAGGCGACGATATGCACAAGGGTTGAATTCAGACGAAAATAGTCAGGCCCCGTGAAAGGTTTCGCTTCTTCGACGGGGCAGCTTGCGTCGGTGTTCAAAGGGTTCATTGTTATCTTCGCTCGTCTGGCCTTTTTTCACATTTATTCAGCTTCCCCGGACGCCCTAATTGTGGCGGCCTCGTGGCGTTAAATTAATTTGTGCCCGACGCGGCCTGGTGGTGTTGAATTTCAGGCACAGTTGCCGGAAGGCTTATGTTGTAGCCGTTGGAACTAAGGATTTCGTAGATTTGTAGAGATGATACCGAAATAGGTTACGGTTTGGTTTCGTTGTGTTAACCCTTTGCACTCGAGAGGTGACAGTTAGTCGTCTAGCAATTTTAACTTTACAAATTTTTAACTGCAAAATATTTACTAAGTTACGCTTATATTAAACCTCATTTCGTTTAGTTAAGTCATATACTAAAATTTACATGTATAACTGTTTAACCTTCGGTCTGATTAAGTACCTAAGTACCTAAGTACTAAGTAAAGTCTGAAAGTTTGCGACACTATCGTTTGGCGACTGACAGTCGCCCCTCGAGTGCAAAGGGTTAACTTTGATATCGCACCAAGTAATTTTAAACAGATTTTGTCATATCCAAGGCAGAATAGTGGTTTTGTTGCATTTCCAGAAGTCTGTAAAGGGAAGTGCAATTTTTTGAAATATTATTTAGGATCTTATTTAGAATGAAGAATTCATTTTTTAAATTGAAGGGTTGATTTCAGATTTTACCGTGCTATGAATATTTACAGAAAGGCATATATACGCAAATTTAGCAAATTTGTATGTTAATGTCTTAAGAAGTTTTAAAAAAATGAGTTAAGCTTATAATTAAGTTATAAAACATAAATTTGCTTAAAAATCCGAGAATTTATTTTTCTTTCTGCTTTCGTATTCCACGTCGCTCTTGCGAAGGAAGATTTCTTCAGGTTTCTTTGGCAATCAAGATCGCGGACGGCGAAGACTTGCTTGTCCAGTAAAGAAAAACAAAAGATGGCCGCTTCCTGCGGTCAAGTGCAGCCGTCCCCGAGCACTTTGCTAATAAGCGTCCGCCGAAAGCGAGGCGGACCGAGGCCGGGATCGTGTTACATCGTCGTTGAGAAGTTCAAGAGTGGCACTCTCGCCTTTTTAAACAACCTTGTTTCTTCCTTTCTGCGCTTCCCTGAAGATTCCTTCGCGTTGCACGCGGCCAGCACCGAGACATCTCCCTCTCGAATCTAATTTTACTTTTTCTCAGGCAAGTGCACGACGCGAGCGTTCTGAAAGCCTCGAAAAGAGGCGAAGAATATTGATTAAAGTATCTCTTTTTAAATTCGTCCAAAGCTTCGTTGCACGATGGCCTCTTTGTTTTCTGCACAATGCCAAGAACAGATGTGGTTTTATCGAGAGGCACATCTACAGAGCATTTAGCAACCCTTCTTTTTCGAGGCGCTCAGAGTCTCGTTCTTAAAAGGGAGATCAGCATAAAAATCCACGGAAGAACAAAGCTTGGCTGAAGGCGTGCTCGATCGGACGGGACGAGAGGGACCACCGTTTCAGATGTCTGCATCCGGTTGGTCACTTCCGGCACGCGCTGAGACACGTGGCCCTTCGCCTGCCCCTTGCCCCTCCTAGCCCCGTTCGCCACGCAGGGGGGGAGTATTTTCATTTTAAGGACCCACCGAAATTAGGACCCATCTAGGCCAAGGGTCCGTCTCTAAACATTGAGTAGGAAGTATCTTTCGTGCTTGTCAGATGGGTGCTTCAAATGTAAATGCCTCTTAAACCTTTCCCTCGAATCGTTCTTTGCTTTTATCCTCCCCTCTCCCTTGCTCAAATTAAAAATTGCCATTAGGTATAATGACAGATTGGGAGGACGATTAAATTATATCATCGAATCAAGCAAGTATTAAATTCATCAGAGATTAATAAATTTTGAGGAATACTAGGAATTAAAATTGTGTTGTTATTAATATTATGTTGGTATTGTTATTAAATATACCACTCAATATTTATTTTACAAATTAAACAAATTACGATATAAAAAAATTGAGCGATTATTAAAATTCACTGTATATAACTTTCTGAGATAGAAAATTACACTGTTTCTTGCTCAGATATAATTCACCAAGTTCTTCCCAACCCTGCTACCACTTTAATACTAGATTTACGGATATTTATATCTCAAACAGAATTTGAAATTTCAAAACTAAGAGGGAAATAGATTTGGGTATGTTTGTATCGCTCCATCAATAAAAGTTAGCAAAAATTCTTAGGAATAATAATAATTGCTTTTGCAAATTTTACTGGAAGTTCGAAACCAGTAAACCTAGTGTTAAACGACCTTAAGATCCACTCTACGGCAAGAGTGGCAGCCTAACCTAATTAATCGCGAGGTAACGAGCACAGCTGACTTTAAATTCTTAGGAATAATAATAATTGCTTTTGCAAATTTTACTGGAAGTTCGAAACCAGTAAACCTAGTGTTAAACGACCTTAAGATCCACTCTACGGCAAGAGTGGCAGCCTAACCTAATTAATCGCGAGGTAACGAGCACAGCTGACTTTAAAGTCCCTCGTAACACTGTGCTAAGACTTTAAAACTCCCTATCCCGCAGAAGCTTGTCCTTTCCGTACACTTGTGCGCCGTTTACGCAAGCCAGTGCGCACTTGCCGCGCCTCGTTCTTAGACGGCGCGCTCGCCATGAATGGTCCACGGCCTTGAATAGAGAGGAATTCACAAAGAACCGGGCGAAGGAAACCGACAAAGGAGCCCGGGACTTCTTTTGTCAGAGGGTCTAGCAGAGTCGAGGTGACACGGTCCCGCAGGAACCATCGTATCCAGCCGTGGATCATGTTAGCTCGCCGGTCGTGCTCCCTGAACCTGCAGAATGCGCTCCCCGAGCTTCTATTTCGTGGATGCAAACGGAGAACGAAGAAGAAGAAGAAGTGTGTGGACAGGTGGGGCTGCCGCGCATCGATTCTCCTACGAATTTTCGCATCTGTCGGTAGGTTGATCTTAGGACCTAGTTTCCGAGAAGCGTGCCGGAGACGAACCCTCCCCTTCACGCTTCCTCGAGCTTCTGCCGTCTCTTTCTCTCGGTACGCTTCTGGCTAGAGTGTTTAGCCGAGACACCGCGATGAAAGGAAAACCGCAATGTCGTCGATCACGTGGACTGGAAGAATCTCGTCTCCTGATCATCTCGCGTAACAGAGACCCACACCCTTGGCTGATTTAGCTTCCTTTATGCCTGGTTGTTTTGTACCAGCCTAACATGGATTTTCAAGGAAATTTTTTGGCAGAGCAGAAAATGATCCTCTACGCTATCTCTGTTCTGTATCTACTTTGTGAGATTAGGAATTAGTACTTGTTGAATTTTGGTTACTTTTCTCCTTGACCACGCATAATATTTGCCATTCTTAATTTCTTGAAACCTTAATGTTAGTCTTACAATTTTACAGTTTGCAATCCGAAATTAAGATGGTGATTTCAATTTTAAGTAAGCAATTTTTATTTCAAATTTAACCAGCAATTTCAATTTTATATACACAACCTTGATTTAAAATGAAACCAGCAATTTCAATGTTAAATATGCAACTTTAATTTAAAATGAAACCAGCAATTTCAATGTTAAATAAGCAACTTTAATTTAAAATTAAACCAGCACTTTCAATTTTAAATAAGCAACCTTGATTTATAATTTAACCAGCACTTTCAATTTTATACGCACAGCCTTGATTTAAAATGAAACCAGCAATTTCAGCTTTAAATGCAAATCTTTTATTTAAACTAGTGACAATTCATTGATTCGTAGCCAGGGTCTATAAAAAGAAAAAGTTTTCCATGCATAATTAATGAGCGTCTAGTTCAAGGTAACCAGAAGGGTGGAGACATTCCTCCGATTCTTTACTTGTTGCTTCCGTCCACGGGGCCAGCCACTTCCGGAGGGAGCGAGGTCCCCGGCCATCACCCCTGGGCCCGTTCAACAGCGGGCCCATGAATGAAGGTTTCGCGACAATGCGAATTCACCCTTCGGGGGAAGGGTTGCAATTAGACCGCCGCACGCGTATTGCCTCGACCATGATTGCGCTCGCGCGCGCGCGCTGCCACGCACGTATGCATCTGCTCCGCATCTGCGGACAGATGTATGTATAGCACAGTTCTGGTCGTCTCTCGTGAACTCAGAGACGTCGTTTCTCCTCGAATGCCCGGAAATGAAATTCTAAACACCCCCTCCCCCCACCATTCCTCCTCCTGATGAACAATGACGCCAGCAACGATGACTGTGGCCGGATAAAACGTACAAATATATGTGTATGTATGTGTGTGAGAAATCATGGGCGGCGCGAGAACGTTGCTTGTTCGTCACGGATGAAGTTACAAGACCCTTTTCTTCGAGCTCCTTCGTCTCTTTTCTTTTGATTCGTGATTCTTCGCGTCGCAGATTGCAGTCGATGGCTGCTGGTGATACAGCTGGTTGACTGGGAAGGGTGACGATGAGGGCGAGGGCGCTTCCGGTTGGTGACTGACTCGCTCGATTTAGAGGGGGTTGGAGGAATCGAGGATGAGCTAAATGAGTATCCTATCTTTTTTTATGGCGGAGTTTGGGCTCGCGTGAGGTGTGACTCAGTCGTTTGGCGATCAGGGGTGAGATTTTCACCTGGGTCATCGAAGCTTCCATTGTAGCACTTGCGATGTACGATTAATCGACAAATTGATTTTTCGTGAGATAAATTTGATTTAAGGAGTATTATAAATTGATGTAGGTTTCAATTTTATATATTCTGCTAATTCATAATTATTATTCATAATTATTCATAATTTTATAATTTCAGCTAATGAAACTGGATCTTTTTTATGGTGAAACTGCTTTAATCTTTCTATGTAATTTTTTATTTATAAAAAGAAATTATTGAACTCTGGTTTCTTTATTAATTTAAAAGGCTAGTCTTTGATTGTCATTATTGAAGATCAAGCTTGGTGTAGTTTCCAGATTTTAGAATTATTTTTGGAGAACCATCGATACCCCTTCTTGGACGATGCTGTAAGGGTGTCACCGTGCTCTCTGAACATCTACCGACGAATCGGTGAATTTCGACAAAACATCAACACGCGTTGTTTGCCTTCGGTGACACTTTAAGGCGCCGACGTTTGTGAAGCACGTAGTTCGCCGAAGTTCAGAAATAGAAGGGGGAAAAGTTGCTCGAAAACGAGGAAGTGACACGAGTCTTGCTCGTTTCCTGTTCCAGGGAAAATTTTGAGACACGGTTCTATTTTGCGACACAAAAATGTCCCTACGGATTACTAAACCAACCCTCCATCGTTCGAGTTAAAGATGTGGGATCACAGATTTCTTAAAGAACTCGAAAACTGACATACAAAAATATTCCTCTTCCTTTGAAGTAACAAAGTGCGAAAATAATAAATTTCTTTTATCCATAACTTGGAGCAATATCCAATAGTGCTAAATAATCTCTACTTACGAATACTTTTGCCTCGACGAAATATTAACCTAACACGAATTTTCAATTGTAACCCAAACAGCATTGTTATTAATTTTTATTTCCTTACATTAGTCATTGCTAATATTCTAGTAACTGACAACAAAGAAATTTATATTAGTATTATTGCCAATATATAAAACATAGCTCTTTTTATTTCCATATTTTTACGAATAATCAAATTCACGTTAATATAATTACCAATATGTAAAACATAGCTCTTTTTATTTCCACATCGCTACGAATAATCAAATTCACGTCAATATAATTACCAATATATAAAACATTGCTATTTTTATTTCCACATTATGACGAATACTTTCGTCCCTCGTTGTAGGTAAGCCTGACACAACATGCTTCCAACCTGACACCACCAAAAATTTGCCCCCTTCATTCATTAAACGAAGAAGCACCATCTTGCCCGAAAACGGCAACGCACGATAAGCGATCAGGAGCGTGTCGTGAGTGGAATCGTATCGTGACCCTTCTTAAAATAGTTCACCCAGGGAAGTACCACCTGCCGGCCCACGCATCGCAGCGGTCGAAATAATCAGGTACGAGTCTATTGGCCCATTAGAGTGCATGATACATCGTATTAGCTCGTGGCAAAAGGAACACGATGCCATTAGGGAGATTGAATCGGCTGGCCTCGTGCGCAGCGTACAGCAGACAGAGAAAAGGAAAGAGAGAGAGAGAGAGAAAGAGGAGAGAGGAGAACGTGAAACGACGGGGAAAGAGGAAGGGACGAGAGTGTGTTTATACACGTCATATAAGCATACGTAAGATGGGGTAGAACCGTGACCATGGGTGTAACCGAAAGACCACGTGGCCAAAGAGCATGTGTTTTCTGAGTGAGTAGCTACTTTTGTGCCATCTGCCTAGGAAGCTTTTGGACCGATAGGTGTGGTGTGTGTTTGATAAATACTTTCGCCGTGGGGTGAGCCACGGGGGAGAGGGGGAGAAAGTGGACGATCGTTGGAAACGCGGTGGAGAAATTAATAGGGAACGATTGTGGATGGAGAATTAAACGGGCGGGGTGCGGAAAAGCTGCAATGTGATGGAATTAAAGAGTTACTTATAGTTACTTATATCTCTATCTTTCTTATTTCAGAACTTTATCTTTAGTTTAGATTTCAATTCGTTTATTTCACGAATAACCGATGTTCTGTATGAATAATTTTATTTCACACATGTAAATGGAATTATATCAATTATTAAATTTTAATTATATTGACACTACCCTTACTTAAATTTACTTAGTTTTAAGAAAATGTAAATAGAATTCTATTAATTAATAAATTTTAATTATATTACACCAGCCTTACCTAAAATTACCTAATTTCGAAGAAAATGTAAATGGAATCCTATCAATTATTAAATTTTAATTATATTGACACTACCCTTACCTAAGATTACCTAATTTCAAAGAAGATGTAAATGGAATTCTATGAATTATTAAATTTAAATTATATTAACACTACCCTTATTTAAGATTACCTAATTTCGAAGAAAATGTAAATGGAATTCTATAAATTAATAAATTTAAATTATATTAACAATACCCTTATCTAAAATTACCTAGTTTTAAGAAAATGTAAATGGAATTCTATTAATTAATAAATTTAAATTATATTACACTACCCTTACTTAAAATTACCTACTTTCGAAGAAAATGTAAATGGAATTCTATTAATTAATAAATTTAAATTATATTACACTACCCTTACCTAAGATTACCTAATTTCGAAGACAACCCTTTAAATAATTATTAAACAATTATCAAAGCAGAACGTTTAGAATTTAATAGCGGAATCCATAGACAGAAGATAGCAACACGCATGCATCCGCCGAACAAAGAATTCGTTCTGCTGAACGGGAAAGAAGTGGAGGCAGCGAGGTGATTTGGTAGGAAACAAGAGAAAAATAAATTCCGGATGAGGGATCCATTTTGACAGAATTCCTCCTTCCAGCAGCGGTCTCGCCCAGGGGTGAAAGGAGCCGTGGAAAGGAGACGTGGAATCAATAAGATTTGATTTACAAGATCCAACAAAGTGACCGCAGGCATTTTTCACGGTCGATCACGCCTCCGAGCGCGAGGGCCTAATTGACACCGACGTAACCGACACCTTTGACTACCCTGAAGAACTCCACGGCCCTTCTGGTGCCGAGCTGAACGAAGATTGTGTGTGAGACTAAAGACCGGTTTGGTAATGGTCTTAAAGGCGATTTCGACCCTCCTCCGTGCGAACCGTTCTGCGTTTCGGTACGAAAAGTGGCCTGCTTAGAAGGGCCACTTCAAAATCTTCGCCTACAGATCGATAAACATCTTTCTTCTTATGCGTGCAACCTCGTTTTGCAGGCTTCCACTGAAACTTGCACAGAGTCGAGTAACTGCTAACCGTTGCAGCTTCATATGAGACAGAGAAATTTCGTTCTAAACGATATCTATAGATATTAACACCTTTATTATTGTTATTAATTTATCGATTAATGGGTCCTATAGTGGATTAAGGATCCGATAGTGGATCCTTGGTAGAAGAAACGAAAAACTTAAGACTACACGTGAGAAACCCTAAAATGAATGGGTTATGTCTAAAATGTGCAAATATGGTAGAAAACTTGAAATCTTTGAGATTAGTAACATTGATGGAGATATGATTCAAGAAGTTATATCAACCATAAGGCGATCTATGAAATTCTTCTAGAAATATTGAGCAGTGTCTAACCTGATGCATTTAACGCAAAGCTTGATAGAACAGTTCACAAAATTATACCGTTTAAAACTTATATATCCCTTAAACACCTAAATTCGCAAAAGAATCTTCCCTTACTCAAATTAATTTCCAATTTTTCACGAAAGCAACAGGAAAACCCAAGTTATGGCTTTCAAAAGCAAATATTCATCAAAATAACTCATATCACAGTGATTTCCACTGACAGGAACCTCGTAGATGACGAAACTTCTACCGTTTTTTGAACAAGAACTACAACTCACCCCCTAAAAGAGTTCTATGAAATTTTCTAGTGGAATCTACTGGTGTCTAAGAGCTACCCATGATGCATTTAAGGTAAAGCTTGATATAACAAGTCACGAAATTATACCGTTTAAAACTTATATACCCCTTAAACACCTAAATTTACAAAAGAATCACTCCTTACTCAAATTAATTTCCAATTTTTAACGAAAGCAACAAGAAAACCCAAGTTATCGCTTCCAAAGGCAAACACTCATCAAAATAACTCACATCACAGAGATTTCCAGTGACAGGAACCTCGTGGATGACGAAACTTCTACCTTTTCTTGAACAAGAACCACAACTCACCCCTAACAGTTATTTGCGGCCCCGTTTCAACGCGATCAGACATGTTCGAACGGAATTCGTTCGCTCTGATTCCTCGAGAACCCAAGACTCAGTCAGGTCTGCGGATCTCGTCGACGAGGGGACAGATGCACGAAAAGCGCAGGAAAACGCAGGGAACACGTGCAGCGGAGATAAAAAGGAAGAAGCGGTCCCCGAAGAGGGGAGGGGAGAGGAGCGACCGACCTGCGGTTACGAATCATCCTCGCAGGATCGTCCTCGGGCCTCGTATCGCTTTTAAACACCGGTTAATCCGAAGGCACGACAAACGACGCGATAAAACATATCCTGGCGGCTTGACGGTTCCGTGGAATGCGGCCGGAATCGCCGTTTCGCCATGTTGGAACCGTCGAATGATAACGGGCGAAAGGAAACCGAGCGACTCGCGCGATAAAGGTCCATTTATGCTAACGACGAGCCAAGCGTACACGGAAAACACCGGCTACACCGTCGAAAAACACGTATCGATAGTGTTTTAACACATTGTATGCCGGTGGCATCTGAGGCATTTAAAACTGTAGGTGAAGAAAATATTTAAAATTTTATACATTATTGTAAAACACTAAAATTGGTTTGCATATTCATTATATGCAATTTAACGATAACGAAAAATAGAAACAAACAAATCGCCAAACAAAAGAATGTTGTATTATCGCAAACCCGGCGCTAAAGCAACAGACTTCCAAACCCGCGTTTTCGCGGGGCCGGCATACAATGTGTTAATATTATTTCGAGACATGTGTAACATGTTTGCTCGACCTAACGCAAAAAGAAAGAAAAAACGTTCTTCCTATTAATATGTATAACAAATATTTACCGTATTAATTTTGAAAAATTCTAAATTCTTCTCATGATTCTTCTCTAAATTCTTCTTCATCTAAATTCTCATCTTTCTAAATTCTTTCTCTAGCTAAATTGATCTTTATGCTACCGTTGTTGCATAAATGGACCTTAAATTGATCTTAAACATGGGTCGCGAGAAGTCGAAGGAATCCTTGGTAAATAGAAAGAGAAAGTTTCTCCCAGTTTTCGACGAATACTTGAAGGGATGATTAATAGGTGGGGTGTGGATTTGCTTATGCAAATTCTTAGGCTTGTGAAAAATTTGAAATTAACGATTGAAGAATTGTGAAGAAGAAGTGTGAATATTAATGAATGAAGAATCAGTGAAGAATTGGAAATTAAGGAACACGGATTCGTTACGTCTTTTACATATTGTAATTTGTGTTTCACTTTCGATGTTTGGCGTATTTTTGAGTTTCATAGGATAAATGTTGTACTAGAGGTTTCATTTACTTTTTAAATAGGTATGCAAATGTGTGTTTCGCTTTGGATATTTAATTAACTATATTTTCCACTATTCTGCACTCTAAAATTGATATACTTTCGCATATTACGTGAGTTCTTTACTATGGACATATTCCATTTCTTAAATATTATAATTTGAAATTCTGGCTTGAACATTTGCTTTGGCTACTACATTTTCGTAAGTTACACGCGTCCTACATTCTTCGAATGTTCAAGTTTTGCATAAATATTAAAGCATCCGCGATAAGGAAGAATCGGAGGCTGGAGGGACCTTTTCTCGGCCGGCGCCACGATACTCGTAAATAATTCGTCGAGGAATTTTAATTGAAACCGTTACTACCATTTGCCGTTTGCTCCTCTCGTTCGTCTTGTCTTCTTTCGCTGTCACGCGGTTTGTGAAGGCTTGGGTATTGTACAAGAAATATATGTGTATGGGTTTGTCGACGGAGACCCCGAGAGTAAAGAACGAGAATGATAATTCTTTATAGCGGTGTTAAACAATAATAAGCTTAAACATTTAATATTAATAAAACGTTTCATATCGAACGTGTAAAACTTCAAATTCATATTTTTATATTCAATACTTCATATAAAAAGACACGTCCTGACTGACTGACTGATTCATCATCGCAGACCCTACTCAAGCTAGAAACATGAGATTTGGACAGTGGCATTCTTTTAAGGGAGTTCAGTAGGGGTTGAATGGTAATTTGAAAATTCGTCGATTTTAAAGCAAGCACTATGAAAATTGGTATTTAACTTTTTCGTTGAAAATAAAGAAACAAGTGTTTGAACGTTTTTAGAAAATCAATCCATAATGGGGTAAAATAAAGGTTGTTTGAAAATTCCCCAATTTTGAAGCAAGCACTATGAAAACTGGTATTTACCTCTTAAGTTAGAAATAAAGAAACCCGTGTTTCAACGTTTCTAAAAGATCAACCCCCAAGTGGATAAAATAAGAGATGAAAGTTTGTTTGAAAATCCGCCGATTTTGAAGCAAGCAGTATAAAAAAAAACGAGGGCAACAGCTATACATATATATAAACATCAACTATATTAATTTTGAGAAATTCTAATGTAGGATATGAGGATGAAGGGGAAAAACACACGAGTCATAAACAAATAGAAACAACAGTTTATTAAAAGAAAAACACACAAGAATGTTAATTTGTTTGAACACACGCAAGGAAAAGAATAAGAATCTGAGCGGCACTGCTTTTCGCGACTCTTCTTCTTATGCACGCAAGAAAACGACTAAGACACTGAGCGGCACTGCTTTCCGCGACTCTTCTTCTTATGCACGCAAGAAAACGACTGCCGCTAAATTTGTAGGTCGCAACAAGTTTACCAAAACAATTGACTATCGACACGTAATTATTATTGTAAATATACTGTAAATGTACCGACACGTGTCACCTTCGTAACTGCTATTTTACGGACAAATACAATGTATCTCCGACGGTTATTCCGTGGAAGAATCCTACACTAATTTCTAATTTGTGAAATATATTCAAAGTTAAATAAACGATATGCTATTCTATAATAATTTGTCGAACGTTAAAATTCAAATTCCTTATGATCAGAATATACTAGAATTTTTCATAAATTCAAAGGTGTCCTCGAAGAAATAAGAGTGTTACCGGTCGAAGCATGAATGGGATCGCGGATTCTCAGGTGCCAGGCGTGGAATTTTCTGGCACTGATAATGAGAGCTGCTCGCTCGAGTATCGAAGCGCCTCGTCCACGAACAGCTACACTTTTCCCTGTCGGCACCAGATAAGAATGTTTGCCAATTTGACAGGTGACAGAGTGTGACACGTTCGTGACAATCGCGCACGGTGACGACGCACCTTGTGGCAAACGCAAATATAGAGCGGATCCCATGGAATCACCATAGATAGAAGAGGAAACTCTCTGTGCACACACTTGACTGTGCGTGTACGTGCCCGTTCACGATCTTTACCTTCGTGAGATATCGACGGATCGGTTGGATATTGGAAAGGCGACAGATAAGATGGGAGATAGGCTGTACGGTAACACAGCGGTGCTTTTTATGCGAGAGAAAATTTGGCTTTCAAAATTTTCACGAAATATTCGTCACCCTGCACGTGAAAGAGAACGGTGGAAAAATAAATTGCGATTTTTAACAGACGTTGAAAATATTAATGTCAAAATTAGTATTAATGGTAATTGTGGTAAGGTTGATTCGTAAGGTGTAGCCAGAAATTAAATAGTATATTTTATTTATAATAATTAGTACATTTTAATAAAATATACTATTTCATTTCTCTTAAATAATATACTTTATTTAGCGGCTTTTACTTTCAGATTGAGCTTGTGATTAATTGCTATGTGTCTATCCTCGTAGTATATATGTATAGTGTTTCTCTTTGTGTATTTTTGTGTTATGTGTAATTGTTCTAGTCGTTTATTGTGAGATGTTATTGCCATCTTCCAACAGTAATTAATATAATGAATTTAATACTGTGAACACGTATTTGTATCGATTAATATTGTTCTAGTCGTTTATTGTGAGATGTTATTGCCATCTCCCAACAGTAATCAATATAATTAATATTAATATAATGAATTTAATACTGTGAATTCGTATTTGTATCGATTAATGTTGAAAAGTTTAATATCGATATCGATCGATATTGTTATAAGCGCTTACAGATACTATTTCGTATCTCCTCCCGTTCCATTTCCAGTTCTCGTTTCAATCAATTATTATTAATTTTTTTTCTTGAAACATTACCTTATCGATAACCGTCGGGCAACGATCTTATCAAAAATAGGGAAAAGGTATCCACCTTCATTTGTCATTCTCACGAAACTACGGCGACGGCCGTATTGCAACATCGGGCAAACAGATCAGTTGCACAAACACGCTAATGCATTATTAATGGAGCCTGTTAAACGCAATTTCGCGAAACAACGATTAACGCGATATAAACGTCTGAAATTGTCGCTGTCCTCGAAACTCGGGGCGCAGCTATTATGCACGGTTCACCGTGTATGTATTAAACGTTTCGCTGGAAAAAGCCTAATAATCCTCGAGCTGCTCCAGACACCGTTGTAAGATATGCCAGCCCGTATAATGGCTAAATGTTGCTAATAACCGGTTTCGAGCATTCAACTAATGCGAGTATTAGACGATCGAGCTTTCGATAACGCTGCGTTTCGAGAGAAAGATAGATAGAGAGAAAAGAGAGACATAGAGAAAGATAGAGAAGAGAGAGAGAGAGCCACTCGCGGTTATGCGATCGGTGCACGGAACCGTTTCGTTGGATCTAGCATCCATTTTATACAGACCACTTCCGTCTTATCCTTGACTACACCGAGGACAACAAAAGGCCGTTTCGTAAGCTTCATTAAAGCCGCTCGCGCTGATTTATCGAGAGGCTTTCGATTTTTTAAACGGGACACGGGGACTTCAATCTATATCGCGGTGGCTCTATTGTGCTGTGGTTAATAAGACTCGACGACTAGCAGTGATAAATCAATTACTAATGTTACCGTTTAATTTGGGTAGCTAAAGTATTGCAACTTAGATTCATTCAAGGAAGATATTCCAGAGGATATCCTGCTAAGTATTAAAATTTGAAATACGGAATTAGGAGTTCTGAAATTTACAGGAAGATATCCGAAAGAATATTGACTATCGATTGACCGTATCCTGCAAAGTATTAAAATTTGAAAAAATGCGAAATTAGAAATTCTGAAATTTACAAGAAGATATTCGGAAGAATATTGACTATCGATCGACCGTATCCTGCAAAGTATTAAAATTTGAAATACGGAATTAGGAGTTCTGAAATTTACAGGAAGATATCCGAAAGAATATTGACTATCGATTGACCGTATCCTGCAAAGTATTAAAATTTGAAAAAATGCGAAATTAGAAATTCTGAAATTTACAAGAAGATATTCGGAAGAATATTGACTATCGATCGACCGTATCCTGCAAAGTATTAAAATTTGAAATACGGAATTAGAAATTCTTAAATTTACAGTGTGAAAATTGAAACCTAAATTTTGAGATTTGAAATCTTACGAATTTCAAGTTCAAATCTTGAGTTTAAAGATTTGAGCGCTTCTGTTTTCACAAATCTTTGTCAATTTAATACTTCTTCCTCCCGAAGTTCTCTGTCTTCGTTTCGCGAGAAAAAGTTTCGTAAAAGACTCGAAATTTCGCGTTTTTAAAATTTTCCCGGAATTCTCCATCCACGTGCCGCATAATTGCACGTAGCCGCGTGAACCACGTGCTCGTTCGAGACCGCAAGTTTTGTGATTCCAACCGCAACCAGCTTACCCGTCTCCTCGTCGTGTACCCTGCACCTTCTCCACGGTGTTTGCTCTGAAACCGCAAGATTAAACACCTTAATCCTCTTTCGTGTGCTATCGTGGCTCGTTTGGCGGGCAACCACGATAAAGCGTGCATCAGGAGGGGGGGAGCGGGAACGGAAACTAATCCCGATCCCTCGAGCTGTACAGGTACGGGATGGAAATAGTGGAAACGAGCTGGTTTGTCCGCAAAACCGCAGCCATAATATTTACCTTGACCGTTTTTACGACCGGCTATCATCGCGGCCACCGTATATTTAATTTCTCCCTAATCGTCTTCGAAAGAAGACAAAAAAAAAATAATGGACAACCTAATCCACCGCAGGGATTTACGAAGTATTGTCGTCGGAACGGTTGCCGAAAACTTGAAAATTAGACGTTGCCGTTATTTGGGATCTTGTTAGGGGAATTGATGATTACGTACGAGAAAGATGAGTTTCGATTATTGTGAAATCCAACAAGGATTTAGAGGGAGAAACAAGGGGAAGTTGAGAGCAGAGATATGCAAATGAAGGGAACAACTGTGTTTTGAAAGTATAATAATATTTGGTATTTGGTTCTTTGTAGGTTGGCAGAAAAGTTGGCAATAGGATATAGAAACTCATGTTTCCTAACCTATATGTTATTAGCGTTCTGACACGTGTGATCACTCGATCGTTAGGAAATCTAACGACGTGCCAAAATTACACCCTTCCAAACTACAATAGACAGGCGTTCTATAAAAATTGTCCAAATTACAACTCATTTGAAGCACTTCACAGATGAATGGCTATCCAAAACACGTGTCCCCTTGAGGAAACACCATTGGATCACAAAATACGAAAATTAAATCGTTTAGAGTCTCGATAAACAACGCTAACATAACAGCTTACCATAAAAATTCGCAAATTTCTTAATGAAAACAACTCAGCAGCCACCTTTGCTGATTTCAACATCATTTAATTTTATTAACCCTTTTATTAACCCATGGTCCCTACGAACAACTTTCGTCAGCACTAAAAGGATAACGCCCAAACCGTGTGATCAGTGAAAAAATTATAAGGTGAAGGAAACAAAAATTTAAAAAACGCATATATGCATCCATAATCCCTACGAGCAACTTCCATCAGACGCATATATGCGTCCATAGTCTGTACGAGTAACTTCCATCAGACGCATATATGCTTCCATAGTCCCTATGAGCAACTTACATCAGACGCATATATGCGTTCATAGTCCCTACGAGCAACTTCCATCAAACGCATATATGCGTCCATAGTCCTTACGAGCAACTTCCATCAGCCGCATATATGCGTCCATAGTCCCTACGAGCAACTTCCATCAGCCGCATATATGCGTCCATAGTACCTACGAGCAACTTCCATCAGACGCACATATGCGTCCATAGGTCTCAAAAGGTTAAACCGATCGTAGAACCTTGCGCTTGAGAAATCGAGCGATCGAGCCTCGTCTCTCAAGCGCAAAGGGTTGAAAGGTGTGAATTATCATGAAAAACGTGGACATCTGCGAAAAGGTCGTTGTGCCAAGGGTACAAGGCACCTTCACACACCCTTTCAGCCTGAAATGACTCGTCTGTTTATCATCCGCGCAGTTCCAACACGATTTCCCATGGTTCATTGTGTCGGCATTTATCGATCCCCCGATAACGCGTGCGATCGCGTGAACTTCAATGGCGCGCATTCTTTTTATCGTGCTGGCATGTGGTTAACGGGACACAAAAATACTACTGTTCTGCAGCCATGGGGGCCATGAAAGCGCCTCTGTTTGGACCACGCTACGGCGGCGATCGGTTACAACGATCGAACCCTTGTTTGCGACATGCTCGCGTTGCTCCACGATTCTTTGGGCAGTCCATCGGATTCTCGATTGTGATATAAATAGCGAGCGTAGATTAGGCTCGTGAGTACACGGTGCCGAGTACAAAGGACTCGATTTTTTCCAACCCTTTAAAACGTTCTTTGTGAACCCAATACCTTTTTTCGTCTGTTTCGTAAGGGAGATTGGAATTGAGAGATGTCACTTGATAGGGTATCTCAGAGTTCAGATAGTTTGAATAAATGATATTTGAATGATATACTATCTGATGACAATTTATATATTATTATATCGGTGGATTTTTTGAATTCTATCTCCTTTTTTCCTACCTTTTTACTACTTTTTAATCATTTTTATTTCGATTTACCTGACGGTTGATTCCAAAAATGCAAGAACCATTTAAGAAGAGCTTTTAAAGCTAACTCCAATTACATAGGTGGTCATTTCCTTCTATTGTTTTACTACTTTCTTATTATTTCCATTTCGATTTACCTGACGTTTGATTCAAAAAATGGAAGAACCCTTTAAGAAGGGTTTCTTAAGTTAACTGCAATTATGTAGGTAGTCCTTTCCTCCTACTGTTTCACCATTTTCTACTAATTTCCATTTCAATTTACCTGATGCTTAATTCCAAAACAACAATAGCAATTTAAGAAGAGCTTCTAAAGCTAACTCCAATTATATAGGTAGTCTTTTCCTTCTACTGTTTCACTATTTTCTAATAATTTCCATTTTAATTTACCCAATGCTTGATTCGAAAAAAGCAAGAACCATTTAAGAAGGGTATCTAAAGCTATCTCCAATTATATAGATAGTCCTTTCCTTCTATTGTTTTACTACTTTCTAATTACTTCCCTTTTGATTGACCTGACGTTTGATTCCAAAAAAGCAAAAACAATTTAAGAAGGGTATCTAAAGCTAACTCCAACCTATAAACCCTACCTTTCACGTTAAAACAATGTCCACTAAAACAAGAAACCTTGCAAAAAATCGATAAGCTTGCGAAACGATCCGGCGTTCCCCATCGACGCCCACGCCTCCCACGAAACACCCTACATGTCCCACCTTCCAAAAGAGACAGAAACAAGAGCGTGCCGCGCGATCGTTCACGCTCCATTTTCAGAACGAGCTCCGTGTTCGTGGCTCGTGGGGTCCAGTCTGGCCGAAAACAGAGAGATCGCCGGATTAATTAGGGCTCGTTTGTTCGTGGCCACGGCAACAGACAGCGCGAACAGCCGCGGAGAAAACGGCATTATGTTATTCAGAACGTCTCGGGTTGGCCGAGGTCGGCAACTCCGGCAAAGGAGGATGATGGATCGCCGGCATTAGATAGGATGTTGAGGCTTTCATGAGAACGCCGGTACACGAAGCGCGACTTAATAACGCCATTGAGGCTCCTGTGCGATCTCGCTGGCGTCTCTGGATAATCCAGAGATTATGGGTTAAAAAGGAAGAAACAAAGATTGAAACCTTTCTTTTTTAAGAATTTGCAAAAAATATGACAATCCCGACATCTGTTGTCAGAGTACGCTAGCTCTTTAAAGCGTGAAAAATGAGGAAACGCGATGAGGTGTGGGGTATATTAACTTGGCAGAACGAAACGCGTGAAAATATAAAAGGTGTCTCGAATAAAATGTTCAAGGGGTGAATTAAATTTTCTGCTCGGGTTCCATTCCTTCGTGTTCCATTTACAAAAGTCAGCGGCCATATTATTAATATTAATTACAACAATAGCTTCAAGGAACGCGTTTCACAACGAGTATTCCACGAATCCCACACGGTAGCCCCGAGCGTGTTCAATTTTCATGCTAACTACTGTGGACACTGCCGACACGAAATACCACGGGATCTCCTTTTAAAAGACTTCCTAAAGAGGAAACGAGACGGCCCGTTTCACCGATCCTCGCCGAGAGGGGCACAAAGTGAATCATATTCGCGCGGCCATTCAGCTTCTTTCAGGCCCAACGTAAAAAGGGGGGTCCCTCTATCTCCCAACTGGATCGCGATTTCAAAGACTCCAAGAGTTAATCCATTAAGCAATGTAACGCTCGGCTAACAACAGACAAAATACTCGAAACGTTAAAATTACGACGCCCCAAATACAACCCTCTCCCCTTGCCCATTCTACCGGTCGCCCTCCTTCCCTCTCCCTCTTGCTCACTCTCTGGGGTCCAGACAATCATCCACCGCGGCGACCGCTAAAAGAGTGGCCCCCGTACGACAGCCAGCCAATCCTCTCCAAGACCCAAAAGGGAGAGGACCACGGTCGATCTCGCAGGACCTGCGGCGCGCTTATAAATCAGCCGACATGCTAACACGTAGCAGTCCGTTGAGTAAACAGCAATTTCACACACGGCAGGGAGAACGCGCACACACGCAATTTTTTAACAGCGTCGAATATTCTGTAAAAAGGCTAGCGGGAAAGACGGAGAAACTGGTTGAACGCGCGCGCCCAAGCAACCGTCCTCATCCTCTCCTCTCCTCTCCGCTCCTCTGCGACGCTCTTCTGCGCTCCTCCTCTCTCAGCAGGCCGAGATGAATGACGAAATTAAGACTGTCCCGTAGCTCACGGGGCCCGGTACGCGCCTCGCCTCCTTTTCACCCCTTTTCGCCTCTTCTCCCCGTTCACGTCGTCCTCTTCTTGCTCTCTCTCGCCCTTTCGTCTGAACGCGCTGCGGGATTAGCATTTCAGGCTCGGCCGCGACCGCGATCCCTTTGTTCTCCGGGCGCGGGGCAAGGTGTCGGCCGCGGGAGAAGAGAAATCAACCGGCGCGAGGAGAGACAACGGGTAGGAAGACGGAGGAACGCTGGCGGAAACCGGTAGCAGTCGAGGGATAACGCGCATTAGGGATCGTTACAATGGGCGAGCGAGTGTCTTCGACGGGGCACAGGTGACTCTGTGGGAATGACCGTTGGGAGTAGGACAGGTTGAGGCCGGTCCCCCGTGCAATAGGGACCGTTGGACGTGTGAAAAGCTGAACGTGACGTGTCGCAGAAAAGATACCGGCGGAATCGCTTTTTCCACGCGGAACGGAACGAGGAAACGGGATGCTCGGGCGCCTCGAGAGGAACCGTAAACGCGGTGGGGCCCTTTCGTGGGACTGTGGAAGCTGAGTCGGGGAGAGACGCGCGGGAAGCTGGTGGCTGGTGGAGTTTTAGGGAGGTTTATCGGTCGATGAGGAATCGGAAGGTTTGAGATCGGCGGATTGTTAATATAAGTTTTTGTTTATGAGATGTTTAGTGAAGGATAACTGCAACTTTGGGGGCGGAGGGATTGTTAGGATAAGTTTTCGTGTGATTTGGGTATTTTAAGGTTTTAGATGCAGATATGTAGCAAAAGGTACTAAAATTGTTGGGGTGGGAGTTTACTAGGATAAGTTTTTGTGTGATTTCAGAATCAAAAGATTTCAGATGCAAATGTATAGCAAAAGATACTGAGTTTATTGAGGCAGAAGATTTAGTAGGATAAGTTTTCGTGTGATTTCAGAATCCCAAGGTTTTAGATGTAGATATGTAGCAAAAGATACTAAAATTTTTGGGGTGGGAGTTTACTAGGATAAGTTTTCATGTGATTTAAGAATTACAAGATTTCAGATGCACATATTTAGCGACAAACACTGAATTTATTAATGTGGAAGCTGTTAGGGTGAATTTTCATGTGATTTGAGAAGAAAAAACTGAACTGAAGAGGATTTCCACGAATTTTTGAGTCAACCAAAATATTCTTTTATTAGAACAGCGATATATTAATAAATTCATTAATGATTCTATTCTTCAACTAAAATAACTGAATTCATCGTTAATTTTACCTATGTAAAATTCTTTTTCCAATTTATCAATTTTACCTAACACTACGAATTTGTAAATGAAATAAATCCTGCAACAAATTAATTTGTACCATTTTATTGCACTGTGCTTGTAGATATTTCAGACGAAGCACATTTTCCATCGTAGAAAAAGAATTCGAAGCGGCAAGGTTCTGGGGGAGGGCACGAAAAATCACGGAGGGGCGCGCGATCGATCGATCGAAGCATCGAACCGCATCTGCTCGTGCCGCGGGGGTCTGGGCCAGGTGGCAGGAACTTTTCCAAGGCATCGTCATCGGCCACGGCCTTATGCGGCCCGGCTAAGATCAATAGCCCGTTAATTGATCGGTCGCGCCGGCGATCGGACGCTAAAAAGGGTCTGGCGCCTTGGGTAGCGCGGCAACTCGATCGATCGATCGACTCGTCGCGGGTGGAATTAGTTCGACCTCGTTAAAACTCCATCAACGGTGATTATGGCTTTTGTATGTCCTTCTTATTCAGTTCCATTACGCTTGAAAGTATCTTCATTTAACAAAATCGTGCAAAAGTCGAATAAATCGCGACGATGAACCAGAAAATCTGGTTTTTAACAAATTTTTTAACTAACTTTAAAAGGACAGCTTATTCTACGTGTAAAAATGAGTCGAAAGTGTGTTATAAAGTATTTGTGTATCATGCTTTATTTTAGAGATAATGGAGTTTGAAGATTCGTGAGTTGTGCATATAACGCGTCTGACTAATTTCGGTTTATACTACTTGTTTTAGGGGTTTTTGGATTTATTACACTATTTGCTTCGAAATAGTGATTTTTATCGTAGTGTATACTTATAATTGGAATGTATAATAGATACTAATACAGCAAGATGAACTCTTCAAGCAAAATAATAGCTAGATGCACACGGATAGAAAATTTATTCTACATTTTCCATTTATATTTGTACGCGATCAACTACCGAATTACACACTTTTCCTTACAAAAATTGAAACAAAAATGAGTAAAACCTACGAGACAGTTTCAATTACCAAACAAAAACGGTAAACAATCTAATATCCTAACTACCCTGAAATATAAAGCTTCTGAGAAACGAGGAAAACTGTACACAAAATTTTAAATCAAAAATCTAGGAAACATTTCTGAATTATTTTCAAACAAACACAAAGACGGTTTCGTTGCCTTAATAATTCCGTTCGAACGTCACTGAAAGTTCCAAGGGCACACGGCACAACGATCCGTATCAGTTCGTTAATTCAAGATGTCGTGATCAGGTTTTAATGCGTGGCCTCGCGTAATGAAGGGTTTCACGAGGTCGCGGGATTCAAAGGAATTGCACTGCTTGAGGGGACGATGGCCGAGCAAAGATCGATAAGGCGCCGATTAGAGGTTTAGCGGCCTGTGCTTCAATGAGCTGGAACCGAGCGTATTGTCGCCCGTAAATTACGCGATTTCCTTGCAATTCTGCCCGAAGCCACGTAACGTGGCGCCGGGACGTCCGGGCCCTTGTAGACGGCGCCACCTGACGATCGTTGCGCCAGGTAAATTTGTGTTGCACAGGTTTCGAAAGGTGCGATTCGTCCATTTTTGCTCAAGGGAAATGAAAAACAACAAATTCTAATTTTTTAAGGATTTCTTTCTTAATTCTTCGTTTTTCAAGGAAATTTTTTGTTATATCGGAAAGGGAGTAAAAGTCCTGTGTTTAGTTTAAGGGGATAAAAGACAATTTATGTAACAAATACTAATGTAAGGTTTTGTTTCAATAACATGAGATTGAATGAATAAATGAGAAAAAGGCGTTTATCAGAAATTCTTAATTAAGAGCTGTGGAGTTGCAATTCTGATGAATCATTTGTAATTTGTTAACAGTCTTAAGATAACTTCTTACTTCCTATAGAAGAAGATAAGAGAAAATCAACATCTTGATCTCCCTTTTTAGGTGAAAGTTAATCTACAAAATTTCTTTTTATCAACAGGAAAACAATGTGAAAATTTTGAGAAGTTTGAAGTAGAGAAATTTATAAAATTGAAAGACTTGAATGGTAATTTTAACGTAAGCCAGCAAATAAATTTTTTTCAGAAAATTGTTTTCTCTTAACACTATTCCTACCGACACTTCACGTGTACCTATTTCTATCGCGACATTCTCACGTAAGATGGACTACAAATTTTTCTCAAAAATTAAACAATGAAAACAGAAGTGAATATTGAAAAATGTATTATACGTGTATTTGAGGAAAAGTCTAAAATTTAAAGGCGGTTCAATTATGTTGTATATATGAAATTGTAATTGAAATTTTAAAAACGGTCATTTGATCGGTTGTGGTAGGAATAGTGTTAACACATTGTATGCCGGTGGCATCTGAGGCATTTAAAACTGTAGGTGAAGAAAATATTTAAAATTTTATACATTATTGTAAAACACTAAAATTGGTTTGCATATTCATTATATGCAATTTAACGATAACGAAAAATAGAAACAAACAAATCGCCAAACAAAAGAATGTTGTATTATCGCAAACCCGGCGCTAAAGCAACAGACTTCCAAACCCGCGTTTTCGCGGGGCCGGCATACAATGTGTTAAAAAAGGATTTGGTCGAGGGTAAAGAAAATCTGCTGAAAATCACTTTCTTGCGCTGTCTAGCTTTAACGATGAACGATCGAAGACTGGCGGACGTGATACGTTCATCAATATGCCAGACAGCCATTGTGTACACGAGCTGTTGACAAGTGGCAGACACGTTGGGTTCATTAGGAACGGATTCCGCCAAGTGTTTTCGAGAGTGCTCACCGTACGAGGCACACCCCCGTCAAACGACTGACGTGGACAAGCGTAATAGACATTTTTATCGGCGGGGAAGCATAGTAAAAGATTGCTCAGCTGATTCCCGCGGGTCGGTCTTTGAATAGCGAAAGTCACTTTCGCCGGCCGGTTACGTTGCGCGGCCTCGGGACGAAGCCTCAGATCTCAATTACCTGATAGCCAAGTAAATTGCGGCCAACTCAAGGCGATAACTAATTTCCTGTTTCTAAATCTCATTTATCGACGAGGGCTTCGCTTTTATCGAGCGGTCGACATCGCTTGGAGACGAGTCGAGGCGAGCGATACCTTTTTGAAGAGGATACGAGGAACATCAATCCTCCCACAAAATGATGAAAAATAAAAACGGTTGAATGAGAAAAATTCGTCTAAGGGAAACTAAAGTATGATAAGACCATGATCTCTTCCTTTAATTTTCAGTTCTGATTTAGAAAACATTCAAAGTGATATCTTCAATTTCAACCCTTAAAATTTACTTAAAATTGAATCTAACTAAAATTTAAAGGATTAATAATACTAAAATCACTGTCGTCCCCTCTGATCTTCGAATCCACGGTAAAAAGAAAAATTAAAGCTCAAGGAATGCGATTGGATATCGCCAATCCCATCGTTGCGCACTCGATATGAACCCATGAAGTATGTACTGCTTCCTAAGGGACAAAACAATTAAAAGCAACCCCTAAAATTTACTTAAAATTGCATCCAACCAAAATTTAAAGAATTAACAATACTAAAATCACTGTCGTCCCCTCTGATCTTCGAATCCACTATAATCAGAAAAATTAAAGCTCGAGGAATGCGATTAGATTAGAAATCAGTCGTTCCTTCTGATCTTCGAATCCACCGTAAGAAGGAAAATTAAAGCTCGAGGAATGCGATTAGATTAGAAATCAGTCGTCCCTTCTGATCTTCGAATCCACTATAACAAGAAAAATTAAAGCTCGAGAAATGCGATTAGATTAGAAATCAGTCGTCCCTTCTGATCTTCGAATCCACCATAACCAGAAAAATTAAAGTAGAAGGAATGCGATTGGAAATCGCCAATTCCACCGTTGCGCACTCGATATGAACCCAGAAAGAGGGTACTGCTCCCCAAGAGTCAAAACGATAAAGAAGAAAGATGAAAAAATAAAAGAAAGAAGGAAGAAAAGCGTCGACCAGAGGTACACGTTCGCGGTTTTAGAGAAAGGAGCCGGTCTGCCGTGTTCGCGCGAGTGGGTGCGACGGCGCGTGCTGATTGGAGCGCAGCGATTCCTCTAATCATTCCCCCGGCTATTAGGGTCACACTTTCTCCGAGCGGCGCAGAGACAATGGGTTCCCGGCTCGATCATGCGAGTGCGCCCGCGAGTTGCGTATGCCGCGTGCTTACGCGCGTGCGTCGACGGGTGAAATTGTCGGTTGCGAAAATCGGGGCCGATGAAAGAGCGGAGAACGGGGAGGCAGTGACTAACGATCGACGCTGGATCGCAGATCCGAATCTCGAGCGGCCTGGTACCTTCGTGAGAAACGGCACCTTAGGGTTTGCGTCATCCTCTTTGCTCGAGGATCTCGTTGAAACATCGTCGAGCACACCCTTGACGAGGAAAGACTTGACTTGGGAGAACGTCGCGCTTCTTCCTTCGAAATGCTGGTTGATTTGTTGATCAACCATGTTGATCAACCGTGACTCAAATAATTGGATCACATTATTCATTAAACGTCATGTTTATGTCAATCGAAAAGTCATTATTTAATCATTTCCTTGTTAAATTTCCCTTTCAATGTCTTCGAATCTTTTGTATTACTTGTTTACTATTGTTGTATATCAAATGGAAATTAAAGTAAATGGTAAACTTTTGTTTATGTAGAATTAATCTTCTGTCGTATAACTGTAAACAGTAGTCATGACAGAGATGGTGGATAACATTTAATTTTGATATTCATGAATAATGACTAGCAAAAGTTAAATGGAATGCACTGTGGAACTCACAAGACAAGGGGTTAAGGGCTGCAATAAAAATCCAATGAAAATCAAATTGTTTATTATTCACCAAAAGCCTATCCTATAATATCATATTATAATAGTATTAGAAAATGCCTTAGTAAAATATTAATTAATTTAATAAATTATTAAACTGTATTAATTACTAATTATTACTTTAATTTCTAAATCAAAATTAAAAAATTCTATATTCTCATTATATGAATCATTCGTCCTCCATATATCATAAGAATCCAATGAAAATCAAATTGTTTATTATTCACCTAAAGCCTATTCTATAATTTCGTATTAAAATAGTATTAGAAAGTGCCTCAGTAAAATATTAATTAATTTAATAAATTATTAAACTTTATTAATTGTAATTATTAATTTAATACCTGAATCAAAATTAAAAAATTCTATATTCCCATTATAAGAATCATTCGTCCTCCATATATCACAAGAATCCAATGAAAATCAAATTGTTTAATATTCACCAAAAGCCTATCCTATAATATCGCATTATAATAGTATTAAAAAATGCCTCAGTAAAATATTAATTAATTCAATAAATTATTAAACCGTATTAATTACTAATTATTACTTTAATACTTGAATCAAAGTTAAAATATTCTATATTCCCATTATAAGAATCGCTTGTCCTCCATATATCACTAAGCCTAACATCTTCCTTCACCAAACATACCAATCCCAAACCTAATTCCTCCCCTTATCCACAAAATCGCTTAAAAATCGCAAGCTATCCCAAGTACTTCATTCTCTCGCTGAACCAACCGCCGCGACGTCTCATTAGCCGGTTCCCAAAAAAATCGCGAACGCCATGCTCCATTGGCGACGCTCGTCCGCCAACGATGAACGACTGCTCCCCATAAAATCTACGAACTGGCCAACCGGCATGAATTACTAATACGTTCCTCTAAGGACGCGAAGCACGCACGGTACACGCGGATGAATAACGCTCTCTGCGGTCGCGCACCGTTGCTCGCCGCGAGTCCGTTTTGAATAATCTAACGTCTTGGGCCAGCGAGAGCAACGCGAGAGCCGCGCCGTGAGTAGGAAAAGATGATGAGACTCGTCTTTTACACGGCGATGCTAATTAATTGAAACGACCGGCCGACAGTTGCGCGAGGAGGAGGTTGCCCGCGCGGTAGCTTCTCCCGCCGGTGCGTTCTAAGCCGGTCAACGGTTGTATCGGAGTCCGGATCGGGATTATTTATTTAATGTATTCCAGCCGGGGACCACCGACCGGCAGAAGCAGTGGGGAGCACGGCTACCCACCCGCGTGCTCGCGCACTAATTTCGTTTTTCGGACCCGTATCAGCCGCAGACGTAGATCTGGCCGATTAATCGAACGGAAACGGAATAGTTTTCAGTTGGCGATGTACCGTGTTACATCGATTATAAAGACGCACCTTAAATATTTCACGGTAGAAATGAAAAAAATACCTGAATTAAGTATTTTTATTGTAAAGTGTAGAATAAACAAAAATATTTACATATTTAAAAGTTGAACCACCGACGATTGCAGTGTACTCATTTGCATGGAAGAGATAAAATTAAAAATTATATGAAAAAATATCGAATACATAGAAAATAAATCTTTATTTATTAATTATTATTTTAATTAATTATTTCATCGTTTATCTTTAAAATCTTTATTTATACCTTCTGCAGAAAATCATAGTAAATTTTGGAAGCTTGGTAAAGTCAATTCATAAGGTTGATATGAATAATCATCAATCCGTCATTTTAACTTCCCTGGTAGTTCTAGCGTTAAAAAATTAAAAAATATATTTTATTTAAATATTTTATATATTTTTGCATGTAAAAATGTGCGTCTTATATTGTATGCAACACGGTATTTCTTCCAATGCATGGTTTTAATGGGTTGGCAACTAAGTTCCCGCCGTGATTTTAATTTTTCTTGAAGCTTATCTTTCCATGAAAATTAACAACTAATTAATCTGTTAGGAAATGAAATTTAATTTTGAAAATTCGTTCTTTTATCAGCTGTCTCATTATTTTATTTTTACCTAAAACGGAATGATAGCCACGGGAATTTCGTTGCCAACGTGATAGATTTAATGCGCTCGCAATCAGGACGAAGCGACGCGCCGATCCGCCATTTTTACGGGCGGAGCGCCACGCATTCCTATTGTTTAGCCGGATGACAGGGAGGTTTTAGGAATTGGTAAAATAAGAAACAGAGATTTTGTTGGAGTAAATTAGATTAATTGTTATTCGTTAAGAAGACTATCGATTTGCACACGTTATCTGCTTTAAGATTGCTCGTACACGAGATATACAAGTTATGAAACATTATTTTCTCACTTAAATTTTTAATGTGATGTAATTCTAATACTTGGTTTAATACGAATGAATCTTACAATACACGAACAAATATTTATTTGAATACGTTAGGAAAGTGTAGAATTATAAACCTCACAAAATTAGCGTCCATTTTTACGAATACAATATAAAGATCAACATTAAATGCCCCCATTTTAATATTATCCAGTTTCACCCTAGCTACACCAACCGTTCCATCATCCTTTAACACTTCCATTACCGAACCCCTGAAAGATTCACACAATCGCAGCATCCCTCACCTAAATTAGGCATCAACTTAACAATCATCACTACAACATCCTCCATCCCCCCAATTTCTTATTCTTCTCTTATTCTCTAAACAACATAAAATAAAGACACAAGTATATATATCCCATACGCTCTAAAACATACACTGTAAATTCCAAGTGCTCACCCTCCACGTCATCCACCCTTGTAAAATTCCTCCCTCTTTCTAATCTCACCATTCCAACCCCCTTGCAACATTCGCATCAGCTACCTGTTGCCCCGGCAAAGGTCGATCTTCGACTCGAATGGCCGCTCGTAAGGCGATATCTCACCAGGGGCGAAACGCTATCTCGTAACAGGAAGGAAGACCGTCCTTCGGGAGCGACGGGAAGAGAAAGGGAGGGAGAAAGGAAGAGGGGACACACCACGGTAGCCCATAAACGGCACGAGAACGACGACGGGTCGATCCGTGGAGGATGGGTAGCACGGTAGTTGGCGGGCCGCGTTGACGGCAGCATTTTTTAACGCAGATGATATCGGCCCCCGGGGTACCAAAGACTAATGCGTCGAGATAGCGGCAGTAAATCAAACGGGAATTCCAGGTCGTGCGCGTTACATACGGATGTTTATGCTCGCGGGGCGACCTCGCGCTCAGCCTCACCGCCGGAGATTTACTTTCTACGAGCGGCCTCTCCTCGAATCGAACAGATAAGTGTCCGGCTGGGATACGCGCGATAAAATATTTTAACAGGGGGCCCCCGTTCGCGAGGATCCGCTCCACTTCGTTGAAACTCCGACAGTTACGACTGCCATGGTGGTTGCCGTGGTGGTTGCCACGTGATCGATCGCTGTTATTTACCCTTTCGCTGGGACACCCTCGAAGTGCCTTCTTGGGAAGGAGAAACGTTTCTTTTTTTAACCCTTTGCGCTTGAGAAGCGACTGTTAGCCGTTGAAAGATGGTTTCGCAAATTTTCAGAATTTACCTGGTTTTTTTAACAGTCAGACTTGGAGGTTAAATAGTATATGTAAATTTTAGTATTTGATTTAATTAGACTAATGAAGTTTGATTTAAGCGAATCGTAGTAAATATTTCGCGCTTGAAAATATGTGAAGTTAATATTATTAGACGATTTAGAGTCAAGCTATCTCTATGGTGATTTTGTACTGTAGCGAAATTATGATACGCCTATAGTAAAAGGATTTAAATTAAATCAGGAATTTTTTTTTTTAATTCCAGGTATGTTATTGGTGTTAATTTCGAAGTTTAATTCAAGGACCTACAAAAATCCTTCATCGCTGAAATTCGAAGCTAATATTAGGATTCTAAGAAGATTCCACTATAACATTTTCACTTCACCCCTCTCTCCTAGCCACCATTTAAATATCAATCGTCCAAGATCACAGCTCTCCCTACACCTCTATTTACATAACGTCAAGCATTTACCGCGCGAACGCGTAGCAGAGGGAGCAAAGGCCGCCGCCAAGCTCCTCTAATAGATTTTACAAAAACCATACTTTATTTTCCCTACAAACAAACGCTACAATGGCCGGCCCTTTGCCGACTTCACGCATCCTACAGCTCGATGCTCGAAAATGAAACGAAAGGGGATCACCACCACCCCCGCCACCCTCACCCTTCCGTTTTTATTTCTGAAACTTCGTCTCCCTTTTGCTCGAGAACGTGCTCGTCCGCGCGACGATCGTCTTAAACTCGCGACTATGTGGGAAAACCTCGAAACCCACCCCCTCCCTCTTACCCCCGGTTGAAGATTTCTTCCTTTTCTCTTTTTCCATTCAGTTTCTTCGCTGTTGGCTGGCCCTGGAGGCGTTCCTGAATCGGGAACAGGTTCCCCTCCCCTCGATCCCTCTGGATCCTTGCGGTCGATCCTCGAATATCCTCCTCCGCCTCGTTCCACGAGCTTTCCTCTTTCACCGCGTCTTCCTGCTTCTTCCCTTTCCTCGTCCCCCGCCGCTTCGTCCTCGTCCGTGGAAAGGGCTCATTGTGCCCATTGACGAGATGCGTGTACGCCTTGTCGACGCTGATTATGAACGCGCCCGTAAGCTTCGCTGACTGCGGGCTAACACGACGCGGGAGACGCAGTCGCCTGGGGTCGTTCAACCCTAAGCGGGTTCCGGGGCTTCTTTTTCTTTCGGCTTTCATCTCGATCGTTTCCCTGCAACGGGGTTTCACGGACGCGGATCCTGCGAGCGGGCAAGCAAACGTCCAGGAAGGTTAAAATACCATTTTTGTAATTTTTAAGGTGGTATATTTGGAGGTTTACTTGTAGTTTGGGGGTGTTTTATTGTTTCGATGAAGGATTCGAAGATTTGATCACTTTGTGCTTTATTTCTATCCTTCGTTTAGTCTAGACTAAACTGCATTCTCAAATTTCAGAAGAAGCTTGAAGAAATTCACAATGACCCTTTAGCTAGTAATGATATGTAAAATTCTCAAATCTTAGAATCTTCCTATGTGCCTAGAATAGAATTTTTTGGACGCGACTAAATTTCGTCTACCAGAACTAATTCTTTTTCCCTCGAATTAACCTTTCAGTCCCCTAAGATTGATACGAGAATGTACCCAACTAAGTTTAATTTCAGAATAGCGATTATTTTTCTATCAGAACACCTAAATTCCTTCCTAACCCTTTGCCAACCCCAAAAGTTGACTGTCAGTCACCAAATGATAATTTTAGCAAATTTTCAAACTCAAAGGGTTAAATAGTGGAATAAATAAATTTCAGTATACTAATTAACTAAACCTAATGAAATTCAATATGAGTAAATCTTATTAAATATTTTAGACTTAACAATCATTGAACTTAGAGTATTATCGGACAACTACGAGTCACCTCTCCAGCGCAAAGGGTTAATTTCCACCCACGAAACCAAACCAAATGAAATTCAGTATGAGTAAATCTTATTAAATATTTTAGACTTGACAATCATTGAACTTAGAGTATTATCGGACAACTACGAGTCACCTCTCCAGCGCAAAGGGTTAATTTCCACCCACGAAACCAAACCAAATGAAATTCAGTATGAGTAAATCTTATTAAATATTTTAGACTTGACAATCATTGAACTTAGAGTATTATCGGACAACTACGAGTCACCTCTCCAGCGCAAAGGGTTAATTTCCCTACAAGAGGCTGTACTCCTATCAAAGAACAAAGCGTGTCAGAAACTAAGACTGCCCAAGCGTAATTGCGATACCAGGCAACGAATCAGCCAAGATCTCCAGCCTCGATATCCTACGAGGGTCCCGAACTGTACAGGGGGGGGATATAGATCGGCCGCGTTCCAGTTCGTGTCGATAAATCGTTGAAATTTCGAAGCGCGACGCGTATAACGTTCGCGATCAAGCACAACAACGTAACGGCGGCACACAGGTCCGCGTGGACGCACGTGCACGCACACCACGGTGCACCCACGATCGCCCCGGGGGCATCCAGAGATATTGTTATCAACAGGACTCTGTGTACCTGTATCAGATCGAGATAGAGAGCCACGGATCCGGGGCGGCGCGGCCGCGGTGTCGCAACGAACGGTGAAAGTGTATCTGGGGCCGGCGCGAGAGCCCAATTGAAATTAATTTAATTAAGCAAGGCCCCGTGGAGACGCCGGGCGTAGCCGTGGCCGGCGTCGGACCTGTACCGTTGCCGGTGTTGCCTGATACAAGTCGATTTGATCATAATCGAGAGCGGTGCCGCGCGGTCGGCGGTCGCTGAAAAATCGCCGCCCGGCTGCGCCGTGTGTCACGTGGACCCGCCGATTTTTCAGGATAGGACAGGGAAATCGAGGGGCTCGGGTCAACGGGAGTTAATGACGAAACTTACGGCCGATTGGAGATTGAATTGGAAATTGACCGGGGGAGTTTCTTCGTTTCAGTGTTCTACATGTTTCCGATATCGTTGATCGTTCACTATATTCTATAATATGTACAGCAGGAATCGACTATTTCTTTTGGTAAAAGAGGGTCAAAACAAACCAAAACTCAAGTGTTAAGGATACGTTTGATTTTTTGTTTTTATTAAAGAGCTGCCGATTTTTTAGGATAGGACAGGGAAATCGAGGGGCTCGGGTCAACGGGAGTTAACGACGAAACTTACGGCCGATTGGAGATTGAATTGGAAATTGACCGGGGGAGTTTCTTCGTTTCAGTGTTCTACATGTTTCAAATATTGTTGATCGTTCACTATATACTATAATATGTACAGATAGGGTCGACAACTTCTTTTGACGAAAGAGGATCAAAATCAACCAAAGTGTAAGTATTAACCCTTTGCTCTGGAGAGGTGACTGTTCAACTAGACTTGCCGATTTTTTAGGATAGGACAGGGAAATCGAGGGGCTCGGGTCAACGGGAGTTAACGACGAAACTTACGGCCGATTGGAGATTGAATTGGAAATTGACCGGGGGAGTTTCTTCGTTTCAGTGTTCTACATGTTTCAAATATTGTTGATCGTTCACTATATACTATAATATGTACAGATAGGGTCGACAACTTCTTTTGACGAAAGAGGATCAAAATCAACCAAAGTGTAAGTATTAACCCTTTGCTCTGGAGAGGTGACTGTTCAACTAGACTTCTTTTCTTTATTTCCTATCTTCCTAAGGCGGGTAGTTAACAATATCAGATGTAAATAGTGTACATAAACATAGTATTAAATACGGTTATTATGATATTGTAATTTTTCTTTTTTATACTTATTGTCAATCTTAATTTAATTTTATTTCTTTGATAATTTTAATATTTCTTTAATATTTCCCGAATTCTTAATAATTTGCTTCGTTAGAAATGAATTTTAAGATTTACTGAGAAGTTATTAGGCACATATGTAGTATTTTTAAATTACTTTACACTTCACAATGCTGTGAATTTACCTTTTATATTTTTCTCTCCCATAGTAAACGTAAAATAATTATTTGTGAAAATATTAAAGTGTTTCTCGATTGAAAAATATGTTAAATGTCAGGGGAACGTATTCTCCATAATCTATCATTTACCTAAAAAGAAGCAAATATTTCGGCAAAAAGTCTTTTCTTAATGAACAACTGATAAAGGTAACAAAGAGAAAATTACTGTCGAGTATGTAGGCTAATCTTCTAGATAGATGGTAAAAGGAAATCGATTGGTACACGGACGCTTCTAAACCGCAGCACGATTACATCGAGATGGCGTTTAATATTTACGAGCTGGCGGACGCCAGCAGAGATCGTCGGATTTAATTTGCCTTTTTATCACGGGGAATGACATACGTTCACGACTGCGCTCGGTTGTCGATACACGTTTAAAGATCTATCGATGAGTTTCTAGATCGGCTGCACCCGTGTAATTATCGGCATACGCTCGTCGATTGAGATGATCGACAGGAAATAATTATATGTACAATCAAACAAGAACCGAACGATCTTCAACGTGTTATAACTGCTTCGACCTGTTTCGTAATCAAATTTCAGTCTTATAGAAAATGATGAAGAATCGAAAGGCTATTTATACTCTCCGAACCAATTACATCTGAAATCAAATTAAATAACAAGAACGATCAACCTGAACGAAATACCTGAATTTACAGTTAGCGAAATGCTGCATTCGTTAAACTGATACGCAAATTTGTACGAAACGGCAAAATAATCTATACATTGCGACATTTATAAGTTAAATATGTGTGCAAATTTTAATTTCGAAATCGTCTTAAACCATTCTTCTTGGGGAGATCTCCCATTCCTTCCCATGGCATTGATTCTATTTACTTCTCTTATTAGTTAATCTTGAACTAGTATTGTTCACAGTTCATCAAATGCATTTTCTGCTCTTCAAAAGTACAATTTTTAGTAAAAATTGAAGGCTAACTAATAACAAAAGTAAATAGAATCAGTGACAGCGGTTTGTTTATCAGAAAATGAGAAATCTCCCCATTCGATTGGTGAAGTGTTAAGTGAAACTTTCATACCTCTGAATCAGATTCTAATCACCCATAAAGTTCTTAAATAATAAGAACCATGCCCAACAAATAATAATTGAAGTAAATAGAATCAGTGGCAGCAGTTTGTTGAGGAAAAATTGAGAGATCTCCCCATTCGGTTGGTGAAGTGTTAAGTAAAACTTTCATACCTCTGAATCTGATTCTAATCACCCACAAAATTGTCAAAAGAAAGAACCATGCCCAACAAATAATAATTGAAGTAAATAGAATTAGTAACAGCAGTTTGTTGAGCAAACATTGAGAAATCTCCCCATTCGGTTGGTGAAGTATTAAGTAAAACTTTCATGCCTCTGAATCTGATTCTAATCATCCATAAAATTCGCAAATAAAAAAGACCATTCCCAACAAATAATAACAGAAGTAAATAGCATCAGTGGCAGCAGTTTGTTGAGGAAAAATTGAGAGATCTCCCCATTTGGTTGGTGAAGTGTTAAGTAAAACTTTCATACCTCTGAATCTGATTCAAATCACCCATAAAATTGTCAAATAAAAAGAACCATGCACAACAAAAATAATTTTCCTAACTATTCCAATTACCGTACAACCAACCCCCGAAACGTCCCTACAGCTTGTCTATAAATCGAACCATCGACTTCCAAGCCCAACGACGCTTCTGCTCGCAGAAGGCGTGTAGAGGAATCAGATAAAGGTCCTAACGCGTGGAGGTCCTGTCAGAAAGAGGACGAGAAGTAGTCCGTCGAACCACCAGGGACAATAATGATCGGCGTGTCGCGCGAGCGAATGGAAACAAGGGCGCGTACGAAAAAGCGTAAAAGTCAAGCAGTTCTTGTGATGCATCGCCCGTGGCCTGTGTCTCACCCTAATGGCCGATCAGATAAGGGCTCCTTGTCCGGTGGTCCTGGAGAGATCATATCGCGTTCACACGCTCTCACACCCCTGGAACGTGTCCTGTGACGTCGTTATAGGGTCCGGACGATTTGGTAAACGGCTGAATGAGACTTCCACGTTGAAGTGGTCGAACAGAGGACAGGCTGTCTGCACGGGACGTGTCTTAATTGACGATTGACGTGGAACATTGGTCCGTTTGAGAGCGTGGGATCGATGGAATTGTGTATCTTTTATTCGTCGAGTTTCGATGGGGATTGCGGGGAGAAACGGCAACAACTTTGCGTTTGTCATGTTCTTCTTTAGGGCTTACTGATGGTTGATATTGGTATAGAAACGAGCGACAAAAGATGGTTGGTATCACCCTGTAGTTATAAAGTAACGAGCGAGCTCTAATGAGCAATGAGCATCGATAACAACTGTGACAAGTGTAGTGATTGAGAGAGAGAGAGAGAGAGAGATTTCAAAAGGACGAATGGGTAATCAGATTGTTTGTAATGGAGCGAATGATAGGCTGAGTGAGGAAAAAATGAGAGGGAATGAGTGAGAGAGCAAGAGAGAGCGCGTGAACCAGTGTAGCAAAAGGCGAGGTATGAGTCAGTAGAGTAAGAGACGCGAATGGAGAACGAAGGCATTGTGAGCGGACAAGTGTGATGTAATTAATAAAATTATTAAATATCAAAAACTACAACACAAGCATCGAACATTCAAGAAGGCTGGTCGATGAGAAACAAAAAGGAAATTGATAATAAAGAAATACAGAAGATTCCAACACTTACGAACGTTGTGCAGGAGAGGTAAATGATTTGTTGTGGAAAGGAAATCTGAGGAAGGGAAAGAGGGATATTATAAAGAAAGGGGTTAAATTGTAGGAGGACTGTTTATACAGAAAATATGAGAGCATATTGTAATGAAGAAAGTTAGAATGGATAACTTAATTAAAAAGCAAAGAAATCGAAGGAGCAAGGTTGAAGTGTTGGAAAAATGTTAAACAGATAAATATAACATTTTCTATTCAATGGAAATTTCTTTTTTAAGTTTGTAGAACAAAGGGAACGAATGTCGTGAGGATTCGAAGTGCTTTTGAAATTTGCCAAAGATTAATGATTCCCAGCTCGAGATAAGTAGGTTCTCGAGGGGCTTCTCGTTTCTAGGTCAGTTTTACGAGACCAAAATTTGACAGAGCTTTGGTCATCTGGTCCATTCCGTCACCTGCCCGCCCCTAAAACGGACCCCTGACGGGCACGCGACCTTCTGGCGAAAGAAAATCGCCATGGCAAACTGACCATATGCCGTGTTCCTGGAAAAACGATCTGGATCGTTGTTATCGTCTACAGATTACTAAAATTCCCATTTTCCACGTCAGATACAGTGCCCCGTCACGTTTACTATCTTGTGCTAGTGGCTTCTCTTATCTTTTCGTAAACAATGCACAAAAATACCAATAACTTATCTATGTTTCACGACTCATAGAAGAGATACAATAAAAATTAAATTCAGGTCTAAACTCAAACTCAAAACGAAACTCAAATTCAAAATTAAATTAAAAGTAGGCATAGCTTCTAAAAAAACGTTACAAAATTCTTATATAAGTGAAACAAAATTAAATTCGCACTACAGAGAAAGATTATCATAAACTAGAAGTACCCAAAAGAAATTTTGGCCTATACAGTAGCCATTAGAATGCCTACCAAAACAAACCAACGACAATACACTTTTTCCTTTTTATTTATGCTATGAATCCTATATAGAGTTATTAGCAAAATGCACATTGCTTTGTATAATAACAATCCAAATACATAATATAACAATACAAATACATACAATATAATTTAAAATATAATTTTATGGTTCGCAAATATTGTTTATCTATTCATTTTGATTGCTATTATGATAGAACACAATTTACTGATTAACACAGAATAGAAATTTTATTTACACCATTATTTATTAATAATTAATTTATTTGTTTTCTTTGACCCTTTGGTCTTAAGCTTTTGTCCGCTACTGTATGTACAATATAAATATTAAATGTAACAATATAAATACGCGTGTACAAACGGCAATAGGTTGCTAACCAGCGCTTTAATCAGCCCCAAAATTGAACTCCCTGGACGAACCTAACCCGAACCTAACCAGAACCTCAAACACTTTAATTAACAATGATCCAGTAGAGGCAAGACAAACAACACGCGCGCGTATACCATACGGACAGCGAAACGTTTCATTCGAGGCGCTAATAATAGCCCGAAACGCAATGAAACGTCCGGTCGGGAGATCGTTCAGCATCCTAGGGGACCCCCGTGCGTTTCTGGAAAACGGAAAGTCGCCACGCGCCCGGCCAGGATCAGCTGTCCTGGATCCAGGACAGATGTCGACCGCGCCTGCCACGGTCTCGCGTTCGTTGCTCCGGGGATTCGCACCCCGGTCAGATCCTTTCAGGCGCCGATTTTTCCTCGCCCGTGCACGCAGGTGAACGTCTTGAACGCGAGCAGGTTCGAACAGGGCTGAGGGGATGCCGGAAAATCGATATCTTACAAGGGAGAAGGAGGCTTCGATTGGGGGGTGAGTTCGTGGAACCGCTTGGCAACCGTTAAGCGGCGTCTGCAACGAACGTCGACGGTTCGTGTTTCTTGAGAAAAGTGCATTGAATTTCTGTGATTCGTCGCACAGAACGTCGGACAAAAGTTGAAGATCGAAGGGTCGACGAAATTAAAGTAACTAATTTATAAGGAATAGTATGATAAACGGAAGTTGCATTGTTTGATGGATTCAGTTTGATGTCGCATCGCTAACTAACTAACTAACGGCACTAACAAGTCTGTAATCAAGATTAGAGGTATCGACCTATTCGATATAAGCGTCGATTATCCGCGATCGTCGATTCTGCCGATAGGATCACAGCTTCCATCGAGATCTCTAACGGTGAACATGGATGCAGAGAGAGAGAAAGGGGGGGAGGGAGAGAAAAAGAGAGTAAGAGAGAGATAGAGAGAGAGTGAGTGAAAAAGAGTGAGAGAAGGAAAGTAAGAAAAAGAGAGAGTAAGTAAGAAAAAGAGAGTGAGAGTGAGTAAGAAAGAGTGAGAGAAAGAGAATGAGAGAGATAAAGATAGTGAGTAAGAAAGAGTGAAAGAAAGAGAATGAGAGAGATAAAGAGAGTGAGTAAGAAAGAGTGAGAGAAAGAAATAAAGAGAGTGAGTAAGAAAGTGTGAGAGAAAGAGAATAAGAGAGAGATGGAGAGAGTGAATGAGTGAATGAGTGAGTGAGCGAGAGGAAGACAGAGAGAGTGAGTGAATGAGTGAGTGAATGAGAGGGAGAGAGAATTACTTTCGAAAAAATTACTGCAGCAGGTCCCTCGGTCTGGGCCGCACAAAGAACAAGTACCCAAGGCTTTGCGTCCCTGACCGAGCGAGCGGACTTAAGGAGAACCAGAGTGATTCTTTGAGATTTCGGCACAATGGCAAAAGGGGCCTTACGTGCCGCGACGACGGGCTATTCATGCCGGGAGAGAAAAGAGGAGAGAGAAAATAAGAGGAAAAACTTCGCCATGCTAGTTCCCCATTCACGATCAACCGAATATATCCGTCGTCTGTACAGACCAGCGGCTCTCGTCCACTCGAATCGAGCTCAAAGTAGATGAGAGACACTGATCAACGGATTAGAGACACTCTCGTGTGTCCGTTCGAAACGGTTCCGATGGCGAATGCTGTTTTCCTGTTTCAAAATTACTCGTGTGGACAGAAAGAGAAGTAAACCCCCATGGGAAAGTTTTGAGCACTCGATTGAACTTGAAAATTTCACGACGAATTTTGGAAATCTTTATCTTTCAATTTTACAATCTTATTTTTATTCTAATTGTCATTAAACGTACATAATTGTACCAAAATCGTATCAATCGTATTATACCCAGGTATAAATTTATCGTTCGCATTTAATACAAACTTGAATGTTCCGTGCATGCATAATGATCAGATTGCACGCGAGTTGTAATTATAAGCTTTGGTTATTTAAATAAATACAATGTATAAAAATTAATATATATACTGCTCTGTATTTACATGTTGCCTGTACAATGATCAAAATTCAACTGTGACAATATGTTTCTATTCGTGTATGTATACGTGTACTGAGTGTATTTGTGTAGTGACCTCCGATAGAATACTAATTAGGTGCGAAGGATGATGTTGTTGTTTCCTGTTCCCAATAGTAAATATTGGTTACACATTGACACACTTATTGTTCTTATTGTTTTTACGAAGAAAACGTGGATATATATTTTCTAAAAAAAAAAAAGAATACAGATTGTACATTTTTTAATTTCTTAAGCGTTCCAATCACTATTACATCGAGAGGCGACAGATTAGAAAACTCCAATAGTAAGGTTATGGTTGTTATATCGTTTCAGTTGGGAAAATGAACATCGTTTCAGGAATCATTGAACGATTCTCTTCTCCGTTTCACAAAATTCCTTTTTCCACGTTTCCATAATTGTCGTCAAAGATCGAGGTACCCAAAATGGATACGGTGGTCCTTTGATTCGACACTTGGGGCGAGTTTCCGGGAATTTTTGCTATGCACTTTGACAGAGAAAGAGACAGATCCGCACCTGTACTGGAATTCAACCAGGTTCGCGGAGAAACGAGCGAGAGCTGCGTTTTAAGGAGACTTTAAGCACAATCCGAGACAGGACCCCCGCGAAGAAGTTCGTTGGTCATTCGTCACGGCCACTTTTCCCGCGCCCTGCAATGGTCAGCCTTCAATGAAACCTTTCATTCTTCGAGAACCTGCCATTCTGTCGAGTGCCCTGCGATCTCTGGCGACAATTCTGCAAGCGTGAAAGGAGGAATTCGATGCAAGTGAAACGGAGAAGAGATTCGTTCGGTGATCCCTGTGTCGATGGTCAGTTCTTTGGAATCTGTTTTGGAGTTCTGGAGATTTTGTTTAAAACAAATATTGAACTCATGTAATACCTAGGGAATTGGAAAGCAGAAAAGTTTCGTGGAAGTTAGGAAATTTAATGTTCTAATAAATTTCAGAAAAGAACTAAGAAATAGTTCTTAGAAATTAAGAAATAGTTCTTAGAAACTAAGAAGATAAATTTAAGAGATTTTGTTTAAAGCAAATGTTAGATTCGCGAAATACCTAGGGAATTGGAAAGCAAGGAAATTTCGTTGAAATTAGAAAATTTAATGTTCTAATGAAATTGAGAAAGAAACTAAGAACTAGTTCCTAGAAACTAAGAATTATTATAAATTACTATTAGGAGATAAATTTAACATTTATTTCACTTATGTCCAGTTAATATTTACGTCGCGTATAAAATATTTATTCAATAGTTACCTAAATGATTAAATAATTTAGAAGTAAATTAAACAATATGAAAGCTTAAATAACTCATTTCGCTGGAAATGCTTTAAATTACTTAAACATAATCTGTTCATTGAACACTAAGAAATCTGTATGAGAAAGAAAAGAGCCTGGCCAAAGATGTTCCAATCGTCGAAACATTATTATTTCGTATCTATTTTGACGTTTCCTGAACGAAACTGTCGCGAGATCGTCGGACGTGTTGCCACTGTTGGTTTTAAAAAGAAATACCGCGAAGGAGAGTGGAAGGGAAAAGAAATAAACGATAGAAGAGGTCTGGAAACAGTTGGATGAAGGCTAGCAGGACAAAAGGATTCACGGGCCAGGTACGCAATGTAGGACAATGGGCCAGCGGGATCCCGAAGGACTCTGAGCCGCATCTCTTTGCTGGCCGGGTTACTCAGGTACATTGTTTGCAACCTGATTATCTCAGTTGTTAATAACCTTGTAAACAAGCCAGGGAAAACAAAACTGAGTGGCATGCTGGAAGTGAGACGCTTCGACGGAATACGAAGAGAAAAGGAGGAGGGTACACGTTCCACGTCAATGTTTGTCGAGGCAGAGTCATCTGTAGCTCTCACGCGTGTCACGTGTTTATTCTAAACGCATAAAATATTATGTCTGCGTCCTACATTGAAAAAAAAGATTAATATTGGAAAAGATTGGTGCATTGAAATTGTTTTCAGTTGTAGTTGAATTATGATTTTCGAAGCTGTATTATTTGTGGCTCTCACGTGTTTATTTTAAATTAATGAAATATTATGTCTGTGTCTTAGATTGAAAAAAAATTAATATTGGAAAAGATTGGTGCATTGAAATTATTTTCAGTTGTAGTTAAATCATATTTTTCGAAGCTGTATTATTTGTGGTTCTCACGTGTTTATTTTAAATTAATGAAATATTATGTCTGTGCCTTACATTAAAAGAAAATTATTATTAAAAATGATTGGTGCATTAAAATTATTTTCAATTGTAGTTGAATTATGTTTGTCGAAGCAGTATCATTTGTTACTCTCACGTGTGTCACGTGTTTATTTTTAATTAATGAAATATTATGTCCCTGCCTTACATTAAAAGAAAATTAATATTGAAAAAGATTGTTGCATTGAAATTGTATTCAATTGTAGTTGAATTATATTTGTCGAAGCTGTATCATTTGTGGCTCTCACGTGTGTCACGTGTTTATTTTTAATTAATGAAATATTATGTCCCTGCCTTACATTAAAAGAAAATTAATATTGAAAAAGATTGTTGCATTGAAATTGTATTCAATTGTAGTTGAATTATATTTGTCGAAGCTGTATCATTTGTGGCTCTCACGTGTGTCACGTGTTTATTTTTAATTAATGAAATATTATGTCCCTGCCTTACATTAAAAGAAAATTAATACTGAAAAAGATTGGTGCATTGAAAATACATTCAATTGCAATCTTTTTGTGGATTAGATTTAAGTTAATCATTTTTCCATAGGTACGGTCAACATCCGTCGGACTACAATAAACGCACTCATCGTTGGAAAATTCGAAAGTTCCTGCCCGTAAACAGAGCCGCGCAATGACGCATCGCAGAGAATGCACCAGGCATAACGGTATGCAGATAAGCGATAGGTAGAATAACAAATCCATAACGCGTCATAAAAGATAAGCCGACCTCGTGCCTTGCCGATACATTTTGGAGCAGAAATCACAAACAAGTCTGAACGACCTTTCTGCGCTATGGTCAATAAAAATTGCTCATCCTTAAACGTCTATGTAACCAATATTACAACCAAAGACCGAGAGAAAGGAAGGAAAACTTTGTTTAATTTCCAATAACACAGAAATTATCTCAGAGGTCAAAAATGACCAATGCACGATTTTAAAATTTAAATTTACTTAGGATATTATACATTTTTCGAAATTTTCCACAATTTTCTTTGTCAAATTTACATCAAAATTTCTTTACCTTTGAATCGAATAAGTTTTCATATAATTTTTAATTACATCTCTTTTAGATGCAAACGAGTAAAATTTATTGAAAAAGAAACGTGTTTACTTGTTCATCGATTAGAGGTCATTGCTTTCGAGAAAACCTAAAAAGTCTTTCTCAAGGTGATGTCACCGGTCGATCGGTGAATCAGTGAATGACTAAACAGCCCATTCATACCTGTAGTACCTGCATGATCGTTCCTAATTAGCCAACAGCCGAAGTGCCTTGAGGCAGGACCAGAAACGCAGGTGTTGGCCATTGTTACCTTGCCAATTTCCCGCTGCTTAAGTTGCTGGCCAAAAGAGTGAACCCTCCGTTTTCGAGGTAAATGACTGGTGTCACAGAGAACCAGTGCTCCCTGGCAACCACCCGTTCAACGTTTCCTTCATTCAGAATCTCGAAGCCTTTCACTGAGACACGTAATAAAAAAAGAAGAAGATGACGGAAGCAGGGGGGAAAAAGAAGCTGAACTCTTTAACACTTTGAGTAACCACGTCACCTATATCTAATTGTAAGGGAAATAAAAATTTCCATAAATGGAAGACAGAAGCATCTACATTTTAGATGTATACAAAAGACTTTATTGTTTTTTATATTTAATTTTTAATATTTTTAATTAATGGTTAATCGAATATTTGTATCTGCTTCCTACATCTCCTATCTAAGCAACTAATATGCATGTGAAAATTTAAATTAGGCGTACTATGTGCCTTATATACATATAGCTTGTGGTTATAAAAGCGGTTCAAGTAAAAAATTTTGTCAAAAATTTACATTTCTGTGGTTCAACCCATTTCCATATAATTTAATTAATAAACCAACCTTCTCTACATTTTCGACTTAGATCACTTTCATAATCACCAACACATATGAATTCTGTAATTTTAGACATTTTAAATTTATGCGTATACTCAAAAAAATCAATAGAATTCCCTTTTCTTAAAGGAGCATTGAATTAAGGATTCAATCGTATGTAGCGTGAATAACAACTGCAATTAAAGTTTAATTACAAACTTTAAATGATCTCTCTAGAAAATTCTACGTTTGAAAATAGAAATGAGAATATATGATTTTTTATCATTATGCAGATTATTTTGTGCATTGTTTCGTATATTAAATTCTATATTCCTTTAGGATAAAAATAATCTCTAATTGGAATAGATACGTATAAAGCGTCGATATTATTGGTTAGCACTAAGAGAGTTGCACTTTAAACGTGTACCTCCACGGTAAAAGTGCAAAACTAGTAGGGACATCCACAAACGACGGATACTTACGCGTTATCGCGAACGAACGAAGACGGCAAAGGTCATCCTACGCAATTCACCGCTCCCTTTTCCTAAAGGAGCATTGAATTAAGGATTCAATCGTATGTAGCGTGAATAACAACTGCAATTAAAGTTTAATTACAAACTTTAAATGATCTCTCTTGAAATTTTTACGTTTGAAAATAGAAATGAAGATATATAATTTTTTATCATTATGCAGATTATTTTGTGCATTGTTTCGTATATTAAATTCTATATTCCTTTAGTATAAAAATAATCTCTATTTGGAATAGATACATAAATAGATAATATAAAGTGTCTAAGCGCTAAGAGAGTTGCACTTTAAACGTGTGCCTCCACGGTAAAAGTGCAAAACTAGTAGGGACATCAACAAACGACGGATACTTACGCGTTATCGCGAACGAACGAAGACGGCAAAGGTCATGCTACGCAATTCACCGCTCCTTGAGTCATCCGTGGAAAGGATCTGCTCGAGGCACTGTCATCGAGGCTGGCCGCGGGTAAAGTCAATATTGATGCGCCTGTACAACTACCGATTAGGTGGTTTAGATTAAGATAAAGCGGGCTCGGGATCCCGCGTGAGACTCGACGCGGCAAGTTTCAGCACGCCCGATGGACGACAGTTGTACTGTAAACAAATTTCGCAACGCAGTCCACGGGCAATTGCTTTTATCGACGAATGAAATCATATAAGGAAGTCCTTGTTGACCGTACGAGAAATCATACGGTGTACAGTTGAACCCCTGTTACAGAGCTAATGTAGAACGGGTACGGTCCTCTCTCCCCAATGAATTTCTTCTCCCCTATCGCATTCCTTCTATTATTTCTAAACACGTAATACCTGACCCACTTTTGGGTCCACGATTCGGTTGCGAAGGCTGGTCGTAGTTCACAGAAGCGAGTTACGCGGGAAATCCTTTCTAATTTAACCCTTTGACTGCTAAATACTCCCAATGGTCGATGTGCTCCGTGTGGATGGCGTTCTATTAGAAATTGTGTTGCTCTAAATGGGAGCAAAGAAAAAATTGACAAACGCATATACTTGTCTATAATCCACACGAGTAATTTTCGTCAGAGACGCATATATGCGCCCATAGCTCAAACGAGTAGCTTTCGTCAGCCCATAGCAGTCAAAGGATTAATTTTCAAAGTGAATATTATTGTATGTATTATCTTCAATGTGATACTACTTATAGTTAGTGTAGTATACAAAATAAATGCTAACTATTCGCGAACAATAATAAGATGAATATTTTACAAACACACTACCGATATCAGCGATTTTATATTTCTTTAACTTCTAACATTCATAGTTATTACAAAAATCTAATTTTATCTATTAAATAGTAACAGCTATTATTTTGTTACTTGAAATTTTTAACTTTAAATTTTAAATTCTATTAACACTATTCCTACCGACACTTCATGTGTACTTATTTCTACCGCAACATTCCCAAGTAAGACAGACTACAAATTTTTCTCAGAAAATAAACGATGAAAAAAGAAAGTGAATATTGAAAAATGTATTATACATGTATTTGAGGAAAAGTCTAAAGTTTAAAGGCGATTCAATTATGTTGGGTATATGAAATTCTAATCGAAACTTTAAAAACGGTCATTTGACCGGTCGTGGTAGGAATAGTGTTAAGGGAGTGATTTTTTATCGTAAACAAAATACAACATTCCTTGGAAAATTCGAATTTTCTCGTCGAAGACCGATCGAAGGGCACCCAAAGAGGAGGAAACGGAGACTATCCCCTCCCCTCGATCGGAGGATATACCTTGCACATGCCTAGGGATCCACGAGGCCCTGAAAATGGGTCCGCCAGTCTCGGTGGGGCCAGTCACATATGGTGGCGCACACATACACACACGCGTACATATATAAAACATCCAGCGGTAATAGCCAGGTGTTTCAAAGGTGAGGCTTATGGGGTGCCCCTCGCTTCTCGAGGCGGCACAACAAAAAAATAAACCAGCTTCCTTCCGACGGGGCTACCTTTCCAGCGGGGATAGGCCACCCGTTATACACACGTATGTACCAGCCGTAATAATTATACAGATTTATTCGGCCGGACGGAATCACGACCGGTAGAAACGCGCGTACGAACTAGTTAAAAGTTTCGAATTGAACGCGTTCCATGGCGTTTTATACCATAGGGTTAGAGAGACCAGTCACACCTTTCGTTACCTTCGCCTCACCGTGTAATTTACTGTTCGTTGCGAGGGATTCGTCGAAATTAACGGCACGAGATAGGATTCGTTACAATTTTGACGATTTTATAATTATGTATCTTTAAATTACACATAAATGTATTTCCTGTTTCTCATTTTTGAATAAACAGCGTAATTTGCAAATGACGTGTCTGTAAAGTGATTTGAAAAATTGTTACGCCAATTTTTGATGTGATTGGGCTTTCGAATAAAAACTCTACAGGCAATAAGCATTGAATTAAATAATGAATGTTATAGTATGATTGCAATGCTCCCAGTTTTGTTTATATTCAACAATAGCATGTTTGCGAAGTATTTTGAAAAATTGTTACGTCAATTTTTGGGGTAGTTGGGCTTAAAAATAAAAGTTCTACAGGGAATAAGCATTAAATTAAATAACGAATGTTATAGTATAGTTGCAATGCTTCCAGTTTTCTTTATATCCAACAATGATATGTCTGTAAAGTGATTTGAAAAATTGTGACGTCAATTTTTGGGGGGGTTGGGCTTTAAAATAAAAGTTCTACAAGGAATAAGCATTAAATTAAATAACGAATGTTATAGTATGATTGCAATGCTCCCAGTTTTCTTTATGTTCAGCAGACAGGGTCCTTCGATTGCTACGAAACACATACATTTCGAACCCCTCCTGTGTTCGCTTCCAAATCTGCAAAAATTTCCTCCTCAACCCCTCTCCCCGGTCTATCTCCAATTCCCAAGCCTATTTCCCACAAAAGGGAAAGACCAACACTCGATCGGATCGCAAAAATCTACTCACCCCACGAGCAGGAAAGCAACGGGCTCGAGAACTCCCATTGGAATCCCGTCTTGCGAGACCTGCTTCCACCCCGTACATGTCCCGTAAAAAGTGCGATTTTTCGAGCAACCTGCGAATACTCGAAATACAGGAACCAAGAACAGGGAACAACCAATACGTTCCCCATGGTTTCGCACGTAAGAAGGGCGAACAAAAGGGCGAGGCGGCCGGTATTTGATATAATTTAGCAGCACTTTTCGTGAACCCGCCTCTACTACCAACGACGAAACGGAACACGTATCTATGTACAGTGGCTCCAAAAAGTATTCGTATGCTACGTTACAAGAAAATTCGTTTAACCCTTTCCACTCGAGAGGTGACTGTTAGTCGTTTAATGATATTAATTTCAAACATTTCCAAGTGCAAAATATTTACTAAGATATTTACTAGAAAATTCGTTTAACCCTTTCCACTCGAGAGGTGACTGTTAGTCGTCAAATAATATTAATTTCAAACATTTCCAAGTGCAAAATATTTACTAAGATATTTACAAGAAAATTCGTTTAACCCTTTCCACTCGAGAGGTGACTGTTAGTCGTCTAATATTAATTTCAAACATTTCCAAGTGCAAAATATTTACTAAGATATTTACTAGAATTACCGATGATTACAGTGTATTTATTTGCATGGAACAGATCAAATTGAAAATTACATAAAAAGATATGGAATATACGGAAAACAAATCTTTAAAATCATCATCATAGAGAATAATCATCAATCCGTCATCTTAATTGCTTTGGTACTATTTAACCTCTGGGTCTGACTAATAAACAAATTAATAATTAGTCTAAAAATTTGCGAAATTATCGTTTGGTGACTAATAGTCGTCTCTCAAGTGCAAAGGGTTAAAATCAATTCCAATTCTCAAATTTGCAGTCCCTCTGATTCTCACACTCTCTTAACACTAAAACCAGCAAGGGGTTAAAAATGACCAAACTTATAATTTTTCATAGAAACCTGGTAAACTTACTGCAGTGCCTATACATTTGAAAATTTATTACGATTTTTATTATGATTGCTAAAATTTGTTCCCCGTATATTAGCAATTTTTGTCCTACAGTTTTCAATTTGATTTCCTTTCTTTCAATAAGTAGGGTAAGATTGCTCAACTCGTACCCCTTAAAGAAAAATCCGCATGAAACTTAGGATTTATCGAATAAATGGAAATAAAATGTGTTACTTAAAGCTTGTGTTAATATTGTTGTCATTTATTGTAACGAAATTGGAAAATCTATATGTTTTCATATAAAATAAGCTATACCCTAATCGTCCGTGGTTCTAGTGTTAAGAAAAACACCGATTCCTTCGCTTCCCTTCGTGCACGCATCCAACAACCCCCAAATCTCCACCTCGTCACAGACCACCTCGTCTCCATCCCTTCGCATATCGAGCGTGAAGGAAATAAAAAGAGAGACGCGAAGAAACAGCTCGGTATACCTGCTACCTATGGGGTTGGCCCATATTTCACCAAAGCCGCAATCCTATTCCAGTCCATCTAAATATGCGCCCAGGGAAAGGGTGCGCCGATGGCGCGGCTAGGATTCCCCGTAAATCCACCGTCCTTCGGTTACACGATCTCTTTTTTTCCACGCAACACATCGAAACGATGAATCGTGCACCGGTTGCCAATGATCTACCTGCGCCTCTGCGTGAACGGTTCAAGAAAGTGCGCGCTTTTGAACGCTACGTTGGACGTATCTCTCTGTGCCCGACCGCGCGACAACCCTTTCGCCTGTCCCTCTCTTTCTTCATCTCTGTTGATTCGATTTTCGAAGGGCAACGAGAAGAAGCGAGAGGGAAACAGTCAGAAGGAAGACCTGCGAACGGTTCAGGCCGGTTATTCCGGTAGCCGACACTGGTTCCGCCGTGGTACCGTGCATACAGTGGATGCAAAAAGTATTCGTGCATTACGTTAAGAAATATTAGACTACACCCAACGTTACTGGATCAGGCTCGAGAAACACCCGAATCCCATCATAGGAGAATTCTATTAATCACCGATAGAAATGGGACACTCTAATACCGCATTACATCGATTATAAGATGCACCCTAAATATTTCAAGCTGGAAATAAAAAAATACCTGAATTAAGTATTTTTATTATAAAGTGTAGAATAAACAAAAATATGTATACACTTAAAGAATTAAAAAATATATTTTATTTATATATTTTATATATTTTTACTCGTAAAAATGTGCGTCTTATATTCGATGTATAAGATGCACCCTAAATATTTCAAGCTGGACATAAAAAAATACCTGAATTAAGTATTTTTATTATAAAGTCTAGAATAAACAAAAATTTATATATACTTAAAGAATTAAAAAATATATTTTATATATTTTTACACGTAAAAATCTTATATTCGATGTAATACGGTACTTTTGAATACACACATTTTGTGCTTCTGATACATATTCAAATTTTCCGTAAAATAAGAAGTCTACTAAACACCGACAGAAATCGAACACTGTAATACTTTTGGATACACGCATTTTGTGCTTCTGTTGCATATTCAAATTTTCCGTAAAATAAGAAGTCTACTAAACACCGACAGAAATCGAACACTGTAATACTTTTGGATACACGCATTTTGCATATTCAAATTTTCCGTAAAAGGAGAAGTCTATTAATCACCGATAGAAATTCCACGGGGAACCGAGTCACCGTCTCGTTCGTGTCGATCGTGTTACTTGTTGCACCGGACAGAAATGATTGTTATTGGTTTGATGACTCGTGGTGCGCGTGCTGAGTCAACGCGGCATATCCGCTGCGTCGGCACGGCTCAAACTCGATGACCACTGCTCTTGTTTGCCGTCCCTTTGATCGTCGGCCGTGTTCCTCGAGTGTCGGGACACTTTTACACCGCCTGTGTCCCCGCTGGTGAGCGTCGATGAGATAAGCGACAAGGGGGAGCGATCGAGGCACGAGGAAACGCGCGATTTCTACGGCGAAAATAGGATAACAGAGGATCTGGTGAGTGACTCGTTCGCGTAATCTATCGCGTATCTATTCTCCGTTCCGATCTTTCCTCGAGATCTAACGAAATTTATGGCTGTTTTTAAATTTGGGTCATTTGTTTGCTTTTCGCGGACGAAATTGTTGTAAACTGATAACACAGAGATCTGTTTCACGGTTTTCAACTCATTAATTACCAATGTTTCCATTTGGGACGACCCACATTTTATCGATTAATTCATTGTTACAAGCAATAAAAAAAAAAAAAATTTGTCTAACAATATAGAAAAAAGTTGGCACTTAATGGATTAATTTCTTCTTTCTACTTTTTACATTCACGCTTATTATAATATTTCTTTCACCTATACTCCTTTTCTCGATTCTTATAGCTACTCATACATGCACACATAAAGCGTTGCAAACATTTGTTGCTTCGCTCGTCAGTTGTCACGTTACAAAAATAATTGATTCTGTTTTGGACAGTGGATGAAAGAACCGCAGTTGTGTTGCTCAAATTAGGTTTAACCCTTTGCACTTGAGAGATGACTGTTGGACGTCTGATGTTTGGTTTCATTACGAAAGTTCACGAAGAGTTTATGGTTTTTGGAGCTGTTGTTTGGATTCGTAAACGTAATAAAACTGTTAAAAAATTTTAAACGTTAAACTAATAAAATACTGTAACAATAATTTTTGTGTACGTTTGATTTCATTATGAGAATTCACGAAGATTTTGTGGTTTTTGGAGTTATGTTGTTTGAATTCACGAAGAAGAGCTTTTGATTGTGAACAATTTTTGATCGATAAAAAGAAAAATAACGTTTTCTAGCTTTCCACGGTATGGTTCAAAGGATATTGTCCCGGTAGGCGACTTTCCATTGCATGCTTACGGATTCGCATAAACGTTTAGACAGACTGAAGGTAGAGAAATTGAAAGTCAATGAGTTAGTCAAGCAGAAATCGTAAGCGCCATGGGAACCGGCCGTACGAAGCGGTTTCGAGCACGCGAATCGCAGCTATAATAGAAATCTGAACAGGAAATCCTGATATTTTAGTATTTTTAGCCCCTGTATAATAGAGATCACAACTTTGTGTATTGAAAATTCACGTGTATGCCTATACACGTGTAACGAATAATCCATGTAATTTTTAATTCACGTGTTTACATGCAGTTGAATACAGTTATGAGCAAAACTGAGTTCACGTTCGATTAAAGTAACGTCGATCTTTGAACTACTGTAACTGTAAAACGACTTTTTTAGGGTCATTTTAAAGGGCAACCCCTTCTTTTTCGCATCCCTAAATTGAATTCTCATGAAAATCCTGTTACACTAGGAAACGATTAAAAGAGGAAAGTTATTTTTTCAAAAAATAGAATAGATTAAAACGGTTCTCATTTTATAGATTATTTTAAAGGGCAAACCTTTTTATTTTGCATCCCTAAATTAAGTTCTCATGAAAATCCTGTTACACCAAAAAAACGATTGAAAAATTAAAGTTACTTTCTTTTCAAAAAATAGAATAAATTTAAACTCATGAAAATCCTGTTACACTAGGAAACGATTAAAAGAGGAAAGTTATTTTTTCAAAAAATAGAATAGATTAAAACGGTTCTCATTTTATAGATTATTTTAAAGGGCAAACCTTTTTATTTTGCATCCCTAAATTAAGTTCTCATGAAAATCCTGTTACACCAAAAAAACGATTGAAAAATTAAAGTTACTTTCTTTTCAAAAAATAGAATAAATTTAAACGGTTTTAATTTGATAGGAGAATTTTTCTTAGAATTGAAATCAGGGTGAATTTAAAGATCAAAACTTCGTCTTTAAGGTTCCATAATTTTGTTTGTTTGTTACTGTATTCTATTTCAGTGTAGGCTAGTAATTTTTAGAAAAACGTACCTCGTACAAAGCAGAGTAAAATGATGAAAAACAATTGTATTTGAATTTTTAAGAAAGCCACTGTTAAAGAGAAGACTTCGATCTTCAAACTCAGCGTGATTTCAGCTGTAAATCGCATGAAATGCTTTGATTCTTCCCTTTTCTACGCAAACATACACTTTATCTTTCCGACGATCAAATTAGGACTTTCCAGGGCATAATGTGAAATTTCCCTTCTCTATTCTATTCCTATCAAAGTAATACTCTACTCTTTCTTCCTGCCATTAAGAAAAGTCATTATCCTGAGGTGTATCTGTTTAATACTGTCGTTTCGATTTGATAGCGTTGTAAAAACAGTAATCACGCTCGAAAGTACAAAATCGTTGCACATTAGTCTCCAGATCTTTATTGAAACATTACCGAACACTTCTAAACCATCAAAATATTATGTATCTTCCTAACCACCAACTCATTCGATAGTCAAATATTTGGCATTAAATTAAAAACACCATGGAACATTTAGAAACGATTACAAACGCTACCAAATTAATTCCAACGAAATATCTCTACTCTACAAATCTAAGTACACTCAAATTGCATACAAATTCAGCTTAGAAAAAAAAGAAAATCTCACGTTCTCCAAGGGCGGTGTCTACCCTTACTGAATAATACCAAATTATTATAATTAGAAATAAATAATACCTGTGCTTACTGGATCCTCCAAATAGAAATGGTTTTTCAACTCGAAGTCACCCTTCTTGCGAATTATCTCTGGTCGTTGTATAAGAGCACGTTTCGCGTGTACAAACAGTGGTCGTGGTCTGTTTCGTTGGTGTCGACGAGATAAAGAGGAGGCAACGGAAGGGACGTAGGAAAATGGAGCAACGCGGTGTACGAGAACGAGCAGGCCGCGATTCGAATCGTCCCGTGGCCACGAGTAGTCGGTCGCGTTTATCACCACCTTGAATCGACCTCTCTCTGTCGCGCTTTAGCCCTTTGAGCGCTATGAACGCATATATGGGTTCTCACACAGCCATTCAATTTTGGCTACGAACGTGCATATGGGTTCTCAGACAACTATCCAATTTTGGCTATGAACGTGTATATGGGTTCTCAAACAACCATTCAATCTGGGCTATGAACACTGTAATTTTATAAAATAGGAATTTTGTAATAGTTTACAATTAGTTAAAAATATTGTCGATCTACTAAATAAGAAGTAAGAAATATCCTACATGTATGGATTCTCACACAACCATTCAATCTGGGCTATGAACACTGTAATTTTATAAAATAGGAATTTTGTAATAGTTTACTGTAATTTTATAAAATAGGAATTTTGTAATAGTTTACAATTAGTTTAAAATATTGTCGATCTACTAAATAAGAAGTAAGAAATATCCCACATATGTGGGCTCTCACCCAACCATTTTATCTGGGCTATGAACACTGTATAATTTTATAAAATAAGAATTTTGTAATAGTTTACAATTAAGTTAAAATATTGTAGATCTACTAAATAATAGAATCTACTAAATAAGAAGTAAGAAATATCCTACATATGTGGGTTCTCACACAACCATTGAACCTGGATTATGAATGAGTATATGGGTTTTCACCCAACCATTTTACCTGGGTGATGAATGAGTACATAGGTTCTCACCCAACCATTAAACCTGAGCTATGAACTCTGTATAGTTTTATAAAATAGTGTACTTTACTGTAAATAGTGGGTGCTTCACAGCACACGCTTAACGTTGCATAATAGCACTCAGAGGGTTAACATCTGATGAATTTATAACGCGAAGAGTCGCTCATGGAGACGATTTAGACTAATACTTGCTGTACAAACGTTCGTTGTTGCTGAACGAGACACACGTGTCTTGTTCAGGACGAATGACGGCGCCATAAACAAACGACAGGAAACGATTTGACTGTATTATCACGGCGCTTAAACGATTGGTTTACAATTGGGCGTTTGGTTTGGATAGGCACGAAGGATTGGTTTTGGTAATTGTTTGGATCTTGTTGAAATTTATGTTTGGAAATTTTTAAAACCTCGCGTGACGAATGCAGGATCAAAGTGACTCAGTACGAGGTGCGATTATGAAATATCAAAATTGTAATAAACTCATTTTTTTTTTCTGAGAATCATACGAAATGTACGATTGGAATAGCAAAAAGAAGCGATGTAAGTATTGCTTAAAATACACTTCTGTATGTAATTCCTTTCTGAAGATATTTTGCTGTTTGTTGGAATTTGAGTACCATTCGTCCTTTAAGGGTTAACTGCTTGTCCTCGAAAAGTGACTCATAGTCATTCAATAACACTAACTTTAAAGATTTTCAAGTGTAAAATATTTAATAAGACTCACTCATGCTGAATTTCATTTGGTTCAGTTAAGCAATATACTAAAATTTATTTATACGACTATTTAACCCTTTGAGTTCGAAAATTTGTAAAATTATTGTTTGATGACTGACAGTCATCTTTCGAGTGCAAAGGGTTAATAATCGTACACTTAGTGTTTCTACAGACTCGACATATCAACAGAATGTTGTATTAAATATTATTGGAATGTTTATAATACATTTGTAACTTGTCAGACAAAGAAAAATGTAAACTACATGTTGATACGTGATTTTTCAATCATTCCAAACAATTCTCGTGCTTCATAGGAAGTAATTCGTCGAATTGCTAGTTGTAAATACGGTTTTAAGTGACAGTTACTGTACGTTACAATTACGATGAATTAGGTGCGACTAAAGCTCTTTTAATAACCAGCTGTTATAATTGAATAAACGTTTAAGCTTAAAATATTCGAACGCTTCGAATTACATAGAAATTTTATAAACCATTTTGGAATTAGTGCAGAATTTGGGGCGCAAATCGTATTTTGTGTACCTGACTGAAGGTTGACAGCAGAAAATTTGAAAGCCACGCTGGCAATAAGTATAATGAAAGTGAAATTTGGGGTCGAAACGTCGTTTCACACAAATATTACCGAACGAAAGATCTGGATATAACTAGAAGGTGGTAAAAGATAACAGGATTTATTTCAATAGTTACATCACCGAGCAAAAAGGACGATCTGAACAAACGATTCCCAGCTCTTCTCGTATTTCTTCATCATCACACTCAACACTTGATACATCAGCTGTCTGCTACTTTCTGCTGAATCTGCACCGCGGAATGATTTCAAGCTGAACCGTACGCGAGGAAAAATCACATTCTCCTGTAAGGCTACCCTCCTTAGTAACTAATCGTTACTTCTGACTTTTTATGTAATTAACCCTCTATGGGCCCGTGTAACTTTCAGGTCACATGCTAATTTGTTGACATTTTAACAAATAATTTTAGTTTTTTTCATAAGATGACGTATACATATTAATTCTATAATGTAAAATTGTTTAAATTGTAAAATTCTTTTTCATTTGCATATATAGGATTATAATTGTTGACTTTCCATACCATCAATTTTTTTGTATTTAAAACAAAAATTCGGCCCATAGAGGGTTAACTCTCAAGCAACAATGTGTTTGTAACGTTGACATGCACAACAACGGGCTTTGGGGTTCAATGGTCTAAATAAAAAACAAAGAAAACAAAAAAAAGAAACAAATTGCAGCCACGTAGAGATCCATCCTGTATATTTTTCTAAAAAAATTCAGTCCCTCGAACGGTGTCACCTTTATCACGATATAATCCGAAAGAACGATCGGTGAACAAGCTAAGGGGGAGGAAATAAAGCGTTACGGGGAACGAGCTGTTTACGACGACAAGTACAAGGGTCCTTGATCAAAAATCGGCCATACCGGTCTCCTTTTATCGTTTCTCGATCGATTCGACCGATCCCGTGGCACTGTGATAACCTGATTTAGCGACTGGTGACACATCGGCCTGCGAAACGGAAAATCGATCGACCGGAATGCCCGGTTGCTCTTTGTACAG
>JAOPTO010002223.1:5364-21523 GCA_033822845.1 Tetrapedia diversipes | reverse complement strand
TAAGTTTTGGAAGTTTTACCACAGTGAATTTATATGGTTGCTATGAATAATCACCAATTGGCCATTTTGACTACTTTTGTAATTTTAGTGTTAATACACACTAGAAAGTGTACTTATTTGCATGGAAGAGAATAAATTGAAAATTACATAAAAAGGTATTGAATACACAGAAAACACGTCTTTATTTATACTTTCTGCAGAAAATCATAATAAATTTTGGAAGCTTTACCACAGTGAATTTATATGGTTGCTATGAATAATCACAAATTGGTCATTTTGACTACTTTTGTAGTTTTAGTGTTAATACACACTAGAAAGTGTACTTATTTGCATGGAAGAGATCAAACTGAAAATTACATAAAAAGATATTGAATACACAGAAAACATGTGTTTATTTATACTTTCTTCATTGTAAATTTTGGAAGCTTAACCACAGTGAATTTATAATGACCAATTGGTGAAACATTTTGACTGCTCTGGTAGGTCTAACGTTAAAAAGTTGAATTTTTAAAAATATGCCAAAGTCGAGTGACGTCTGTGATCGATAACGTTCGCCAGTTGAAACTTACTTAGATGAATCGCTGGACGGTTACGTGTGTGTCGCCGACTTACACCGCGATTAGTCATCGTTGTCAATTGACCCCGGATGATCGAGTTGGACGTTCTTGCCGCGGCGTCGCGACGCGTCGGTGTCAATTGCGGCACGCGCCCGACGATTCATCCTTTATTCGTGATCGACTCGCGAACTGGGTTACGTCACCGTCGAATCGGCTTCGATCATCGAGACCGATCATAAAGCGTTGTATTTTTAGCCGGTTTATTATTGGCACGGATGCCATCGCGTTGACGCGAACAGCAGGAACGAGAAAATGGTAAACGAAGTATGTATACGTGAAATATGCGATCACGTAAACTATTATAGTATATTAGTTTGTTTATTGGTGAGACTCAGAGGTTAACCCTTTTAGTGGCGAGCAAATTTAACGAATTTGCTAAGCTTTTAGGGAAAAGCTCATAAAAACGCAAATAAGAATGATATTTACAAAATTCAACAAGAAGCATATTACGGAATAAAAGAAAAAATTGAAACATTTATAACGTTTTATAAATTTATTTTGAGATAGAGCTCTCTCGCGATGCAAATAGTTAGGCGCCATGGCATACGCAACGATATATCGTCGTTCGGTACTAAAAGGGTTAAAAACAGTCATACATGTGTAGGAGCCAGAAATTACCCATAGATTTATTAAGTTTTATTTATACTAATTAGGATTTAAGATTATGAAGGTTTAGTGGCGAAATTATTTCGTGGGGCGGCACTGCCTGCGCGGAGGGCAGAAGATCGTGAGCGAGCGAAACGGAGTTGTAAAAATGATTACGAAATGTTTTTTTTTTTATACAAGACGCCCATCCTTTGTTCATTCCGTGCGCAATGTTCATGTAATTGTAACCTAACTCTCTTTTGTACTATTTTAAAATATATAATCTTTTATTAATTGTTTCCTACACATGTATGTAAATTTTAGTGTATCGTTTAACTAAACTAAATACCGTTTAATATAGACGAATCTCAGTAAACATTTCAAAATTTGAAAATTTTTGAAGTTACCATTACTGAACGATTAACAGTCACCTCTCGAATGCAAAGGGTTAATACCTTTCATTCACGGGAAAGACAATAATGCCACAAAAGCGACGAACAAGATACGCACTGTTTATGGTACCTTTTTCGATCATTACGAAATTTCCTTAATGGGAAAAATTTCAACTCCTTCGACAAGCTAAAAAATCACGTAGATAAGTTTTTCGTTGAAAAACCTGAGAGATTCTGGAAGGACGGAATTTTCAAATTGTCTGAAAGATGGAGAAAGGAATGGCACCTGTATAACTTAATAAACGTATACTAAAATTTAAAACCCTCTTCAATCTTCTTTCAAAATCGGCACCAACTTTCCGGACAACCCAATAAATGAGAATAACTGAGAACATATAATATGTGTACATATCATAAAAAAAAAACAATACTTCAGGCATATTTTAAACAAAATTTGGGTACGATAGATTAACTTTTGTCTGCTTTTTACGTCTTTGAGTAAGGAAGGAAATAAAGTGCATTTTAGGTATTTAATACCTTTCATTCACAGGAAAGACAATAATGCCACAAAAGCGACGAACAAGATACGCACTGTTTATGGTACCATTTTCAATCATTACAAAATTCCCTTAATGGGAAAAACTTCAACTCCTTCGACGAGATAAAAAATCACGTACAAATGTTTTTCGCTGTAAAACCTGAGATTCTGGAAGGATGGAATTTTCAAGTTGCCTGAAAGATAGAGAAAGGAATGGCACCTGTATAACTTAACCAGTTAAGTGTGGCGACCTCTTTACAAAGCACCCCCCAGTCTGTGTCGCGATAATCAGGCGATGACGAATATAGTTATAAATCCAACTGAAACTATTTATAATTCTCATCTGTTTCTTTTATTTCGTGTTGACCTCTAACCATTTTAAACATATTAAACTTTACGAATATAATTTAGTTTTCGCCAAAATTACAATTTAAATATCAAATTGTAACAAAATTTTACGCATGACGGATATAGTCGTCATGACACAAAATTTTGCCATATCTGCATGACGAATATAGTCGTCAAACACACTTAACTGGTTAATAAACGTATACTAAAATTTAAAACCCCCTTCAATTTTCCTTCAAAATCGGCACCAACTTTCCAGACAATCCAATATAAAGACAGCGACTCTTCGTCTATTTTCTAACAGCTTCAGAATACTGCCATAATTATCATAAACATATAATAATTTTTATTCAAAGAAACCGCGTTCCATAATCATCAGGCTTCCCTGTTCAAATTCTCCACTGTATTCTTTCGAAATAATCGACGCCGTGCGTGTAAAACTCGAAAGTCCCGTTTCATCAGCGGGAACACTGGTGGATTTACATAAACGCGGTAAGAGAACGTCGAATCGAATACATTAAGATAATTAATTATAAAACTCGCGGGAGATGGAAACGGGCTGAGCTGCAGCAGCTTATAAAAATACAGAGGCAAAATCGAATAAGGTCCTCGCCCGAGCTCATTTCCGCTTCTCCGTTTACTCAACCGACCGAAGACGTACATGAGAATTGAAATGTGGAATTCAGCAAAATATTTTCACCGTTGATAACGGTCGAAGTGTGCTCTTCGCAAATTTTCGCGATTTCTTTCGCGTGGAAGTAGTTTGCTTTGAAAATTCGCGATTCCTCGTAACTCGCGAAAGAAATTCTTCTACCTAGATGGTATTTTGTAATTCTTGTATGCGATACGTTTGCATGCTAAATAATGTATCCTTCTACCTTCTTATATCGACAAAATTTGCAGTAAAAATTGTAGAATTTATCTTTCTACCTTCTTATCTCGACACAACTTGCATTATATGAATTAATAGAGTGACAAAAGTGCAGACACAAAAGAATTTTCAAATAACTGATCAATTATTATTTCTTCGCAAATTTTCGCGATTTCTTTCGCGTGGAAGTAGTTTGCTTTGAAAATTCGCGATTCCTCGTAACTCGCGAAAGAAATTCTTCTACCTAGATGGTATTTTGTAATTCTTGTATGCGATACGTTTGCATGCTAAATAATGTATCCTTCTACCTTCTTATATCGACAAAATTTGCAGTAAAAATTGTAGAATTTATCTTTCTACCTTCTTATCTCGACACAACTTGCATTATATGAATTAATAGAGTGACAAAAGTGCAGACACAAAAGAATTTTCAAATAACTGATCAATTATTTCTTCGTTTGTTAAACTTCGTTTATATAAATTAGCACAGAGAAGATTTCACAATTTGTTTTGTTACGGGTGGGAAATCCACTACCGGTTTAAAAAAAAAAACTGTTTTATTTAGTTGTTTAATATACAATGGTTTTGAATCGTGAATTGAAAATCAAAGTCGAAATTGAAGATCAAAATCAAGAGTCGAAAATATTGTCGCTTGCCTGGTCCTCTTCCTTTTTATAACCATGGCGGTAGTCAGGAGTAGGGCTTATAGCGTCGAATATTCTTTTTTCGGGATTATTCCATGTGCTCGGTCATCGAAGGCTCCTGCTTATCTCTTGTACGATATACAGGTAGCCCTCCTACAACACGGCATCCTATAACACGGTTTCGCTATAACCCTATTCATAAATTGCGAGAACCCTCCTAAAACACGTACCACCCACTCTTTTTGTACTGGCTTTGGGTCTCGTACAACACGGTTTCACACAACACGGCATTTTCTAGGAACCTATCTACCGTGTTATAGGAGGGTTACCTGTACTCATCTTACGGACGTTTCATTCTGGTTGCTCCGTTTCGCGTAACACGGTATAATATGGCGTAAAAGTATAAATGTTTATGTCTCCTACAATTTTTCCAACGTTAAATTTCACGGCTATTTAAAATAAAGAACTATTATTAACACTAATTCCTACCGACACTTCACGTGTACTTATTCCTACCGCGACATTGCCACGTAAGACAGACTACAAATTTTTCTCAGAAAATAAACAATGAAAAAAGAAGTGAATATTGAACAATGTATTACACGTATATTTAAGGAAAAGTGTAAAGTTTAAAGGCGATTCAATTATGTTGTGTACATGAAATTCTAATCAAAATTTTAAAAACGGTCATTTGACCGGTCGTGGTAGGAATAGTGTTAACCCTTTTTAAGGCAGAGCCGATATATTTACCACCAACAAAAACTTCAGCAAACTCAAATTCAGCTTGCATGTGACTCTGTTGACGGGCAGTGGGAATATTTTTACCACCTATTTTTCCAAAACTTCCGAAATAATTAGTGTTCTTCTTTTAAGTTTATTTTTGTTATATAAATAAAAACATGCCAAAAATATAAGCGCAAGTTATTTTATTACTCCGAATCCTTCTGACTTATAAAGGGTTAAATGACACTCTATTTGCCAGCTGGCAAACGCTTAGAATTCTTAACGTGTTTCAAAAGCCATGGTCAATTTGTAAAAACAAAGAAATGTTCTAAAACGACCTAAATTCAGGAAGAATGTAGGAAACTTCGATTCGTTACGGCGAAGTCGCGAAACGGAAGTAACCAATTAAAATGGCCGCGATCGTGCGCGAGATCAGCCGCGGGCGGACGGATTAATTAAGTTCAGCGGCAGCTGTAAAGCGTGAAGTTATTAGCGCGAACAACTTGCTCGCTCCGCGTTCCAAATTAAATGACAATTCACCGATACAATTGGCGATATCGTGATCGCGGCTATTCTCGATTCTGATTCACGCTCGTAAACGGATGGATCGCGAGACGACCGCAATGTTTCCATAAATAATCAAAGAGGTCATCAATCGAGCATCGTTACACATTTTTCTTCTAATCGTACCAGCAATTGATGAATCACTATCACACACAGGGAAACTAAATATTTGTTTGTTTTTTTATATATGTAGGAATGCGATCGAGTGAATGCGAGTTTAGGAAAATGTGAAGAGTGCTTGAGTTGGGCGATAGTTGTGTGAATGTAGAATATTTGGACTTGAGTGTTTCTAAGACGTGAAAGATGAGTATTTGAGAAAATTGAGCGACTGAGGATTTTTGGGTGAACGTGACTGAATGAATTGAGTGAGAAAGGTTTAGAATTAGAATGAAAGGAAATGAGTGTTTGCAAGAATATATGACGAGGAAAATGCGAGGGTGTGACAGAAAGAGTGTGAATGCGAGAACAAAAGCGTCAAACTTGTTAGAAAAATTGTTAAACTGTCACTATTATTAAAAGTAGTTTTAACACTAGAACTACCGACAATCAAAGCGTACTTATTTGCACGGAAGAGATCACATTGGAAATTACATGAAAAAATACGGAATACATAAGAAATAAATCTTTATTTATACCTTCTACGGAAAATCATAGGAAATTTTGGAAGCTTTACCACAGTGAATTTATAAGGTTGCTATAAGTAATCATCAACCAGTCATTTTGACTGCTGTGGTAGTTCTAGTTTTAATATACCTAAGAATTTTATTTTATCACACCTACACCTGAACCCTTCCATCTTTAAATAATCTTACAATAATTGTAGGAATGATATCGAGTGAATGCGAGTTTAGGAAAATGTGAAGAGTGCTTGAGTTGAGTGATAGCCATGTGAACGTAGAATGTTTGGACTTGAGTGTTTCTAAGACGTGAAAGATGAGTATTTGAGAAAATATCAGCGACTGAGGATTTTTGGGTGAACATGATTGAATGAATTGAGTGAGAAATGTTGGCAATTAGAAAGAAAGGAAATGAGTATTTGGAAAAATATGTGACAGGGAGAATGCGAACGTGGGACAGAAAAAGTGTGACTGTGAAAGAAGTAAGAACGTTGAAGTTGTGTTGAGTTGAAAAGTTGTTTATACTATTAAATTTGTTGCTATTAAACTGTTTTAAATTTATATTAATAATATTCTAATTTCTTCATTTTATTTTATTCACATCTGAGCCCTATCATCTCATTCTACTAAATAAATAAAAGTAGAATTTCCTGTATAGATGACACTCTGTTTAGTATTAGAAAGAAAGGAAACGAGTGTTTGGAAGAATATGCGAGCGCGTAGCAAAAGGGTTATGATTGTGAAGGAAGTAAGAACGTCGAAATTGTTAAGTTGAAAAGTTGTTAAACCAGCATTATTATTAAACTATTTTAAATATATCTAAGAATTTTACTTTGTCACACCTACACCTGAACTTTTCTATATTCTAGAGTTGAGAGTTGAACATAAAACTACGTGGCAGAGTTGCGTTAGAAGTAGTTGTATTGTTGGTATTTACAAGTCAGGAATTACTGAGTACTGTATACTTTTGCTATCGATCACAGTAATAATAGTAATAATTGTTGAACCAATAAGGGTGATCGAAGTAATTCCGCTGAATTTTTCAGGTATGCGTGTTGGTATATTAAATTATATTAATTATATTATTATATTATATTATATTAATTATATTAAATTAATGTGTTGTGTGGTGTCTTGTAATAGGAATATGTATTGAACCAGTATTGAATTGAAAACCGAGTTGTAGAGTCATAAAAAGAGCTGAGGATTAAACATAGAGTCGCGAGGCAGAGTTGAATCAGAATTTACTGTATACTATATATTTTTGCTATTATTCATATTAACCCTTTCGCTCCGGCATCTTGTAAATATATAAATACCTAAAAATATGTAAACTGTAATTGGTCTAATGTCATTAGAATAATTAATATAATTTTGTATAAATCATCATATTAAAAATATAAATTATACTTGTTATATTAGAGCAATAATTGTTTTATTCATCACAGTAATTATTTAAGACTTAGAGAAACATATATATATATATAAACCTACGCACTTTGCATATTTCCGGCGTATGCTTCCGTTCAGTAAGGGCACTTTGGCAGACTGGACTGCCGAAGCGAAAGGGTTAATAATAATAAATAATCTTAAGAACCATTATTCTACAAATAAAATTTATTTTATTTAGTAAAAAAACCTCGTTTCTAATATAGAGTTAGGTGAATCTCCTCACAACACGTTGCACGAATTTTTGCAGCTACTCCGAATATTCTCAGAGTACCACTTGTCAACGAGCGCCCTGAAAAGGTTTCGAAAAGTGCGACCGAGCGCAGCGATACCTCGTAAAATTCCTCGTGAACCAAGATGCATCCGGCGCCTGTAATGATGAAATATTGATTATGGTTTCGTTCGCAAACAGGCAGACTACAAGAGAAAGGTGAACCCGCCGGGCCGCCAGTTAGGGGGTGGTGGCGAACGGGGCGCGGTGCCTTTGTAGGAAGTTTGAAAACTCGACGAGTGGATTAATATCGCGGAGTTCTCGTTACTCGTTGTTGATTTTGTCTGTTTCCACCCAACCACCCCGACGGGAGACCCCTGAAACCCTCCCCTCCCCCCGTCGCCTCTCTCTTGCACCCTGCCGACCCATCCCTGGGCCGCCATCCTTCGCGAGGAGCTCAAATGTCTCTAATGAACCAGCTTGTGTGCTTATATCCGAGTCTCCTCCGACCGCTTTATACCGGCGTTCGTTCGCGGGATACACGGCAGGCAAATAATGCGGTGTAAATAAAAACACCGGAGGAAGTTTCGGGCCACGGACGGGCGACCGCCATTTTGCTACGGTCGAGCTTCGATTTTGGGTTACGCGAAGATTTTTGGTTCGTTCTTTTTTTTGTTTCGCTAGTTTTCTTTAATCGTGACCGGTTTTGGTCAAGATACAGCTGCGATTGCGATAGGTAAAGTAAAGGTTAACACTTTGACTTTGTCACGGTCCACAGTTTCAAGATGTAGACGTTTCGAGGGAATACCGCAGCTTTCCAGGATTCGGACAATAATGACGCGAAGGTTTTAGTGGAGTTCAGAACATTAGCTTGTTTTTACAAATTTTGAATTTTATATATGGTTTTAGCTAGGAGTAGGGAGTTTTTGGCGATACAAGGATTGGTAATTCAAAGATTGGTGACTCAAGGATTGGTGACCCAAGGATTCGTGATTCAAGGATTGGTGATTCAAGGATTCCTGATTCAAAAATTGGTGATTCAAGGTTTGGTGATACAAGGATTGGTGATTCAAGATTCAAGGATTCCTGATTCAAGGATTGATAATTCAAGGATTCCTGATTCAAGAATTTGTGATTCAAGGATTAGCGATTCAAGGATTGGTGATTCAAGGATTGATAATTCAAGGATTCCTGATTCAAGAATTGGTGATTCAAGGTTTGGTGATACAAGGATTGCTGATTCAAGCTTTCGTGATTCGAGGATTGGTAATTCAAGGATTGATGATTCAAGGATTCCTGATTCAAGGATTGATAATTCAAGGATTCCTGATTCAAGAATTTGTGATTCAAGGATTAGCGATTTAAGGATTGGTGATTCAAGGATAGATGATTCAAGGATTGATAATTCAAGGATTGGTGATTCAAGGTTTGATGATTCAAGGATTGGTGATTCAATGATTGATGATGCAAAGATTTGAGATTCGAGGATTGGCGATTCAAGGATTGGTGATGAGAGGCAGAGTTATCAGAGTCTGACGGCTCTGCAGACTCATCGGCTGAACTCACAGCGTTATCGATGAGTCAGCACTCTGAGCAACCTTATCGGATTGCTTGACAACTGTCACGTTGATCCTATATGACCGATCACGGTTTCTTCTGTGACGCCATGGTGGTCATTGGTGACCATAGCGCTTCAACTACAATAGCGGACAAAAGTGTAAGACCAAAGAGTCAATGAGAATAGATTAATTGATTTATAAGAAATAGCATAATAAATAAAATTTGTATTCTGTACTAATCGATAAATAGTGTTCTATCATAATGAAAATAAAAATGAATATATAAGCAATATCTGCAAACCATAAAGGTATGCTTTAGATTGTCCTATGGCGAATTTCCTGAGCAGAACTGTTGTAGCAGAAATAGGACCCAAGGAGTCATTACATTCCAGCCCGTTTTTTCCTTGGTTTATGGTCAGTCGCATTTGGTGTCAGAACCCTTAACTTTAGCCGTTAGAGTCTTTGTTTGCAGTTTTCATTCAGGTCAAGGTACTCCTTAGGTTTATTACTCGCTATGGTCTTTTGGGAAAACCCTTCAACGTCACAGATCTTACCACTTCCACTCGAACATAGCTAGCCAATAAGAAATTAGTAGATCGTTTTCCCTCACCTATAGCCAAATATTGTACGCCCACTCCGAGCTTTTGTAAAATATGAAGTGTCTTCGAAGAGACACTCTCGTCACAACTTTGAAACAGTTTACATCTAAAATAAAGCCTAGTACATCCGAAGTCGCAATCATTCATTTAGATACAGTCCACTCTAGTTATACGCGTTGTTTAATCGTCGCTAATACTTCCGACGCTGCAACGCACACACAAACAGGTCGTATGCTATCTTATCGACATTACAAACGTGATTTACAATTATTCCCAACATTCAGGAGCAGCTTCTTCGCAGTATGGTTCTTATCGTTTTAAATTAGAATTTTACGTGTCTATTTACACGCGTACATATTATACATAGGCCGTATGCTATCTTATCGACATTACATACGTGATTTACAGTTATTCTTAACATTCAGGGCTGAAAAACGCGCTGTTTCTTCGCCGTTACGCAAATGCGTGCGCCAAAACGGAACCTCTGCGTTCGATAACCCGTCACGCGAACTGCACATCCGGCACACGCTTGACAAAGCGTCCGTCGACAGTATTACGTATTAAAAAGTTGCAGTCGACGCGAATTTTTCACAAAGAATTTTTCAATTCAGCGCCGCCCCCGTGTCTTCTATATTAAAACCTAATATGCGAGCAGGTAGACATGTAATATCTATTACAGAGTAATATCACCCTCGAAAACCTTCAGCCGAGTACTTTGTCACATTTACCGTGTTCATAGTCGAGGGGTCGGCCATCGCGTTAAAGAGACTAACGTTCGTGTTACTTGCGACGAGCGGAGAATCAGCAGGCTCCTGGCGCGGGGAGATTCTGTTCGCTCGATGTTTTCGGAGTTTGTTCGAAAATTGACAGCGTGGGTAGAGTAATCTCGAATGGTAATATTAGGTTCACTGTTATTCGTAAGGATGTGATCTGAATTCGATTGGTACACTGATGGGTGGAAGTTTAAGATATTAAAGATATAAAATATAGTATCATGATTTATATATATTATAATCGAGTGGTTTTATACATTGATTGGTACATTAGAGGGTGTAAATTTAAGACATTAAAAATATAAAATATAGTATCATGATTTGTACATATCATAATCGAGTGTTTTTATACATCGATTGGTACACTTTAGAGGATGTAAGTTTAAGACATTAAAAATATAAAACATAGTATCATGATTTATACATATTAAAATCGAGTACTTTTATGCTTCGAGCATCTAACTTATTTTTTAACAGTTTAACAATATCTTTATTTGAACAGTAAATAATGGCAAAATTCCTATTGTCAATAACCTTTAGTTTGTAATGACAATCATCAAGTGTTCTTATACATATTATATATACATCAATTTAGATTAATAATAGAATAATAGTATAGTAGTTATTGATTAATACAAGATACGAATTTTGTTTATTGTGTTGTTTATCTATTTACTTATATATGAATTATTTTATAAGTCGTAAAACTTTTGTCCGTTACTGTATTTCTTTAAATTGATCTACCAATCGGGTCTACAGAAACGAATTTTTAATTTTTAATTAGAATTCCACCAAATCGTTAAGTTTAAACTCTTGTTATGTATCATTAATTTTTAAGGGACATACTATGTACTAATTTTATAAAAATCGGTGATTAAATTAACTGTTTGAAAATTCCATGATCTTAATGGAATTGTTTTCTATTATGCAATTGCTGAAGCTTTACTCAACCTCTGTGTTTCACGCAAGTAACAATGAAATCCTTAAATGGAATTACAAAATAACTACTTACAAATATTTATGATAAATAAACAAACAAATATGAAAGAAAAACATTAAGGACAGCCACTGATATCCTTACTGTTTAACGCTATAAGTACCAAAATCGATTAAAATGACCAATTCATAATTTTTCATGGAAACTTGGTAAATTTATTATGATACCTACGCCTTCGAAAATTTATAATGTAACTTTAAAAAAAAAGTAAAATTTTAAAAGTAAAAAGAAGCAAAAGTTTAACTAAATTTATAATATATATAATTATTACCGTAATCATCATAGTTTGTTTCCCTCATATTAGCCATTTTTGAAATGTAATTTTCAATTTGATTTCTTCATCACAAATCAGTATACCCTAACGAACAGAAGTAATAGTGTCAAAGCAGACGAAACTTCTGCACTAACCTGATCGATAATTCCACCGATCCTTACATAATTACGCATACCCCGCATATATCAGCGACGAACAAGAATAACGGTTATGAACGACGAGTCGTCAACGTTGTAGCAAAGAGTGTCGTAAAACCGAAACAGGAAGTGCAGCGGGATACACAAAATTTATATCGTAGTGCTCGCCTCGGTCGGACAGTGAATTCAAACAGGCGTGTAATTGGCAGTGTCGTAAAAAAAGAGGGCCGACGAATTCATGGGGATGAAGAGAAGATACAGCAGGAACCGAAGAAACGGGAAAAAGGACGAGGAAACATCGAAGGGTCCGCCTGTCCCCGTAATTTTTTATCCCAAAATCGCTCCGTCGCTTACGAGAGCAATATTGTTAATATGCAAAGGAGCTTCGGGAAAATGGGGTGGCTAGGAGCGAGCAGACAACGGGGTGAGTTCAGCCTCGTGCGCCCTAGAATTAACGTGCGGTTCTCTCTTCGGAAGATTATTTTGTTGGAGAAATATTGCAGGACTCCTTGCGAGCTATCGATCCTGCGATACCGGATTATAAACCAGAAATGGGATGGCAGACCCAATTGCTGATATCTTTATTTGGTTGCTTATTTGTTGGAACCATTGGTTTTTCATTTTATTTCTTATCATTCCAAGGATTTATTTTAGGAAAGAATTTTTGTTGCTTTTGAAATTTCTATTAACACGTTCCATGCCACGTGTACTGTAAATTTTTATTTTTTTTTATTTTCCTTTATTATTAGTGTCTATTTAAAAAAAAAATATTTACAAATATTTATATAATAGTTAGTAGCGTTTGACTTCCGTTACTTTTAACGGTAAGTACTACGATTAACTTGGCGACTATTAATTAACAGCAGTTAACTAATAATATACAATATATAATATATAAATATATATAAATATATAATAAACAATAATAACAATTAACTAATAAGTCTTTTGGATGTTTGCATTTTAGTCTTCTAATTGTGTCCGCATAGCAGTTTGCTGTTATTGAGTTTGGATGGGTGTTGATACTAACTTTGGGTACTATAAATGGTACATGCAGATATATTTATTTAATGCACTGAAAACATATGTCTTATGACAAATTTATTTCTGCAAAATACAGTAGCGAACAAAAGTTTAAGGTGAGAGGACAGTGTAAAACATAGCTTTCTGGTTTGCAAATATTGTCTGTATATTCATTTTTGTTATTATTACAGTGTATATTTGTTATATAGTAGAGGAAAAAAATTTGAAACGACAGGATAATGTAAAGCATAGTTTTATGGTTTGCAAGTATTGTCTATATATTCATTTTTGTTATTATTACAGTGTATATTTGTTATATAGTAGAGGAAAAAAATTTGAAACGACAGGATAATGTAAAGCATAGTTTTATGGTTTGCAAGTATTGTCTATATATTCATTTTTGTTATTATTACAGTGTATATTTGTTATATAGTAGAGGAAAAAAATTTGAAACGACAGGATAATGTAAAGCATAGTTTTATGATATGCAAATATTGTTCGTACACTTATTTTTGTCATCATTATTGTAGAACACTATTTATTGATTAGCACAGAATACGAACTTTGTTTATCGTGTCTTTTTTATAAATTAATTAATTTATTTTCTTTAACCCTTTAGCCTTAAACTTTTGTCAGTTACTGTATAGTAGTCCTAGTGATTTTTGGATAGGTCAGTTAGAGATTATTGTTAGGCGAAGTTTATTAAAATAAAGATCCAGCGGTTCAGATAAAACACTATATTAACCCCTAACGATATTTATTTATTATGCTATTTCTTATTAGTTAATTAATTTATTTTCTTTAACCCTTTGGCCTTAAACTTTTGTCTGCTACTGTATAGTAATTTTAGTGATTTTTGGATAGGTCAGTTATAAATTGTTGTTAGGCGAGGTTTATTAAAATAAAGATCCAGCGGTTCAAATAAAACATTATATTAACCTCTAGCGATTTATTATCGACTTTATTAACCCCTAACGATATTTATTTATTGTGCTATTTCCTATTAATTAATTAATTTATTTTCTTTAACCCTTTAGCCTTAAACTTTTGTCAGTTTCTGTACATACGAAAATTTATACCTATTATAATTTTTTCCTTTTATATTTACTTCATATTAGACAATCTGCTTTATATTTACGTTTCATCATTTTACACCTCAAAACTAGTATTCTCTGATTCGTTCGAAAACTCTTTGCCAGAAGTAGCAGTTCTGATAATCGGCGTTCTACCGTGTTCCAGACGATCACCCGTTTATCAAGTCGCACGTACAGTTTCTGAGGCGAGACGAACGTCGTCTGAGCCCGACGACGGAAGTTCCGTTATAATCGACGAACAGGCGGCTCGGTCTCGCGGAAAAGTCGAAGTTTATGGCGGAAGGTATAACGGGCCTCGGTGTACAGATCGTCGAATCGGGAAAGGACAACAGGGGGCAGCATGCTAATTTATAGCACCCTGGCGCTCCATTACGAATATTTATCCGCGGTGAGTTTAATCTAAACTTGGAGAGTCCTCCTCGTCATCCCCTGCCGCCACCTCCGTCGTGCCACCCCCTCGTGTCGGAGGGTGCCAGTCATCTTTCTCCATCCACCGGTGACGTCTACCATCCCCTGTCCCCTCGACGAGAAATCCTCTCGCCACCTTAACGACGTATTGTCTCTGCGACTTATCAAAACAATTCGTTCAACTACCATCCCGTGTGCCCTCCGTCTTCGCGAGCGTTGTTTCGTCTATCACTGATTAAACCAGCCTAAAGCTACGTTTGTACTACGTACACGCTGCTCGGCGTGAGATTGGGACCAATTTTTTTTTCCAATTTGCATACACCTCGAATCTGTCTGTTGAAAATTGAATACAGAAATATTACATAGCAAAAATTAACCGAAAACCAGCTTTCTCTTAACACTATTCCTACCGACACTTCACGTATACCTATACCTACCGCGACATTTCCACGTAACACAGACTACAAATTTTTCTCAAAAAATAAACAATGAAATGAGAAGCGAATATTGAAAAATGTATTATACGTATATTTGAGAAAAAGTCTAAAGTTTAAAGGCGATTCAATTACGTTGTATCTATGAAATTTTAATCGAAATTTTAAAAACGGTCATTTGACCGGTTGTGGTAGGAATAGTGTTAATGTACAGTGCGCGACAAAATGATTGCACAGCTTATGATTTACAGTGTTCTTCGAGTAACTTCAGAGCGGTATATCTCGGCAAAAAAAAAAAATTGTAGAATTAAAAGTCGAAATTGACTTTATAGGGGAAGATTAGTACTATACGGTGCTGTTTACAAAAATATTGGACAAATGTCAATATCTATGGAATATCAATGTAAATATAGAGAAAATTTATCACGTACGGTGTTGTCAATTGAAGAAATTCACATGCTACTGCACTGACTGAAAATTAAATTAGTGAATCTTAAAAAGCAGGAAGCATCAGTAAATGGTTGGCAGAAATTTTAAAGGCTAGAGATATTAATAAATTTTGAAAAGGTATCTTCCCATGAAATTCGCTGCTTATAATGTCAGAAATACCAGCAGACTTCTATTCCCAAATTGAACAATAAAAGGAGTATCGAAAGAGAAATACTTTGAGACACAAAAGAAAAATCATCGCAAAATCGGAAAATGTGTTAAAAGCGATTCTGAAATCGGTTTATGAAGATATGTAAATCTTGATTGTGTACTCGCAAGAAATATCTATTTTGAAGGCAATTCATAGTAAAATTCTGACAACATTTTCAAATAAGCAGTTATCAAATATCTTAATAAACTCTATTAATTTTTTACTATTTAAGATTATTAAATTTGAATAAATTCAATGATAATCAATTCAAGTATATTAGTAATTCTTTTAAACTTACAGTTTAATCAATTACCATTGAATCCATTTTATTTCCTTCGTTTTAAATCATAAATATCCCGTACGTTTTTTGTACGATATTTGCAACAATTTTCTTTTCTAACATTGGCTATTATACAGTAGCGGACAAATGTTTAATACGAGAGGATAATATAAAGCATAGTCTTATAGTTTGCAAATATTGCTTGTACATTCATTTTTATTGTTATTATGATAGAACACTATTTATCGATTAGCATGGAATACAAATTTTATTTATACTGTTATTTCTTATTAATTAATTAATTTATTTTCTTTGAGCCTTTAGTTTTAAACTTATGTCCGCTACTCTCTCTCTCTCTCTCTCTCTCTCTCTCTCTCTCTCT
>JAOPTO010002222.1:1127885-1149228 GCA_033822845.1 Tetrapedia diversipes | reverse complement strand
TTCTCTCGGAATTTCTCATCTTCAAATCATCTGTACATTGCGCGTCACTGAATCGATAAAGATAATTAATTCATGCGAATAGTACCAACAACAAACGAAGAATGTTTCCTTATTGATGTGATAATAGCAGCGAATACATACAAACGGAGTTACTTTTAGTTTCAAGTTAAATATGTACAATCTCGGTTCGAATAATTTCAGTCATCCGCAACCTTTCGCATTTTTACAAGCATGCGTTTTTAAACGTATAAATCATGCTTTTCTCGGAAAAAAAGATACAACGTTTGGAGTTGCAATTCGTACTTCCGTGCTAAATGGTAATTGGCGTTTAACATCTTTCGTCAAATATTCTTATCAACCTCGTCCACGTCATAAAAGGAACCCAGCGTCCAAATTACATGTTTCTAGCTTCGGTAGCTTAGGCACTGCGATGACGAATTAGTCGTCAATCAGTCAGGATATGTCTTTTTATACGTATACATTAATTTTTTCACACCATTGCATTAACGATGGCAATAATGAACAATTGTTAAGCATCGACATTTGTCTAAATTATATATTTCTACCGATCTGGGCACCAATGACCCCCATGCCATTCAAGGTGTTAATTCCCTGCCACGATCGAGACACGACCTCGATCGACCTATGAAAAACCATCTAATCCGCATTGGTTCCACTCTCCTATAGGTACCATGACGAAGCTGAACTCGGTGCCGGTCTCCCTGAAGAACCGTCCCCGCATACCGACGCCGGACGTGACGAAAGAGGTGGTCGATCGTGAGCAGAGACTAGCCCTGTCTGCGGCGAACGCAGCGAACATCGGCGCGGGCGTCGTCGGCGTGATACCAGCCAACGGCCACTACCCCGCGGACCTGCCCGTGGTCCAAGTGGTGTTGTCACCCATCCAGGAGACGGAGGGCACGCCAGCGACCGGGAAATCTGGCGCAGCTGCCCTCGCGCAGGCCGTCCTCTCGCCCACGTTGACCAGCGCCGGCCTGGTCGCACCCGTCACCCTGACGCCAGTCACCATGAGCCAGCTGACGCAGCTTGGCCTGGTGACGACCACCTCAGCGTCCATGATCAAGCCTGGCAGCCATCAGACGAACGGGATCCAGGCCACGCTGACCGAGGTGAACAGCAGCGAGGAGGATGGTTCTGGCAGCGGAAGCAGCAGAAGCGGCAGTATCACCGGCCAGGAGGAGCGTTCCACGCCGTTGATCAGCCAAGACAGAAGCACGCCGCTGATAGGCGACACGACCAGCCCACGGGGCAGCAATGGTAGCTCTCCAACGTTCAGCGACAACTACAACGATCGCTCGCCGATTCTGATGAGCCCTGAGAAGCTGGGTTACGTGGTAGCTACTGTGCCAGCTACTCAGGACGGCGGCAAGACCGATCCACGTGGCAGGAGGTCTGCCTCCCTACCAGGACCTCCTCTGATGCAATACAGGGAGGACAGAAGCGTGTCGCTGCCGCAGTCGCCGGGACTTCAACCCCGAGAGAATCGTGCGGCCTCGGTGTCGAACGGCCACGAGCCACCAAACATAGACAGGCTGTTGGTGAGAGGCAACCAGGACACGCGACCCAGGACCAACAGTATCGGCCACGACCTCTGCAGGTCCGTTCATCGCGTTCAGGACACGTCGAGGAAGATCAGCAGCGTGTCCTGCACGAACGCGTCGCTGGCCAGCGGTCCAGGCACCTCGCCTACCACGGCGAACGCCATAATGCCAGCCTCTGCTCCGAAGGCGGGCAGCAAGAGAGGAGAGGTGTACGTTTGAGACCTGACAGAACGAGGACAATGTAAACTCATATTGGACCGCGTACGACTCGAACGAGCGTCGCACTTGCCTGATAACCGACTCCGTCCATTCGTTGTGATTGCTCGACGCGCTTTGCGCGCCGCAGGAGCGGAGAGGTGTGATCTTCGCGCGGTGCCATGGCTACCTAGCGTTCGTTCTCGGCTTCTTCGTCGGTCGAGGCTCAACGGGAATCGTCGAGCGAGTGGCCGAGGTACGCTTCCGGACGATCGCGCTGTAAATATACGACTTTAACTTATGAACGCACCTCGATCGACGAGGTAGCCGTGTAACCGCGACACGGAATCGCAGCTGATACAAGGTATCGCGCGTTAATCGCTCCATGACTGATGATCGTTCGTGGCGAACGCCAGCGACGAGATCGGGTTCGCCGATTCCTCCTACGTGGAAGTATATCGCGAGAACGCTTGTTTGCTTGTTTTCTTTCTCTTTTCTCATCTTGTGTGTGCAATAACGCGGCAGCGAGCCGTGGAAGTGGTCCGCGTGTTACGAAACACGCGTCGCTGTTGCGTTCTTAGGATAAAAACTGTACCGTTCGCGTGACGGATGAAAGAAAGGAGCAGATGTCGAGGGAATGTATTAATGTCACGTGTACGTGCACACGCCTCGCGCGGAACGCTCTCGTCGCGAATGTTTCTCGCATTGATCGCGTCGTGACATTGTGATATGCGAACTCTACGCCTTTTTTCCTTTTTTTTCTTTTTCTACGATTTTGAACGAGTTTGTACGTAGTTTCTCTGTTTCTCCGGGAGAGCGCCCAGAGAAGTTAGGTTATGTTTTGTAAATAGCTGATCGCCGCAACGTGACTCAGCCGTTTTCGCGCCTCGTACAGCCGGACGAAGGATTTTCTGGCTGGACTGTGTAATTTATTCTGCGATCCGAGGACTCGACGTTACCAGCTACCTGCTCCGTTCGTAAACGGCACGTAAATCGTCGGGTTAGGCTCGGTCGCGAGCCGGGAAACGACGAGTGCGTACACGCGTGTGTGTATGCATGCGTAACGTTTGCCATATTTGCCATACTCGGAGACACCTTGGATAGAATCGCGGCGCCTGGAATATCGCGAACTTTTAGTCGGAGTGTACTACGCGCAACTCACGCTGCTTCAGCGCGGTTGCCTACTTTCAGGGGCTGCGTTCTTCCATCTTTCCTTCTTCTGAGTAGCAAGCTACGTTTTCAATTGTTATTTGAACGAATCTGCGATGAAGATTTAGCAAGCAGCAATATGTTTCTGCTGTGCAAAGATTTTTTTTTTTTTTAATTCTAATCACGGCTAGTAGTTGATGAAATTGTGTCGAAGCTGAACGACAGTTTCACCGATTCAGCTTGCGATCTTTACCATTTATTATTCCGTTATTTTTTAGGAATCGTTAAATTAATTTTTATCGATACGAGAGACGCGCATGTGTCGCGTGGAACGAATGTAAACTGCAATATTCGACGAACAAATTAAACTCGACGAAGTCAATTATTTGTACGAAGATGTACCTTCAACAAGATCTTTGATTTCGTTCCGTTAGGTTGCCTGGAAAATTGGTTGTGTACCGATTACTTAAACAAATAGGGAACGCAGTCGTTTTCTTTGAGACTATGTAAATGTTTCACATTCGCTTTTCTTACCGCACGAAATCGGCAACGAACTTTCCAGGCAAACCGAATATCTTTTTAGCTACAAGATTTTTGTATTCAATTTGTCGAACCACGTAGCCGCTCGAGTGTCTTCCTACAAACTCGACGTTGACAAACCGATTAACCCTTTGATTACCACACCGAAATCGCGTGTTTCGTTCACAATATGGTGAATAGTATTTTTTTATTTTTAACGGCCAAACAAGTGACTAAATACTGAAATCAACGAAATATTAAATCACGTACAACTAAAATTTAACCGTAAATTACAGTCGCTTAATCTTCAGTGCAATATGTATCGAGAGACACACTTCGAGTACAACGCCAAACTTTGGCAGTGCCTAGTACTTCGAGTGCAAAGGGTTAAAGGTCAGTTTATACTATCGATGAGCCAAGGACGAGTCGAACAAATGTTACAAATATTTGGAAGTAATGACAAAACACTGTCCAATACCTGTTTCGACGATGTAACCGTGTTTTTGGTGTATGCTCAGCTCGTCGATAGCATAAATGGACCATAATCTATAAGTAACAAAAAATCGGGTGTACACGAAGGATCGAGTCAACGCACGTGTACTTGCATTAATAGATCGACTAAGTTAAAGTTAGAGTTTGGTGTATGAGATTACGAATATGCTCAATGCCAATGCACGACACGCTGTAACAGGCAAATCGTCGTTGCAAACCGAGCCTCGACTCGGTTTTCTTCGTTTAGTGATAAGGGTCGCAGTTTGAAGTGCAAAATATGTAAATACGGATGTACTTTCAATCGATCTGTTATCCCACTTCCTTGTGAAAACGTAATTTAAGCGACCATAACGATCCCTGAATCGACTTCAGTGGAATCGAGGAGTAACTTAATAGTGTCGTCAAACGAAACAGTTGTTAAATAAGTGACATCTCACAAGTTTCTTCGACAGCACAACGGACGAAATCGAAATTAACCTTTTGAGTGCTATGGACGCATATATACGTCTGACGGCAGTTGCTCGTAGGAACTATGAACGCATATATGCGTTCGTTAATTTTTGTTTTCTTCGCCTTATGACTTTTTACGTGGCCACACGTTTCGACGTTAATCTTTTAGCGCTAACGAAGATTGCTTGTAGGGACCATGGACGAAAATATGCGTTTGCCAATTTTATCGACCTTTCGCTAACTACAATGCGATTGTCAGTGAACGAGTAACAATACTCCGTCTCTAGCGATAGCGCGCTATCTCTTCGAAGCACTTAGGCCAAGAGTATTCAGCGCTCAAAGGGTTAATCAACGTCGTCGATAGCGAGAAAATATTCTGTTTGATGTTTCAACGCTGCTGAAACGCGCTGAACTTGTATAAACGGATAAGTATAATATTTAGAGCGCTCCAGCGGTTTCGACCAACGCTAGTTAGCGCTCGAGCGTTTTGCAAGTCTATGAATCCTCGAACAAATAGGGACGAATCCGAACTTGTAGATATTTAACCTACAGTATTTGTATATAGACATTACATCCCGCTCTCGTTTCGATCCGAGGCCACCTTTGAACTGTACTATTGTAAAGAATCGTTTCGGTGACCGAGTCGCGTTAGCGCGATGTAAACGGGTCACGTGTGAGAATAGTAACATATTATTCTTATTATCTATATTCTGCAATAAAAATAAACATTTCTAAAAGCATCTAAAGCGTTGTTTCTATTTTTTGCGAAAATGTTAAATTGCCGTAACATTTTCGTTCGTTACAAAATACACACTGAAAAACATATTAAACGTTCTGTTTTTAATCAAATCTTAAACATCGTTTGCAACAGTTTCTCATCAAATGTTCCATCTGATAATCCTTAAAATTGTAAAATTGCTACGTTGATATTAACACATTGAGGACGGCGCTCTGCTCGCCAAAAAATTGAATACAGTGCATACAAGCACCTTCTTCAATTTACACTTGTAAATTCTTAAATGTTAGTATATGTTTCTTAATCATCGGTTTATTGTGTAACAATAAACGTGGCAAATTTAACAAACATAACAAATAGATCAAATTATTTATAGTCGTGGATACGCGTGTGTGAGAAAGTATTAAAACGAGATATCTCGTTACTCGTACGCAATGTGTAAAAAGACCAGAAGGCAAAATTAAGATGAATTTGTATTCAAGAGGCTAGGAAATACCTACTTACATATTTACAATATTTATTCGTATTCTTACAATATCTATAATATTATCTTCAACATTTTTTCATTCTACAATTAATAACAATAAGGCTTCGTCTTGTAGGATATGAGAATGAAAGGGAAAAATACACGAGTCATAAAACAAATAGAAACAACAGTTTATTAAAAGAAAAACACACAAGAAAAGTTAATTTATTTGAACACGCAAGAAAAAGAATAAGACTCTGAGCGGCACTGCTTTCCGCGACTCTTCTTCTTATGCACGCAAGAAAACGACTGCCGCTAAATTTGCCGGTCGCAACAAGTTTACCAAAAACAATTGACTATCGACACGGCGGCGAGCCGTGTCATCTTCGTAACGGCTATTTTACGGACAAACGAATTCAATCAGAAACTAACCAAACCCTATCCCATAGAAGCACCATGCTCGTTTCTTCCCTTACAGCCCTCACTGTCTCACGCGAAACCCGTCACTTCACCATTCGTGGCGCCATTACTGCGGCTCGCGGTTCTCATCGCGGCTCGCTGCAACGATAAATCATCTCGCGTCTCGCGGATTATCGGATTGGCCGCGGTCGGTCGCGCGATGGGTGGCGGACGAGCGCGTTATCAGCGACAGCATGTGTTTGCACTCAGCTTACGCCTTTCCTCTAATGAAACCACCGGCCTCGCCATCTTCGTGCGCGCATCCTGTCCGCGGATCCTCCCTGTTCCACGGCGTTGCCTTCGTTTTCGTTTGTTTCGATCTAGCGAACGTCTTCGAATGGCGAAACGTCCTTAACCCTTTAAGCGCTGAGTTATGCGACAAAGCGTGTGCTATGGACCGCCTATTTTTTACGATAAAGTACACTATTTTATAAAACTATACAGTGTTCATAATTTAATTGAATGGTCGTGCAAGAACCCATATATGCGTTTATAGCACTCAAAGGGTTAACACTTTGACTCCCACGTTGGTCATATATGACCGGCCACGGTTTCTCCTGTGATGCCACGAATCTTACATCAATATTATATCAATCTTATTAACCCTCTGCGTTCTTCGAATTTTACTGCGATCAGAGTCGGTTTCTGTCGGTTAAAATTATGATACTATCGGTAAAATTGCGTACGCCACGTGTAAAGTCGTCATTCCATTTGTTAGTTATTTTCCTGGGTAAAAACGACTTGTAAAAGTATTATATATAAAAGTGTACGGCTTTGCTCTATTACTCCTTAACACTATTCCTACCGACACTTCACATATACTTATTCCTACCGCAACATTCCCACGTAAGGCAGACTACAAATTTTTCTCAAAAAATAAACAATGAAAAAAGAAGTAAATATTGAAAAATGTATTATACGTATATTTGAGAAAAAGTCTAAAGTTTAAAGGCGATTCAATTACGTTGTATCTATGAAATTCTAATCGAAATTTTAAAAACGGTCATTTGACCGGTTGTGGTAGGAATAGTGTTAACAAGAATAACAGCAGCTATAGAAAAACATTAAATACTCGCCTCTATTTTCAATGGATAAAGTAACTGTTGTACGAGAATAGATAATGGCTGGCTGGGAGAAGAATTGTAGTGTGCGGATACTTTTTTGGAACCACTGTAAATTGATCTCGACTCAGGCCTCGAAACGGCAATCTGGGCGGCGTGTCGCCGCGTACTCGTGGCGCGTGGGCTCGGCCTCGCGACTTAACGATCTCCAGCGACGAGGTGCCGCGAGGATTTCACGGATGTCGCGACTCCGCGAGTGGGTGGACCGTAGAAAGCGGAATAACGCGGCATTAACCACCCCCGTTCCAGGGAGCCGGCAAATTTTCGACGACCACGGCGAGTCGTCGAAGTTACTAACTCTCAACACCGCGATTTCGCTACCAGGCGATAAAGATAATCTCCTCCTCGTATACCGGACGTTTATGCACTGTTCGCTAGATCCCGATGACACGCTGTACTGCTCGATCGAGAGTAGCGGTGAAGTTTATGGGAGAGGACAGAAAAGATCTAGGGAATAATGGTGTTGGATTGTACAGGCCCATGCGACCAAAAAACTTGGGAAAGTTCGAAAAAAACCCAGGAAGATCCAAGTGTCTTAAATGGGCTTGGAAAAAAAAGGAAGGTGGTAATTAAAATAATCACTTGAGATAGGGGGAGTAAAAATTTTCAAAAAAAACCCCTATGATATATGTAAAACAAAATAAATAAATAAAAGATAAAAAATTGGTAGCCTTCTGAAATATAAAAACGAGTGCAAAGGGTTAAGGATTAATTAGATACAAGCGATTGTTTAACAATAGGTACTTTCTTATGATTATAAAAATTGTAAGACATTGTCAAATTGGAGGGCGTAGGAATACGTAGAGGAAGGTAGGTCGATTTTTTATCATCGTTCGCTGCGTACGTAGAAGTTAATCAATTCTCAATCAAAAATATTAAACGTGCACAGAATGGACGCGAGAAATTTTAATCGAAACTTCACATTTCTGCGGTCGGATTCAATTACGCGAATGATGGTCCCCGATCGTCGGGGGGAGGGACCGGCTATTCCCACCTACTTCCGCTTATCTGCCTGCGCCGAGGTCCGAGGATAGCAAGAGCAGCGGCCAGATAAGTGTACCAATTTTCCTGAACACCGACGTAATCTCGGCGCGCATCACGCTATTGCATAACCCGCGGAAATTATCGACCGTTGTATGCAAAACCGTGAGCCACGGCTCCTTCCGTGCGCGAGGCATGCCAGGGCGGAAGAAGAAGGAGAAGAAGAAGAAACAAGAGGCACGAAAGCGGAGGATCTGTTAGATCGTTTAGAGGGGATGGCCACAGCAAAATCAAAGGGTCCACGTCTGTCAGAAACGATTCCTCGACCACGAGATGACGATGGATCATCTCAGCCCGTGGCCAGCTTCTTCAGACACGCTAATGCCGGTGGTTAGAGCTTCGAGAGCGCTGCCTCTGCGGTCTCGTGGTCGTTTACGGTGGGCGTGGGAATCGTAGAAACTGCTAGGGCACGCTCCGATGTGCTCCACCTTCCCCTTCCCCCCTTCACCGATCGATAACCATTCCGTTTCACCGATAGATCCATGGCGAATCCCGGTCGATCGTCGGATGATTTGCTCGTGCGCCGCGTTAGACGCCCACGACCGGTCTTCGTCGTCGTCGTTGTCCTGGTGCTTTCGAATTGTCGAGCGACCCTCTGCTTTTCCAGGCCTTTATATGGCGAGCACACGACGGCGTCTCGTTATTGCTCGCGTGAAATTGGAGACGCGAGCCATAAAAGCGTATCTTGGAAACGCACGCTGGTGGATCCTCTTCTTCTCGCAATGTTTCGCCGCGAGAGGATCCTGTGGCTGGTAAGAAAGAAGGAAGGAGAGAGAAGGAAAAGGAATGGGAACGCAATGTTTCGTTCAGGGCTTAGTAGTGGACTCATCAGTAAGGCTACCTAGCAGGCCCAGGGATAGGAAGGGATTTTTTATATTTTGTATGACTAAGTGATTTTAGCGCAGCTCTTGTTTGTGAGCCAAACTTATCGACGAAGAGAGATATTTGGTGTTACCGAGGGGGATGGTAATTAAAATACTTAATTACTTGAGATAGAGGGAGGAAAAATTTTCAAAAAAAAGCCCACCATGAGTAGGGATGTGCAGGAATATAGGGAAATTATGATGTTTGGTTGGCAAGATTGGACGACGTACTTTTTTCTAGTAATTTTAATAATAACTGCAAACGAAGTTACGTGACTGTATAGTATGTTAAGGTTAATGAGATAAGTTATTATGTAGAAAATTTGAGCTGCTCAAGCTGATTTTGTTCAATACTATTTCACTCGATTCCATGAACACCTTACTTAGCAGAATTTTTCGGTGTACCACCACCGAGCACAAAGTGCTGTAAATTGCGGTGCGTCTGGCAGGTGGGCAACCGGAATGAATTCGTTTCGTAACCACGAACAATGCCCGCGTTTGGGCGTTCAACGCGCATTATGGTTAGCCATAAAATATCTGGGTGCCTCGTCAGAACAGTCCCTCGTTCTTTACCTCACCAAAACACCATAATTTTTGGTTATAATAGAGGCGAGTCTCGAATTCCACATGGTTAAATCTTTCCTTTTCGCATCAGAAAGACCAATGAATCAAGCTTATTTTAAATCCATTAAAAAGTAAATGGAATTAATTGATATCAAAATTAATGAAGCGTCAAAACTAATAATATGGAGGATCAATTGCAAACCACTAAATTGGTGATCGTGCAATTCTCAACCATTTTCTTAAATACTCTAATCCTCGAGTGAAGTTTGTTAGAGTACAGCATCAAGGTTCGTGGTCTCTTAGGCTTTTTTTCTTTTCGCTTTTTCAGTCTTTCCGGTGCATCGTTATCGTAGATGGACTCGCAGAGAACTCTTTGACATTTATTTTTCCTTATCACTTACCGTTTTCTGTTTTCTATTATTCACTATACTGTGTTTTACACTTTGTAATAAAGTTTATAAAATAAACCCAATTTTACAACAAAGTATCATATTAAAAATGCATCGAAGGGAATTTAATGGCTCCATGGGAACACATCTCACCCGTTCCAAACGATTCGAACGATAACTTCACCCCGAGCAGCGAAACAAAAGGTTTTCGCGCGAAAACGAAACTCTCTCTGTGGATATTTGATTTGTTCCAGTGGCGCTTCGTAAATCTCCAACCCTTTCCCAGCCACGGTGGAGCTGCTCAGGCCACCGACAATAAATGGACCGGACGAATGTACCGATCTTTTACAGATGTACACCTACTATAAAGCCCGGGCAGAGTACCCACGGGCCCTACGTGTACTGCGTGCGAGGTCGTATAATCGCGCCGGCCGCGACGTGTTCGCTTGATTCACGACACCCCGGAAGCGAAGTGACTGCGATACGAAATGCCATGACGCTAGACAGTCGGCATCTCCGTGCCTCCTATAAGACCCCATAAATCACTGACAACAAAGCGACTGTTCGAGCATTAAAGGGGCCCTCCCCCTGCTCGCGACTTTTCCAGCGCCGTCCCTGAATTGTTCCGTGTTTTAAGGTTCCCGTGGTGTACGTAGCTTTTGTAAAGGACTTTTGTCTTCATTTCTGTGGGATAACGTGGAAGGGATAATCAAGCAAATAGTTGTTCATACTTTAGGATTCTCAAGTTTGGAGTAATCGAACGAGGAATTCTTAAGCTTCGAAGTTTGAAATATTTACGTGGTGATCGGGCAGAATTCTCAAGTTCCTTGCAAATTTAACATTATCGTGTTTATCAAAATTACTCAAAAGATAAATCTTTGTTTACTAGAAGCGTACGCGTTATAATTTTTCCTATCAGAGAATTAAATTTATTTGCAATTAAGGTGTGTTCCTAACGTAATGTACCTAAATCTCATCTTGCGCTTCTTTGATTTCCTATCACACGTCCGTGGTTAACAAAATTCTCTCACCTCCTTCAACTAATAGATACCTACAGCTCAATAATTGAATGGTTCAAATTTGAAAAAAAAAGAGAAAAATTCCATATCTCATGTAGCAGCTTTGCTATCGCATTATTAACCCTAGATAACTAAACATTCGTCTAATAGACTAGTGACCTCTGCCAGTTTTACGAATTTGAGATCTGCCGAGATTGCAAACCCTAATTTCTCACCACTTTTCTATCTTTTAATTAAGATATTATAATACTTCCTTTAAATTACACGAATTTGTTTGAAATAAATAAGAAAAATATAAAAATGCACAAGTTTTTAATTCATAATCTATTAATCGAATGATTAATTACAGATTAACACTAATTTAAGTTTAGTTGTCTAGGGTTAAAGGCACCTTCGCTTCGCGGGGCCCACGGTGAAAGGGTTACAGCCGGGGACGAAACGAGACGCGGAAAAAAGAAGGAAAAGGGTGCGGGGAAGAGGAAGGGACCGGGAACGCATGTCGCGGGGACCAGAACCTCCTTTGGTCCCCGTGGCAACATCTGTCAACCGGGTATATATATACCTGACAGGCCGATAAACTGGCTGACGGAGCCACGGACCCGCCTTGCATTATGCAACCGAGGCGCGCCGAGCTTTTCTTTTCAAGGTGTTCAGCAGGGGCCTGCCAGCGCAGGCAGGAAAGGCGAGCGAGCAACGAACGGGCGAAGGCATGCGAAGTGGGCCCGGGCCCTTTCGTGCCTTCCTACCACCTGCGGCTACGAAAAGGGCCACACGGCGAATATTATTATCCGAGTGCAGCCACCGCGACCGAGCGAGATCGCCGATTCCCCGCGTCGTCTTCTCGCCTTCTCTCACTGCCGGCTTGAATTAATTGTCCTAGCGCGGCTGCGCCGATTATGGGCCTTCCGCGGGGACGGCTAGCGCGCAGCGGACCCTCGTAGAGGCCTTAAAGCGGCCCTCACACCGACCGCGTTCCCGGATTTGTGTTTCTTTGGTTTTTAATTTAATTTAGTATTATTAGTAACATTAATATTTTTTACCATTTATTATATTTTCGTACCTCACTGTAATAACTTCCTTGTAATTCTCTAATGGGATAATCTCGTGAAAATAAATAAATAAATAATAGTATTTTAATAATATTAATTTAGTATTTAAAACTAAACACAAATTTGTTGACAATGACAACACGAAATTGTCGAAATACAAAACCCCAATGTCACGCTGCTGTCACATCGTTCACTCAATTGTTTTTTATCTAACCAAATTTTATTTTCTGGTATTGCTATTGTCAAAGGACGAATTTGTTTGATAATTTAACATCGAGATTCATCGATTTCATTAATTACGGTCTCAGGCACCACTTCAGATATCGTTACTACAAACCAGTCGAAGTGCACACGAAAGTGGTCGCGTGGTAATGGAAGAAAGTCGTTGCACGAGAGATAGAATTTTATGGACACGAAATATTCAACGTCTGTGCCGGTTAACACGCGGAAAATCTGAAATCTTTCCAGCCATACCTCTTCCTCGCCGGATTACAGGCTCGCATCGGCGAACCGTATCAAGTTCATTCCACGCAGGTTTTACAGGATTAAGACACGCCATTTACGATGCCCTTAGAACGGTCCTCGGTTCACAGACGCCAACCCGGTTTTTGCATAATCTGCGGAAAATTACCGGCCGAAGATTAAAATTGTGAAAGAAGAGTCTCGCCTCGATCTTCAAGTGAATCGCGATGAAACGAAAACATACAGGCGATAACTTCTAAACTCGTTAAAGTCAGGCCCACGAGAAGCTGCGAGGGGTTGCTGCATTAAATACGCCTACCTTATTACTAGACTATGAATTTTTACGCGTTTACGGGAAATCTGAGTGCTCGATAAATTACAGAATCCGCGTAACACACAAAAATGTACAAACGTGTACACTCATCCCTCGATTTACACGGCAATCTTTTTGCGCAGATATTTATTTTACGCGACAAATTTATCTTGATTTACGTGGTCAGATATACATGTTTGTTATAATTGAAAGATAGTTTTTAAATGGAAAGCATATTTAAATAATTTATGTATGTAGGCATTGATCCAGTCAATCAGCGTGCTTTAAAATTTCGTCAAAATCTAATGAAATGTTGCAGTGAATATCATAAAATTTACAAAAACCTAGTAGCGACAGAAAATGGTGAAACAAGCTCATCTGAAATAACGAACGTTCACAATGAAAACTTTGAAGGTGATGAGTTTGTGACAATTAAAAATAAAAGGTTAATTGCTTTAAGTTACAGTAGCGATAGTGGCATTGAATAAAACTTATTGTGTGTAGCTAAATATTGTTTAAGCTTCTATGAAATTAATATGTTCATATGTGGTTACTGTGAATTTCTAAAACTTTTACTCAATTTCATCATTTTTCTTTTTTATTATTGATTTACACAATTTTAACTCGAGGGACGTGTGTACATACGAAACATTAGACGTAAAGCACGAATTGCAATACTTGAACGGTGAAACAGAGTCTATACTTAGACGACATAAATTTGCATAAAAGTCCGCGATCTGCTGGTATTACTCGGGCGACCCTAGGTCGCGCTGTTGATTTATAGCTAATCGATCGATCAACGTGCATCGTGGCCCGAGCAATGAATAGGAAACGGATTGTGACACGAGCCGGACGTTGAAAAGGCGCGTCTGAAGGGTTGCCTAGGAACAATGACACTGACAAAAAGGCGACTGTTCTCGATGGCAGAATAATTAATGTGTAAAATGATTGTGCTCGTTATCTAAGGAGGGAGGGATGTAACACAATGCACTCGACGTTGTTCTGGTATGCTCGGCCGTTTCAACTGTTCCTTATGCCGACGTGGGACTATGCCTTTGTGTTTTCACAGCCTGTATCCTTTTGAGAAAATGGCTCCACATTGTACTGGTCCAGTGGCCTCCGTCCTGTTTCCATTGCTTTCTTCGTTTCTGCTCTTATCACGCTGCCTCTTACGAATTCGCTTTCACGAAACTACACGGGCAGGAGGATCGCATAAACGTTCAGGAATGGGGGACCTTAAGCGGGTACAGGGTGTCCTGGTAACAAAAGTATTCCGTGTAAAAGAAAAGTTTCTGTGAAACACCATGAACAAAATATACTTGTCAACCTGTGTAAAAGAATCGAAATATTTATGGAATAATTCTTAATGTTGAATGAAAATTATTAATTAATTACAAGCATTTAATGCATTTAACTTTTTCTTTGGAAAGAAACAGGATTTGGAAATGTGTCATTTTACACTCTCGTGACATTATTCAAACTTCAAATTTTATATTCCATGACTTACAAACGTAAGGTGGCCAATTGTCCTTTTTTTGGGGAGCACAGTTCTGAATGTAAATCTATAAATATATCTAAATGGTAAAGGATTCCGATTTTTTCCGATACACCCTGTATAGATCTCACCCGCCCTTCCGCCCCCGCCGTTTCCCCGTGCAACAACGTTGGGGGTGGCTGCATCGGCAACGTTGCACTCTGCCGGCGTCGTATTACGTTTATTAACCTAACCTTACCCAGCTCGGCGCGTACACAAGAACGGTCCGTGCACACGCGAGGGCGAACCTGCATGGAACCTTTCGCGATTACACGTATGTACCTACATATATACCTGGCGTCGTAAACGACAGCTTTTGCTTACGCGAACAAAGCGAGGACCTGTTGTGCACGGGGGCCATTTTGCCTCTGACAAATCTTTCGAATAAATTCTTTCCCGTCGCCTCAACTTCCTCCAATTCGTCTCGTGCATACGTTTCACAATCGAATTTATCGTGCTGCTTCTATTGCCAATTACACGAGTTCGAAGGGTTATAACTGTGCAAAATGAATAAATAATTATATACCAGAGGGACTGAAAGGTAATGTTCCTCTCATTCCATCTCCAGTTATTTTGCTCAAAAACCAATTGATTTTTATCGATTTGGCAATGAAAATTCGCACGCTAGGTGGCAAAAGGTTGTTGATAATAAGGGTGATTACATCATTGATTAACCCTTTGCAGTCGAGAGGTGATTGTTAGTCGTCTAATGATACCGGCTTCAAAAATTTTCAAATTCGAAATATTTACTATGATTCACGTATATTGAAATTTACATATATGACTATTTAACGTCCGGGTCTGAACTAACGTCTGAAAATTTGCGAAACTGTCATATGCTAGGATTATGATGTCCCATGAGAGGGGACAGCCGAGTGCAAAGGGTTAACCCTTTGAACGCTGAATATTCTTGGCCTTCAATCTTTATTCTATATCTTTCAAATTCCCCCTATTTACAATTTATATTTGTGAAAATCACGAAGTTCGGCTTCTCTGCCCCCATAAATCGAGTATGCAACGTAGCAACTGATCTTTGTAACAAAGTATACAGATTTATTCTCTGTATCTACTGTCTTCTTTAAAAATAACCATTCAGAACTACTCTAAATAACTATCATCCATGTAATCATCCACTCATCGTCACAATCCGGTTTGTGTCATTCCATTATATTAATGTGATCTAATCGCATAAATCTACTGTATCTACTGTCTTCTTTAAAAATAACCATTCAAAACTACTCTAAATAACTATCATCCATGTAATCATCCACTCATTGTCACAATCCAGTTTGTATCATTCCGTAAACCAATGTGATCTAATCGCATAAATCTACTGTATCTACTATTTTCTTTAAAAATAACCATTCAAAACTACTCTAAATAACTATCATCCATGTAATCATCCACTCATCGTCACAATCCAGTTTGTATTATTCCGTAAACCAATGTGATCTAATCACATAAATCTACTGTATCTACTGTCTTCTTTAAAAATAACCATTCAGAACTACTCTAAATAACTATCATCCATGTAATCATCCACTCATCGTCACACTCCAGATTGTGTCATTCCACGTATACCAATGTGATCTAATCGCATAAATGAATAAATAAATAAATACATGACTATATTCCCGTATAAGCGCATGAAAGTCCACCGAAACCATTAGAAAAGGCTAAAACGTTAGTCCCCGTTCCCCACGAGTCCCACGTTGCATTTGAATTGAATCTTGAAATTGGTTTCCAAGAAGTTCGCATGGCGGTCAAAGCATTCCAAGTAAGAGGCCACAAACGGTCGACGTTTCAAAGTGTGGATAACCGCCAAAGAAACGGCGTGGAACGCGTTCGATGATCGGTGGTCGCGAGGAAATCAGCGCTGGAACGCACACGTCCACCCTAACGACACGATATCTCAGGCGGTTTGTTATACGTGCCTCGATCCGATCCACGATGATTCACACCGTCGCGATTCAACGTGACACAGGCGGTCATGATTAGGTTCTGGCCGCCGCCGATAATTTAAGCGCGGCCAATAAACGAGCGAACGAATGTAAAACGGATCACGAATGTTATTGCCGTCACGGTGACCAGTCGAGCGAGCCTCGCGAAACGCTACGCGGTTGCTGTCTCGTTAACACTAGACACGAGCTCGTTTTAACGGTCACTGCTTTTTCCTCTCTCGTGGTATTACGCAACGGGTCGATTAAAAAAGCTGTTAACCCTTTGCGTTCGAGAGATGATTGTTGGTCGTCTAATGATATTAACTTCAAAGATCTGCAAGCGCAAAGTATTTAGTAAGATTCGCTTGTATTAAAATTAATTCAATTTAGTTAAGTCGTATAGTAAAATTTACATGTACGACTATTAAACCTTTGGGTCTGATTAATAAGAAAACTAAGTAAAGTCTGAAAATTTGCGAAACTATTATTTAGCGACTAATTGAAGTTTGAAAATTTGCGAAACTATCATTTGGCGACTAAACAATCGCTAAACAATCCTCTCACAATTATGCTCTTTTTGTCGTATTCTTCCCATCATATATTCTTCAAAACACTCGTTTTCTTTTTTTCTAATTGTAAACCTTTCTCACTCGATGCATTCGTTCACGTTCACTCAAAATTCCTCAGCTTTCTCAAGTGCTCGTTTTTCGCGCCTTAGAAACACTCTAGTTCAAATATTCTACGTTCACATGTCTATCGTTCGACAGCTGACCAACAGGTTTTTTATAAAAATTAAAAGAATAGGTTATAAAATAATTTCTATGTGCAAAAATTTAGGACTTGTCCGAATGTACTCGGTATCCATTATTATGGATATTATTTTTGATAAATCAACATTCGTCTGAGGAGGTATAAGAAGAAATGGAACTTTAAGTTTGTTATATCATGGAGGCTACTATATCAGAACGTCTTAGAACGAATTCAAAGCGATTTCACGATGCGCACACATATAGAAATGTGGTGGCTACACGAAGAGCAGCAGATACGGCGCTATTCGAATCGTTCAGTCACGATTGCTCCGATTCTCAAGATTATTCGGAGTTGAAATAAATCACCGTTCGATTGTTCCACTAGGAAGCTCCTTGTTTCGAATTTTTTCAATCGGTAGAAATTTTACGGTTATCCGCACGCCGTGAGTAACTGTAACCTGTTCGATTATGTATCGTCATCTTTATTGGGAGGTTACCAGTATCGATACAGTCTTGAAGAATTTAAAACATTAAAATTGAAATTGGAAATTGCTCTGTTCTCAACTAGAGATACTTCTAATAAATTCCTTAAGTTTGTAAAAAAAAACTTTAACGATCGCTAGTGACTTCCGGCTGGCTCATTTTGGCACAGACTCATCGCTAATGGATCGATTACCAATGATTTACGGCGATATACGACATCGTTCAAAATAGTCGCCTTCGTGTAAGGAAACATTACAAAATTTACAGATTAAGCATGTAAAAGCTGATTAACCCTTTGAGTGCTGAATACTCTTGGCCTAAGCGCTTCGAAGGGACGGCGCACTATTGCTGGATACGGAGTATTGTTACTTGTACACTGATAATCGCGTTGCAGTAAGCGAAAGATCGACAAAATTGGCAAACACATATTTTCATCCATGGTCCCTACGAGTAATTTTCGTCAACATTAAAAGCTTAACGCCGAAACGTGTGGCCACGGAAAAAATAACAAGGTAAAGGAAACAAAAATCGACAAACGCATATATGCGTCCATAGTCCCTACGAGCAACTTCTGTCAGACGCATATATGCGCCCATAGCAGTCAAAGGGTTAATAGGCTTCCGATCGGTAAAGTGTTAACAAACTGTTGGAATAATACTCGCAACTTAGGACTCTCTTTTGGCAACTTAGGACTCTCTTTTGCTTAACTTAGGACCCTCTTCTGCTTAACTTAGGGCCCTCTTCTGCTTAACTTAGGACCCTCTTCTGCTTAACTTAGGACCCTCTTCTGCTTAACTTAGGACCCTCTTCTGCTTAACTTAGGACTCTCTTCTGCTTAACTTAGGACCCTCTTCTGCTTAACTTAGGACCCTCTTCTGCTTAACTTAGGACCCTCTTCTGCTTAACTTAGAACTCTCTTCTGGCAACACTTCAACGACCGAATCGCGCGTTACCGATTCGCTTACAAATTCGGTCGAATAAAATCATTTCAGTCGGCGAATTAATCTTGAAAGCACCGAAAAATTACCTCCTCGAAATATCTCAGGAAACCCTGTCACGTAACCAAGAAGAAACATTTCGTCCCGTCCTCGTATAAGGAAACGCTCTCGTGCCTAACGACACACCGGGTCACGACGGAAAAAAAGCGAAAAGAACGAGCGGCTTCAAAAACCACGTCCAACCATAATTCAGTCGCGGCGATAAATCTACCCGGTGGACAGGGGAGTAAGAACGAGGGCGGCGAGCGTAATTAAAAATAAAGCAGCACGGAAACATTGAGACGTCTCGTGTGTAAGCTGTCCGCATCGCTTACGAACGACGACGAGGACGACGACAGCAACGACCACGTGCAAAGAAGAAGCTCGTCCTGTGGAGGTGGACAACATTCTCGTCCCACGTTTCGCTAGAAGACGATCTATGGCTTGGTTCGCGAAACCGTCGGCGTGAAAATCGATCGATCGCTCTCGATATTGTAGTAAAACCGAACTCTTTCGCGGTCAAAATCTGAATGTCTTCGGTTTCAATAAGGATCGAAACGAAGGGTGGGGAGGGAATCGCGAATCGGTCGCCCACACGTCTGCCCCGGAGTCCTGTTGGTCTCCAAAAGTGAAAGCAGCTCGGCGACGTCGCTACGATGGAACTAATTAAGACCTCCCCGTAATTATTTTCACACGGGATTAGTATACGGGATCGGAACGATTCTTCTCGGTCCAAATTGATCATTTTTTCATAGCTGAACCGAGCCAGGCGTGTTCGCGGTTATTAATTCTTACAATTGATAACTTTCAGGTTGTTCGATAAAAGAGTTTATTGAAAAAGGACAAATTATAAATCTCTTGTAGGAATGCGATCGAGCGGTTACGATTTTGGGAAAATGTGAAGAGTGGTCGAGTTGAGCGACAACGGTGTGAACGTAGAATATTTGAACTAGGGTGTTTCTAAGGCGCGAAAGATGAGCACTTGAGAAAACTGAGCGACTGAGGAATTTTTGGTGAACGTGACCGAAGTGAGAAAGGTTGACGATTAGAAAGAAAGGAAACGAGTGTTTGGAAGAATATATGACGGGAGAAATGCGAGCGCGTAGCAGAAAGAGTGTGATTCTGAAGGAAGTAAGAACGTAGTAGTTGCGAAGTTGAAAAGTCGTTCAAGATTTTGTTATTAAATTATTTTAAATAAATATTATTATATTCAAATCACTTCACTTTATTTTACCCACTTCTGAGCTTTACCATTCCACTCTACTAAATAAAAGCACACACCTGCATACAGGACCATTCAAAAATGAAACGAAATCTAAGATGCTCATTATTTTCCATTAATTTTCTAAGATCACGGGTTTCGCCCAATGAAACAGCACGCGCACCTACCTCTGTGGTTCACTCGCGACGCGAGTAACGACGTGTGACCAAGACACGCTCGGTGGCCCTCAGGATTTACGTGGGAAGCTCGTCAGGGACGGTGGCTTCCTATTAAAATCGTAGCACAGAGCGTGATCGAGCGCTTACCCGGGACAAGACTCCCTATAGCGTTTGAGTAATCGCTGAAAAATTCGCTCGACCGCCACTGAACTCTGTCGCGGTAAATAACAGGGAACGCGGCCAGGCATCGTTCCCGATATCAGGTTCCTGAACGAATTTTTTCGCGAGCCGTACACCCGTTTCTCCCTACGTTGGTTGCAAACGGTGTGACTGAACGGGTTTTGCAAATATGATCTCGCGAGGCGGAGGAGACCGGGTCGCTTAGTGTGTCAGAGGAACGCTAGATTCAACGTAGCTGGCTCTATTATCGTTAATTTATCGCTGGTCGTTTAGCCGCGGCACGCTCGACGTGATTTTTCCTAGCTGGTGCGACTGGGACCGCGAACAAATTGCCGGGGATCGTTGGAAATTATGCTACACCATTGAATTTTCACACTTAGCCGATTGAATGGGGAGATCTCCCATTTTTTCCACGACAAAGCGTTGTCGTTGATTCTACTTGCTTTTGTTATTAATTGGTCTTAAACTGGTATTGTTCACAGTTCATTAACCCTTTGCAGGGGGGACATTCGCGAATCGTCATAGAAGTTGACGTCCCCGTAGCGTGGAGGGCATTCGCAAGATTTGCAAAATATCATACTTCAGAAAATTACAGAACTTAAAAATTTTGTATTTCTACGTATTATACATAAGTGTTATTAAACAAAATAAATTGGTTTCAACAAATTCTGTGTGTTTCAATATCCATATATTGACTTTAAATCCTGTACGGTTAAGTAGCTGCGTTATGTACGTTAAGAGGAAGCTGGTTTATGATTAATTTTCGCCTGGTAGTATTTCTGTATTCAATTTCTAACATAGAACGTGGTGGCACGTATGCGCGGCTTTCCTCTTCGTCTGGTTTCCATTCTTTTTCCACCGTGACGAACACTTTCGCGTCGCTTCCCACGGAAAGCGATCTTCCAGACGGGAGTCCGCCTCGGTTAGCCGGGAAACGTGTAATTATTGCCGAGGGGTTTCCTGTTCGGCACGCACCGACCAAGTTTTTCAACGTGAATCACCGCGGAAAGATGGCCTGTCACGCGAGTTAGCGGCGCGTGGTTCTAAACAGTCGAAGGTTGTTGGTCTTTGCGGAGGAAATCGTTACACGTGACTCTGTGCAGAAGACCGGAAGCCAGAGAGAGGTAAATGCGTTCAGTTTATTTATTTAGTCGAAACAATTGCACTGGTTTTCCTTAACACGTTGACGAAGTCTGTCACGCATGCACGAAGGCACTGCTTAACGCTAAATTTACGGACATTTCTTGTATA